>PVJI01001012.1:0-206662 GCA_004026765.1 Micronycteris hirsuta
ATAATTATGAGATATTATATGCAAGTCCTGAGATAACCATAATACAAAAACCTATAATAGAGACACAAAAGATAAAAAGAAAAGAACTAAAATCACTACAGAAAATATCATCAAATTACAAAGGAAGATAGCAAGAGAGGAAGAGTGGGATGAAACAATCTCAAGATAAACGAAACAACAAACAAAAAATGAATACAATGACAATAGTAAGTCCTTGATTATCAATAATTTATATATATCACTTTATATATAAATAGATTAAATTTAAAGGCATAGTGGCTGAATGAATAAAAAATAAGACTCAACTATATGCTGTTTACAAGAAACTTACTTTAGAATAGAAGACACACATAGACTGAATGGAAGTGAAGGAATGGAAGAAGATATTTTATGCAAATGGTAATCAAAAGAAGCAGCAGTATTTATACTTTTATCAATCAAAATAAATGTTAAGTTTAAAACTATTTCTAGAGAGTAAGAAAGTCATTATATAGAATAAAATAGTCAATTCAACAGTAAATTATAACAATTTAAAATACGTATACACTCATCATCAGTGCATCTGACATATGGAAAATATAAACAGATCTGAAAACAGAAAAGTGACTTCAATACTCCACTTAAAATAATGGGTAAAACATTCAGACAGAATATCAGTAAAGAAACAACTGACCTGACAAAATATAATTGACATGTACAGAATTTTCCACCCAATAGTAGAAGAGAATACATTCTTTCCAAGCAAATACAGAACATTCTCCAAGAAAAATCACAAGTTAGGTCACAAAACAAATTTAAGATCAAAATCAAAATCATCCCCAGTTTCTTTTCTGGCCACAGTGAAATGGAACTCTAAAACAAAACAAAAATCCCAGGAAAATTCACACATGCATGTGTAATACCATGCTTCTTTGAACAACTTCATTAAAGATGAAATCAAAAGAGAAATTAAAATGTATATTAAGAGAAATAAGAATAAAAACACAATAGAAACCTATGGGATGCTGCAAAAGCAGTTTTAAGAGAGAAGTTTATAGCAATAAATGCCTATATTAAAAAGATCTCAAATAAAACAACTTAAATTTAGATCTCTTATAACTAGGAAAAAATCCAAAATTACCAGAAGAAAGGATATAATAAAGATTAGAGCAGAAATAAATCAGAGCCCTGACTGGTGTGGCTCAATTGTTTTGGCATTGCCTTGCAAAGTGAGAGGTTGCTGGTTTGGGTTTAATTCCCCTTTAGGACACATGCCTGTGTGGCAGGTTAGTTCCCCAGCGGGGGGTAGTAGAGGCAACTGTATCGGATTTCGACCTGCAAAATCCGTGGGGGGACCGCCCCAATCGCGTGAATCAGTCTTACCCAGAGACACGCTTGGAAGTGAGAATCCAGCGGCCACTGGTCTCTTTCATCACCTTCATCTTGGGGAAAGGACCTCGTGGGTTGCTTAGCCGGGGCTTTTATTAGAGGCATTAAGACACATTTACATTGGATTGATTATTCATGGAATTAAGCAGAACAGGGGTAAGATTACTCATTAGCAGGGCATTAGGATGTAAATTCAGGTCTGGTGGCAGGCAGGACCAGGTTAAGGTAATATGCAGGGGTCAGCAAGCCAGAACTTTTTAAGATACATCTTTGCCAAATTCCTATTAGAGAGTTCCCATTCCACAGAAATGATCCACACTTGCTTACACGGGAATCACAGGGAGCTGTGCTCAAAACGTGTAAATTCTCAGGACTGCGTGTTTACACGCGTGTGGAAATCACTGCCACAGGCAACCAATTGTTGTTTCTCACCCTCACTTTTCCCCTTCTTTCTTCTCTCTCTAAAAATAAATAAATAAAATCTTTAAAAAAATCAGAGAATAACCACATACATACATACACAGAGAAAAACAACAAAACTATGAGTTTTATTTTAAAAAGATAAAATTGATTAATCCCCAGTTAGACTACGAGAGCATATTCTCTTTTTGTTGTTATTTTTTCTTTTTTTTTTCATTGTTCAAGTACAATTGTCTCCATTTTCCCCTCACCACTTTCACTGGCTCCACCCACCCCCACCTTTCACCCTCAGTCCTTCCCTCCTTTATGAAAGGATGCTCAGCATCACTAGCCATCAGAGAGATGCAAATTAAAACCACAATCAGATACCACTTCACACCAGTCAGAATGGCCATCATAAACAAATCAACAAACAATAAGTGCTGATGAGGTTGTGGAGAAAAATGAACCTTAGTACACTATTGGTGGGAATGCAGACTAGTACAGCCACTGTGGAAAACAGTATGGAATTTCCTCAGAAAACTAAAAATGGAACTGTCTTTTGACTCGGCAATTCTACTGCTGGGATTGTACCCTAAGAATCCTGAAAAACCAATTCAAAAGAACCTTTTCACTCCTATGTTCATAGCAGCACAATTCACAATAGCTAAGTGCTAGAAAGAGCCCAAGTGTCCATCAGTAAATGAGTGGATCAAAAAATTATGATACATTTACACAATGGAATACTATGCAACAAAAACAAAGAAGGAGCTACTACCCTTTGTGGAAGCATGGATAGAACTGGAGAGCATTATGCTAAGTGAAATAAGCCAGGAGGTGAAAGAAAAATACCATATCATCTCACCTATAAGTGGAACCTAATCAACAAGACAAGCAAGCAAAATATAACCAGAGACATTGAAATAAAGAACAAACTGACAGGACCAGAAGAGAGGGGGGAAGGCAATAACCGGGGAAGAAGGGGAAGGCCATTAAGGAACATGTATAGAGAGAATATTCAAATACATAAAATTATATATGAAAGAGGAGACATTAGAATGGATATCTCTTAAATAAAAAGAATCAGAAGGGAATATTATGAACAACTAATTATACTCAAGTAAATTGGGTAACCTAAAAAAAAAATGGATACTTCTCTAGAAACATTATACCTACCAAAATGGAAGCAGACAGGACTAGAAAGCCTGAACAGACAAATAACAAACAAAAAATTAAATCTGTATTCAAAAAATCTACCAACAAAGAATATCCTAGAAGCTGATAGCCTCATGAGTTAGTTCTACCAAATAAAGAAGTAATATCAATCCTTCTTAAATTTTCCAAAAGACAAAATAGAGGCATCTATAAACTTTGTTTACAAAGTTAGCATCACCCTGATATCAAAACGCAAGAAAAGTACTGCAAGAAAAGAAAACTTCAGATTGATATCACTGACAAAAATAAAAGCAGAAATGTTTAATTAAACACTAGCAAATAAAATTCAACTTACAAATATTAATGGCAAGTCTATACAGAGAAAAAGGGCTATGTGAAATGGAAATTAAGAATATAATCTTATTCACATTAACAACAAAAAGAATAAAATACTTAGGAATAAAGTTAACCAAAAAGAATAAAGAATTGCATGCTGAAAGTTATAAAACATTGATAAAAGAAATTAAAGAAGAAGAATAAATGGAAAGACACCCTTTGTTCATTAGTTGGGAGAATAGTGTTAAAATATCCATACTACCCAAAGTGATTTACAGATTCAAAACAATCTCTATCAAAATTCTAATATCATTTTTTACAGAAATAGTAAAAACAATTCTAAAATCCTGAAGAACTGAAGCAAACTTTAGCAAGAACATAAAACTAAAGCATCACATATACTTATTTTAAAATATATTACAAATCTATAGTAATCAAAACAGTATGGTTTAGAATAAAAAAAGATGCATAGACCAATAAAGCAGAATAAAAAGCTCAGAAATAAATCCATGAATGAATGGCCACCTGATCTTTGACAAGGATGCCCAGAGTACATGAAGGGGTAAATGATAGTCTCTTCAATAAACAGCCCTGGGAAAAGTGGATATCTACATGCAAAAGAATGAAATTCAACCCTTATCTCACACCATGTACAAAAATTAACTCAAAATAGATTAAAGAATTAAATATAAATCCTAATACCTTAAAATTTAGATAAAAATTCTCCTTTACATTGGCCTTGGTAATGACTCTTTGGATATGCCACCAAAAGTGTAGACAACAAAAGCAAAAATCAACAAATGGGACTACATCAAACTTAAAAGTTTCTGTACAGAAAAAAATAAACAATTTTTAAAATAAAAGGCAGCCTACAGAATTTGAGAAAATTTTTTCAAATCATATCAGATAAGGATTAATATTTAAATTATATAAAGAAATTAGATAACAAAATAAAAAATCTGATTAACAAATAAGCACAGAAACCAACTAGTTTTTTTTTTCCCAAAGAAGACATTCAAATGACCAACAGGTACATGAAAATATGCTCAATATCACTAAGTATCAGGGAAATGGAAATCAAAACCACGATGAGATATTAGCTCACAATCATCAAAATGGCTATCATCACAATCGAGAAAACAAGTGTTGGCAAGGATGTGGAGAAAAGGGAACCCTTGTACACTTTTGTTGGGAATGTAAATTGGTACTGACATCATTTGAAACAGTTTGGAGTTTCCTCAAAAAATTAAAAAATATATAACTACTGTATGATCAAGCAATCTCACTTCTGGGCATATATCCAAAGGAAATGAAATTAGTATCTCAAATGATATATCTGCATTCCCATATTTATTCCTGCATTATTCACAATAGCCAAGATATGGAAACAATCTAAATGTCCAACACAGATGAATAAATAGATAAAGGAAATGTAATATATGTTAACATTATTCAGCTTTAAAAGGAAATGTGACACATGCATACATGTATAACATAGAACATCACTCAGCCTATAAAGAGAAGGAAATACAGCCATTTGTGACAATGTCATGAATGTGGAGGATGTTATGCTAGTGAAATAAGCCAGTTATAGAAAGGCATATATGGCATGATCTCACTTATCTGTAGAGTCTAAAATAATCTAGAAAAAAATGGAGGTGTCCAGGGCTGAGGGGAGGGGTAAATGGAGAGATGTTGGTCAAGGGTACAAAGATTCAGTTACACAAGACGAATAAGTTCTGGAAATCTAATGTACAACAATGTTATTATAGTTACCAATACTTTATTTTATACTTAAAATTTGCTAAGAAAGTAGACCTTAAGTGTTCTCAGAACTCAAAAAAAAAAAAAAAGAAAAAAACAAAAACCATGGTAATTATATGAAAGGATGGATATGCTAATTATCTTGAATTTAGTGATTATTTCAAAATGCATGTGCATATTAAACCATTACATTATACACCTTAAATACAGACAATTGTTGCCCTGGCTGGTGTAGCTCAGTGGATTGAGTGCAGGCTGTGAATGAAAGGGTCGCCGGTTCGATTCCCAGTCAGAGCACATGCCTGGGCTGCAGGCCAGGTCCCCAGTGGGGGCCATGTGAGAGGCAACCACGCATTGGTGTTTCTCTCCCTCTCTTTCTCCCTCCCTTCCCTTCTGTCTAAAAATAAATAAATAAAATATTTTAAAAAATATATACAATTGTTAATTGTCAAGAAAAGCAAAATATCAAATAGCAGAATATTGAATTTTAGCTATGTAAAACAGGGGGATCAACATTTATATGTGTGTACATATTTATTTATATGAAAAATCAACTTTTAAAATATGTTTAAATATAAATTATTTTTTAAAGTATCATATTTTATTTTTATTTATTTATTTGTAGAGCTCAATTTTTTTTAAAAGATTTTATTTATTTATTTTTTTAGAGAGAGGAGAAGGAAGGGAGGGAGAAAGAGCAATGTGTGGTTGCCTCTCACATGGCCCCCATTGGGGACCTGGCCTGCAACCCAGGCATGTGCCCCGACCGGGAATCGAACCAGGACCCTCTGGTTCCCAGCCCGCGCTCAATCCACTGAGCTACACCAGCCGGGCTCAATTTTTTAAATTAGCATTTGTAAAGTGCATTAGTTGCTTTTATGACAGAAATCACGTCACAAAATTTGGCATGCTCTTTTAAGGAAAGGTTAATGAGTAGTGCCAACAATGTGAAGACCTTATCTCAGTAACTAAAAATTCCAATTAATGGAATCTAAAATAATTATATATTATTTTTATCTAACCTATCAGAAATGCATTATTAATTTACAAATATATGTTTATATTCTATAATTACTTGAATAAGTCATAAAATTCTCATAAGTGAGAAATTAAAAACTTATCATTGTGTCTAGGATATATAACTAGGCCACATGGTAAAGATATGAGGTAATCAAAACCACATTAAAGATTTAACATGTCTGCTTTCAAATTTTTAATTCAAGTTTTTATATGGCACCCATCAGATGTAAAAATATTTTTCTATATTTTAAACTGAATACATACTTAAAGATATTTTAAATGTCTGAAATATAGTTATTTTAGATACCATTTATTGGAATATTTAGTTTTTGAGATAAGGCCTTCACATCGTTGGCATATTTAGGAACCTAAAAGCCAGTAACTTTTTTATTATCCAAGTTTATCAGAAAAGGAAAGCTAAGGCCAATTAGAGACCTTTACTATTTATATAGCTAAAACTGGAGAATGTGGTTTATATCTGCAGGCAAATGAAATGTCTAATATCATTCCCTAGAATTAAATATATTTACCCATCTAAGGACAGGGTTAGTCTAAGTGTGACCTTGCCCTGTCTGAAACGCATGGCTTGGAAGGGAAGAGCTAAATTATGCTTCCCGGGGGCAACTTCCTCAGCTTGCTTGGCACCGGTATATTTAAAAGCTTTTATCTGTTTTATTATAACTACCACTGCTCAGTAATTAAAAGTTTTACATTCACAAATTAATTAGAGATATTTTGTTCTACTTGTTCAAAGAGTTTAGTAGTATATGCTGCAAATGATTAATAAACTATTAATAAATGATTCCTATTTATTTATTATGGCCAATCAGTAAAAACTGATCCTTTGTTGCATTTTGTGAAAATTAGTTTGTATATCTAAATTAAGGGCATTTCAATCGAAGTAGGAAAATATATGCTAATTCTTCAAAAAGGAGAGTCCTATGATTGTGAGTTATCCCATTTCTGATAAAGGCAGTTTTCTTTCTGGGTGTGTTGATTTTACTACTATAGTGATCTAAACACCTAACGTTGAAAGGTAAGGGGGACAACTAAAACAAATGTCTAAAAAGGCAATTTTTGGGTTAAAAAAGTGATAGAATGTACGTATGATCGAAACTAGTAAAAATGAAGACAGTGGTTTTTATTACAATTCTGAAGGATTCTACATCCTGTATCTATTGCATAGTGTATATTGACGTCCTAGATCCATGACCTCTTCTTTCTAACGAAATTTCCCTTTCCTCCTTCCCATCTACTGTACTGCACCATCATCTAAAGGACGTGATAAAGTTGGCGTTTATTATCTGTCAAGGGACCAAGAAGATGAAAACTAGGCATCACCAAAAGGTGTAATTTTAGGTTGTTGGATACCCCTGCATTTTTCTTAATTATTTCTGACATTTTATCTATTTCACCATGAGCTTCCTTGGAGGACACAGATAAAAAAATGTTTGTCATGACCCAGAAGAAGAAATACATCTTCTCTTAATAAATCCCACCTGAAATCATATAGGAGAAGGAAAGAAGGAATAACAATAAACATTTATCACTTGTTCTGTTTCATTTACTAAACTCCTTTTTGAACCTGAAAGACACTTTCTTCTCAGCATAAATGAGACTTCAGATAAAATGTGAGAATCTGAGGAAAAGAATTCTAGATAAACTATATGAGATTTTGTTCAAGGGGAAATTGAAATGTTAAAACTACATTCTCTCCTGTTGTTATTCTAAGCTGTCTGAAGATAAAACAGCATTTTGCTTATTGCTATGTCCCTAGCACTTAGTATATGGTAGGTTTTCGTAAGTATATCTCAAAATACTTTGTTTTATATGGCATTTAATTAAGATACTATAAATCCTTCCAGAAATGAGTGTGCTAAACCAGAAGAACAGTAAGTATAAATTAATGATGACCACAGAGAGTGTCTCTATCGCATACCACACCCAGTACCTAGTGTTAAAGTACTCTGTGATGATAGAGGATGTTGTTAAATCCATGGGTTGAAACTTAAAAGTGATAAGAAAATATTGAAACAAAGTAAAAAACTGCTTTTCTTCTAAATGTCTCTGTTTTTCTTGGTTTAAAAGATTGTAAGCCCCTTAAAATGAAAGGACCTCTTCAGAGATGGCCCCAGGGATCCACACTTCCTAATATGAGTATCTTTGTGTAGTCACCTGCTGCATTTTATCTAGGTACGCCTCGTATAATCAATAGAATGCAGTGGAAGTTACTTTGTGTGTCTTGTAAAGCCCAATCTTAAGACTTGTAGTAGTTACTAGCTTCCTCCATGCTGTCTTAGAAGGAGCACTCTTGGGGAAGCCAGCCACCATGCAAGAAGACTGACTATCCTGAGATTACCATGCTGCAGATCCAGGTGGCCATGTGAAAAGGTCGCATGAACAGATTTCAGCCTGCTTCACAACATTGTCAGCTTCTTAGCTGAGGTACCAGACACGTAGCTACGTTGAGCCTTCAGATGACTTCTTTCCCAGGTAGCATCTGGCTGTGTTCACAGTCAGAATGCAAGTGAAAACCACACAAATGAAGTCAGTCAATTCACAGAACTAAGTATTTGGTTAGGTTGTTGTGTAACTATAGAAATAAGAATATTTTATGAGGTCATTAGGGTAAAACAGACTTCAGCCATATTCATGAGCTATCATTTATTAAAGAGAATTTCAGAAGCTTGTAAAATATTTTTTGAGTTTCAAATAATGAATTAAACAACATATAGAGATAGTTATGCTTAAACTTGGAATTCATTACAAAATATTTTGTTGAGTCTTGGAATGGGAAGGAGGTTTAATTCTATGGATCAGAATATACCCATACTATGCTTTTCCGGTCCAAAAGTACAATGAGGTACAATTAGGATCATCAGGATTTCCCAGGCATGTGATCCAGGAAGTTTTCTATAATTCTATTTAATATTTAAGCTGCTATTAATATAATTAATACCTTACTTTTTAATTATCTTCCACTTCCATATAGTGTCTTCAGATTTCAATTTATTCTGGTATTTTCAATTAAGATTTGTACAAGTTTATGTTGAGTAGGTATCTGCTATTGAATGTGGCTTTTTTTTTCTGTTACGTGTTGGAAAACACAATTGAGATGTAAAACTTCTGTTCTGACAAGTTACATGAGGGACAGATACAGAAATAATATCACATATGTGAACAAATACCTTAACAATTACTTCTTTGTGTAGAAGTTAAGGCAAAACAAGATGACAAGTAGTCTCAGTAACAAATTTGAAATTAGACAAAATACAGAAGAAAGAGAATAATTTATTGGAGAATGTATTTTATCAGACTAAATAATTTTATTTGATCCATTCAAACATTCATGTATTAACTTTAAATGAGTGCCTACTACCTGTTAGGGATGGTGCAAATGGTAGAAGGTATACTGCAAAGAAGACAGAGAAAGTATTTTTCCTCTAAGAAGATGGTAATCTAGTTGTGGAGCTGGTAAGAGCAAGTAAATAGACAAACAGCAGGTCAACATAAATCTCTAGTATGTCAAATACTGAAGTATGTACGAAATTCTAGGTCATTCTCACACACCTGTAGATAATAAAATACTGAGTAAAAAATACATGTTAGGTGCTTTATGAAAGTAATTCATTATTAAATTAGACACCATGACCCTGGCTGGGTGGCTCAGTTGGTTGGAGCATTATCCCATACACCAAAAGGTTGCGGGTTTGATCCCTGGACAGGGCACATACCTAAGTTGGGGGTTTGATCCTTCTAGGGGTGCATAAAGGTGGCAAACTATTGATGTCTCTCTCTCTCTCTCTCTCACTCACCTCCCTTCCTTCCTCATTCCTCCCCTCTCTCTCTTCCACTCTCTCTAAAATCAATGAACATATCCTCCAGTGAGGATTTTAAAAATTAGCACTGTGGCACATATGTATATTTGTATTTTCATCTTTCTCTTTGAATGCACCTATATTTAGGCCAACAATCACATTACATTTGTTATATTTCTTCTTTTGTTGTTTTCCTTTGTTCTTTGATCATGGAAACAATTGGCAATGGACAGTAAGGTAATGAAAGTCTTATTATTTAATTCTGGATATTTATTTGTTCAAATTCCTCCAAAAAACAGTTCATTCATGTTTCTTAAATAGCTTGATAAAGTGTGCCAAACTAAACAGGAAAAATTTCTTTTTTTTAAATTGAATTTATTGGGTGACATTTGTTGATAAAATTATACAGATTTCAGGTGTACAATTCTATGTTATATCACCTGTATACTGTATTGTGTGTTCATCACCCAAGCCAAGTCTCCTTCCATTACCATTTATCCCTCCTTTACTCTCTCCTACCTCCCCCCATCCCTGGTAATCACCATACTATTGTATGTCTATGAGTCTTTTTTTAATGGCTTAATCCCTGCACCTCTTTCACCCAGTCCCTCAATCCCATTACCCTATGAGAGTTGTCAGTCTATTCTCTGAATCAATGAGTCTGTTTCTATTTTGTTTGTTTATTTTGTTTATTAGATTCCACATATGAGTGAAATCATATGTACTTGTTTCTCTCTGACTGGCTTATTTCACTTAGCATAATCATCACTAGGTCTATCCATGCTGTCACAAAAGGAAAGATGACCTCCTTTTTAATGGCTGAGTTATATTCCATTGTGTAAATGTACCACAGCTTTTTTATCCACTCATCTGATGGGCACTTGGGCTGCTTCTAAATCTTGACTATTATACATAATGCTACAATGAACATTTATCTTCTGGTTTATAAACTCTCTTTAGTTATACTTAAACTACTTATAAACCCCCTTCAAATTTCTAATATTATTTATTCTGAGTTTTAGTTCTGGAATGTCTATTTTTTTCTTTTATGTAGTTTTCAGTTCTATGACAACATTTTCAATTTTCTTATTTATCTTCTTAAACATATAACTATTGATATGTTATAGTATGCATCTCCCTACTCCATTTATCTTTACACCCTGTGAATATAGTGCTACTGACTTTAGTTTCTGTTGGTTTTCATCCATTTGTTTTCTTTTAGTGTATTTATACTTAATTTTGATTGAAAGTCAATCATGTATATAAAACAATCAAGGCTTTTAAAAAAGCTTTGTACTAGTCATGATGGGTGACGAGGGCATTTGCAATCCAAATAATGTATATATACTCAGAATTTTTGATATTTTTAAGCTAAGCTTTAGCACTTGCCAAGGAGAATATACTTATAGTTTACTTCACAGATGATAGCCTTTCATGGTCCTATTTTAGAGAGTGCTTATGAGTATGCTACTGAAACATTCTTTTTTGGCAAACACTGGAACCAATTATTGATCCTCCTAGTTTGCAGGCTGTTAAAAGATTTGATCAGATTATTTGTTTCTCAGCCTTTCAGCAGATGTCTCTAGTATGAAAGTGATAACCCCTCTAAAACAGTGCCATCAATCTGCAGATTCATCTTTTCCTCATTGTGGCATTGTGAGTTCTCATTGTCTTTTTAGTTCTCTGATTAATTGAAGTTTGATTATACCCTAAGAATCCTGAAATACCAATTCAGAAGATCCTATGCACCCCAAATTTCACAGCAGCACAATTTACAATAGCCAAGTTCTGGGAGCTAAGAGTCTATAAGTAAATGAGTGGATCAAAAAACTATGGTACATTCACACAATGGAATACTATGCAGCAGAAAGAAAGAAGAAGTTCCTACCCTTTGAGACAGCATGGATGGAACTGGAGAGCATTATGCTAAGTGAAATAAGCCAGGCCGTGAAAGACAAATACCATATGATCTCACCTATAAGTACAACTTAATAAACCAAACAAACAAGCAAGCAAAACATAACCTGAGGCATTGAAATAAAGAACAAACCGACAGTAACCAGAGGGGAAGAGGGATGGGGATAATTAATGAGAAAAGAAGGGGAAGGTTCGTTAAAGAACAGGTATAAAGGACCCATAGAAAAAGCCAAATGGGAGTAAGATTACGCGCTGGAGGTGGGGGTGGGTGGGGCAGGGGAAAGTGGTGGTGGGAAAATGGAGACAACTGTACTTGAACAACAATAACAAAAAGAAAAAAAGAAAAGGGTTTTATCTAAACTTTCTAGTTGTTCCCAGTGGGTGGGTTTGCTCAAGTTGCTTATTACAATGTTATTTGGAAGCAGAAATTCTTCATTTATATTTTTTGCATTCTTATAAAATGTAAAGGAAAAGGAAATATGAATTGATCACTATTAGAAAATTTCTCTCTCTATTTTTTTACAAGGAAATTTTAAGTTGGTTTCATTTGATTGTCCACAGAACCTATCTCCAGATCTTTAGGACACAGATTACATTCAGACAGGCAAAACTACTGTGGTTAATTGGCTGCCTCTTTAGCTAAAAACACAGTAAGATCATTTGCAAAATTCTTCCTATTAAATTATATTTTAAAATCAAATTTCAGAGTTCTACAGTGATATACCAAAGGAAGTAATTATAGTTGGCAAGAACCTTGAACAGTTCTCAGGATCTCAAAAATGGTACCTACCAGAGGGACTCTTCAGGGGAATATTTTGGGTTGAAAACACTCCAATATTTTTTTACACGTTAGGTCTCTCTGCTCAAAATACTTGTTTGGCTTTGGAGCTCTATCAACAAGGATAAGTATCACAACATTATAACATAACCATTTATTTAGTAACATCTTATATTTTTCAAGCACTGTCATGGTTTCCTTACTATTACATAGTCATAACAATTATGTAAGATAAATATTATAGATTTTACACTTCATGCACATAACCTGGTAGAAAATAAAATGCCATTGGCTTAAAAGATGCCACACACTGAGGAATTCACAAGACTCAAAGGGGTTGTGACATCAGGGACTCAATGGGGTGACTGGGAGCAAGGGAAGGAAGAGGCCTGGATATCAGGAGGGGATGGGGTTGAAAGCCAGACAGAGTAGAGTCTTTGAAAAAGCATTCTACTAGAAAAATATTTGAAAATTGTGATCCATCGAATCCCTTCAAGCAACCCAACCCTTGTTTTATAGAAGGATATGGAGGAATACCTGAAGTTGTATGTTCCCATAAGTCTGTCAGCTGATTTCTCAAAAGAAACTTTGCAGATTAGAAGGGGTTGGCAAGAAATATTCAAAGTGATAAAAAGCAAGAACTTACAACCAAGATTACTCTATGCAGCAAAGCTATCATTTAAAATCGAAGAACAAAGAAAGAGCTTCCCAGACAAGAAAAAGCTAATGGAGTTTATCATCACCAAACCATTATTATATTAAATGTTAAAAGGTCTTCTTTATTAAGAAGAAGATCAAAATATGAACAATAAAATGGTAATAAATATATCTATCAATAATTGAATCTAAAAAACAAAATTAATGAACAAGTAGAACAGAAACAGAATCATAGATACAGAGAATGTATTGATGTTGGCCAGATGGGAGGGAGGCCTGGGGGTGGGGCAAAAAAGGTGTAGGGATTAAGTACAAGTTGGCTGTTACAGACTAATCATGCAGATCAAGGTACAGCATAGTGTATACAGTAGTCAAAGAATGTAAAGGCATGACGCATGGGCATAGACGATGGTGTGGGGATTGCTTGCGGGAGTGGGGCATCTGGGTAGAGGGAGGCAGAGGGAGAAAAACTGGAAAAACTGTAGCAGCATAAGGAATAAAATATAATTTAAATTTTTAAACACTACACAGAATTGAAACTTATCTATTTATTTCCCTGGAGTCAGAGAAATATGCATAATAACAGTTTTTCTTTAGAGAAAAAAATAGACTTCAAAACTTTAAATACTACTTCTGAGGTCATAGGATCAATAAACGGCAAATAAGGATTTTCACCTTGATTTAAGTTTTTCTTGTATACTACATTCTCTCTTCACATTTGGGACAGGCTGTTATTGTGAAATGCAGAAGGAAAAGTTATGATTAAAAAATAAACTTTCTGCGTTTACCTTAAAAGAATTGATGTAACCTTGAAAGCAATATTGTGGCTGTGTTCATTTTCTCACCTCACCTTCAATACTGTGATCTCAGATAGTTTATACCTATCTTAAAAAATGTCAATAGTGTTTTAGAAATTGACATAAAAATAGTTTGAAATATGTGTATTCCAGAGTACAGCTATTAAATCCTATTACTAGATATCAAGAAAATGAGATCTACTACTGATGTGGAATAATGTTAACCATTGATTAAAGCAAGTCATTATAAGCTCATTAATAAAGCCATACTTTTTTCACACTTTGGCAGTTCTCTTTCGGGAAGCTTGTAGATTAAAAATAAATTTTATTATTTTAGCTGAAAGTAAGCCTCTCTAAAGTCACAGGAATTATATAGCCAACTAGTAGTGCTAGTAACCAGTAATTGTATAAATCTTCTAAAGCCAAACTAACATTATCTAGCCACAGGCTTATAAGAATACGGGATCTCCTTGACTGGTTAATTTCTCTGTGCTTAGCTGCCAAAATTTTTCTTATTTCACATGATTTTTCCCATCTATGATGAGGTAAATTTGGTAATCAATGATAGAACTAATAATTTCAATATTTATCTGGTATCTTATTTATAAACTTAAGTTTGAAAATTTCTACCTAATCAAAAATCATCAGTATGGTAACTACTTTTTTTAGTTTATTCAATGAAATTACACACAAGTAAATTTCTAAAAAGTTCTAAAGTCAGATGCTTCATTTTTTCATATTATTCAATTATTTTAATTTTAGCACTTACTTTATCCATATTTTAGTCTTAAGTACTAATAGGGTGCAACAATATCTTTAAATTATTCTTTTTAAAATTATAGTATAGTGAGATTTTTGAATAGGTATTAAATCTATTTTCAAAATCTTCAAGTACAAATTATAGAATGTCAGTGTACAATTAGATGGAAATGCTTTTTCTACTAATGTAAACTTTGAAAATGTCTGGGTTGTTAAAAATGTTAAACTATTAAATGCAAAGTTAACTGATAATAATGCATTGATTTAAAATTATTAATAAGGTTTTCATGAAATAAAATTATTGAGTATGAGGGCCAAGTGTTCTGAAAAGAAACAATAGTACTTGACCAGAGATTCTCTGGGAATCCTGGATGCGTCTTGGTGGGTGCATCTGTGAATCAGGTAAGGAGCAAAGTCAGCACAAGCAATGGATCACAGAGCGGGATAAAAGCAAGGGCACACCATGACATCCATGCCAGCCAACAAAAGCAACGTAACGCAAAGGAATGAGGGTGAAGTTTAGGGATTTTACATGTTGAGCAAACCCTAGAATTTGTTTCTAAATATCATCTAAACACATTTGGTTTTTGTATTGTAAGATATTTATGTTCCTTAATGTGTAGTTTTTCTGTGTTTAGAAGACAGTGATTTTCTTGTTTACGTTACATGAGACTTACTGTATGAAAATTTTAGTGTTTTAGTTTTATTATTACACTTAGGTTATTTCTTATTCATCATAACTACTCCTTAAGGAATGTATTATTATCTTTCTTGGAAAGTTTCATATTTGGTGAAGTAATATTCCCTTAGACAATGTATTAGCAGAAACATTTTCTGAAACAGATTTTTTTACTACAGTTTATGCTTTTGCAGTTTATCACGATGCAAAAATGAAAGTGTTTTTCAAAACCTGAAGATACTTTCAAGCAATGTGCTCTTTTCTATACATAAGATTATATGACCAGTCATCACTATTCAGTGAAATAACTTCAGTCTTGTTTTTTCCCTCCATAGGTAGTTATTTCCTCTATTTTATTTTCAATTTTTTGTTTATGATGCATTTATAAAATAGCTAATCAGATGCACATGAGTGAAGTTGTATGTCTTATAGGAAATCAAATCTGTAAACTTAGCCTTAGTAACACCCTGCTCTGATCTTACTGCTACTATTTTGGCTCCAAAAATCATTACACATATTTTTGACCACCACAGATTGGCTGTTTGAACAGCCTCTGAAAAAATGTCCCTTTGGTCGTTCGCATTTTTTATTTAGTACTTTTATGGTCCTTCATATCTCTTTCTCTCTTTCTCCTAATCTATTTCATTCCATATCACATTTTTCCCAGTTGGATTATTTTTTAAATATGTTAACTGAACTTATTTTTTAAAGCATGGTTTTACTTAAAATTCTGAAGAATGAACACTAAATTATCAAGTGCAAGAATTATGTTTTAGGTGCCTCTTTGGTGCCCCGTCAAACACATAAGTATCTGCTTAATCTACTAAACTATATATTTCTTGAGTAAAATAATTTATATATATTTGTGTTTTGCATAAATTGATGTGTTCATGTGTACTCATATATACACATATACACATGCATGTACACATAGAAAAGCACATGTACACACAGAAGAATACCTCTAGGCACCACTATATTTACACATACACTAGCAGGTTCTTATAAGTATATTTGAATAAAAATATAATCTATCTTGTCTGACTATTTATAAGATAAGCTCTAACTTGAAATAATTTAGGGAGGACTTTGAGAACACAGTTAAATATATTACCCTTACAATACACAAAGCAAATGGTTCACTGAAGCAGATAACTATCAGAATAAAATTTAACAAAAATATCAGATGTTGAATAACCATACATCTTTCAGCCGGTTCTACATTAATTAAAAATTAAAAAAGCAAACCTAGGTTTGTGAGGCTTCATTTACATGCTATTAGATTCAGTGTTAGTTGCACCATGTAAATTAGTTTTACCATGTAAATTAAAGATAATTAAAAATTTTAGTATAGCAATTTGTTAATAGCACTCATGAGTAAAGAATTATACAAACTGACAAAAATGAATGCTTTCTTTTTTATTTCAAAGTTATTCACCAACAGGAGGTTTTAAAAAAACATGCAAATGGGAAAACTGTACCAACTAACTACTATATTTAAATGAAATCTATTTACCTTTTATCCAGTCTGAATAGGTGCTTTTTAATTATTGCTAATTGTTTAAGATGCCTTCGCATCCCCCAGAAGATTTAGTCTGAATAAATTTAATTCCTTTAAAATCTCCTTCAGTTACAGGCAAATGCAGTAAGAAGCCCCATAGGTATGGCAGTAAAATAGTCATAAAGGCAGAAGCATTTAAATGAGTAGAACAAGGAAAGTCTTCCCAAAAGAGGCAGAAAAGCTATATGGTTGGAGATGCGAGAACCAAACATGAAACACACAGCTGAAGCATTTGAGATGACTGTGAAAAAGGTCTATGTGCACTTGTTAAAGAATGCGCTAGGGCAGACTAAAGCATGTGAATAGTTCTTTCACAGGTCACAGCGTCCATTCAGCCTGTGGACATTGTTATTACCCGACAGAAATAGATGGGCCTAATTAATATTCTGAACATACCTGGGAGAACATTCTTAAGGAAATCATCCTCTGGTGGTTTGGAACTTTAAAAAAAGAGAGAAAGAAAACTTAACAGTAAGCATTAAAAATTGGATCTAGATAACAAAGTCAACTGCTCTCAAAGTTTAATGCCAGCTGCAAGTTGGAGTCTTGTTTGTGTACATTTTTTGATGTAAATGGTTGTGCCTTGTGAAATAAAGTTGAAGAGTAGTGTGTGTTTATTAGTAATTATATTTTTGCTAGTTTATCAAATAACAGGCAAATATCAGCTACAGAAATCTTGTCAAATTCATGTAGTAATAAATAATATAGTGATGTATAAGTTTGTTATTTATTTAATGTAAAATGCATATAATGAAAATACAACATCTGAAAATAATTCAGTAGTTTAATGAAAAAGTGAGTATGTCATTGATGAAAAAAATAGCAACTTACATAGAATGTTCAAAAGATATTTCAAAAAAATTGTTAAATCATTACTTTACATATTACTTTTAGTATATGATTAAATTTTTCATACAGATCTATGATATTATAGGCCATGACTTCTATTTTTTTGGATAATTTACATTTAGTATATCATTTATATAAGATTAACTATAATGGTACTTTAAAAATTACTGTTGCAAATAGGTATCTAAAATCATAATTAATTTAGAAATACAATAAAAATAGGGTGTAGGACAAATTTTATGAGCTTCTTCTATATTCTCTGTGTATATGTATACATACATAATGTACGCATATTTACATGTAAATAACACACACAAAAACACAAATATATACACATATTAAAGAAAGAGGATAACACTATAAAATACTTAATTAAGCAAGAAAAAAACATTAAAGAAATCAGTGGTTAAAATACCTATCATATTTAAATACCTGCCCTAACGAGTAATTCATTGTAAAATGGGAGTCAAGTGTTTAGTGCCCAAACCTAATACAGTACATATAAAACAAAATCCCTATAGAAAGCAATGGACTCATTCATTTCTGAGAAACAAAAAGCTGTATTTTCTTTGTTTTGTTACTTTAAAGCCCCTTGATAGCATTTTTTCTTTTTATGGTGCTTTAGGTATAGGCACTTCTCTGCTCAAAAATTGTGAAAAAAAAAACTACAAGTAACAAATGCCTAAATATGTAACAGATGTATAAGTGCTCCTTGGGATAAATAGATTATGGACAATTAACTGTCATCATATCCCTGTCTCCATTTCCACTTGCTCCTGTAGTGTACACCTGTGGCTTATTAGTAATGTAACCAAAGCGGTAACACAGATTCCAGGTTCAAAGTTAACCTAGGAAAATCTGCTTCCTTACTTCTTGAGTATTCTTTATGAAAAGAACAATAAGCAATGGAGAAACAAAGCAGTGGATGCATACCATTCAGGGACCACTTGTGAAGAGCCCCATCTTGTATTTCAGTCTGGCTGAAAGTGTATTTCAAATAGGATGATCAAAGGAGGATTTAACACCACTTCAGATGGTGTTAAATGCAATAGGATTCTGACGCTTGTCTGGCTTCTAAGTTAAAAAAAAAAAAGAAAAGAACCTGTAAAAAAGATTATGAGAATAGCAAAGAAATTCAGTGTATAAATAATAATAAATACTTCTTTCAATTGTGAGAATGACATTGTGGTTTCAGTGTTTTGGAAGTATTTACAGATGAAATGATGTGTGTCTAGAATTCCTTCAAGATAATTGGAATGGTAAGTAGAAAGTGGGTAGATTCATTGTGGTGACTTAAAATATGTATAAAAATTCTTTGATACTCTTCCTTTTAAGAATTGGATCTTAATTTCTCTCCTTAAGTGAGTGTAGGCTGTATGGAATTACTTACTTCTACTAAATAGAGTATGGCAGAAGGGACAGTGTGTGATTTCCAACATTAAATCATAAGAGTCATTGTGGCTTCCTTTTTATCCTCTCTCATGTTATTTCTTACTCTGTGGGGAAACAGTGGTCACGTGATAAGAACATTCCAGCAGCAGCATGTGGTAAGGAAATGAGTCTTCCTGCCCATGACCCCTGAGGAACTGAGGCCTCCTGCCAATAGCATGTGAGAGAATCACCTTGGAAGTAGATCCTCTGGCCCTGGTCACACTTCAGATGACTCCAGTCCAAACCAACAAGTTAACTACAACTTCATGAGTTACTCTCAGAACCACCCAGTTAAGCTGTTCCTACTTTTCTAACCCACAGGGGCTATGATAATAACTATTGGTTGTTTTAAGCTATTAGGTTGTTTTTGTTTGTTGGTTGGTTTTCATTTTGTTTTCTTGTTTCTTTTTTTTTTTTGCAGCAATAGATAACTATCTGTAAAACCATATTTTCTATTTGTTGAGTTTTTGAAGCTCAAAAATGAAAACAAGGGATTATTATAATACCGTATCTACCTTTATGTATATTTAATAACTATAACATTTTAAAACTGAGTTTAATTTTTTATTTTTAAGTATGTAGATTAAATAGAAACTGTTGACATCTAGTTAAAATGTAGGAACTTTTAATTTCCTTTAAAAAGAACCCTTTAAAACTTTTGCTTTTTTTCCTCCATAATACTTAGACACATTTGGATTAACCTCATCATTTTCTAGCAATCTTCTCTAAAATAAATTTTAATGGAAAAAAACATACTAACAAAAACATGTAGGGCTAAAAACTAGAGATGACACTAAGAGGAAACTTGGAGAAGCAATTTAGACATCTTCTCACATCATAATCTTTATCTCTGTCCCACATATAAGGATACTCTGTGACTAAAACAGTGTGTTTTCTTGGCAAACACAGTTTCCAGATAAGACCATTTGGGCTCTGACTGTAGTAAAATAGGACTATAAATATAAAAAGATATTATTGTTAAAGATTGTTGTGATATGATTACATAAATCTCTATCTAAAATGAATATAATCTGTGAATATATATTTGATAGTCTTGAACTAAGTGCTAAATAAATTGAGATACATTTTAACTGAGTGAATTTTAAAGGGATTTATTTCGAAAGTTTTGAGTCCTTGTTGACTAAAAATGTAAGTTCTACAGATACTAAGTAGAAGGCATGTTTTATCATCAGTGATAATTATGCATTTATAAACTAGAATAATGCATATTAGACACATACCATGTTTGATACATTTTATTATATATCTCCTGTTTCTAGTGAGGTGTTTTTTTTTTTTTTTTTTTTTTTTTACAATTATAGAGGAAGAAATAAAACATGAGGGGTAAATTATCTTACTAGGATTACATAATTAAAATTAATGGTTCCCAATTCCAGATTTGAGGTTGCCTGAATCTAAATCCCCAAATGACATAGAGTACCATTATGCACCTGGTGCAGTGCTCTGTTCTATGTGGACGGAAAGGAGTTCTACAGCATAGCCTCTGCCCTCAGTGCACACTTAAATTCTGAGAAAACAGAAATTAAATGGAGCATATTAGGAGATGGCATTATTAGTGGTATACTGGATGGACTGCTGTAATTGAAATGGAAATCCAAAGGAATTCAGGGTGTGCGTAGTTGAAGAAATTTTCATGGAGGAGGTGAGATTTTAGGTAAACTTTTAAAAAATGTAGTTTAGGTAGACAGAAGGAAGCATGTGGGTGTGATTGGTTAACTTAACCCCCATTTCCAGGCATCTTTCAGTTGGAGGGCCTTCACATAAAGGTTGTGAAACATGACTGAAGAGGAAGTTAGCCGGGCAGTTCCTGGGAAGTGTGTTGTCCTCCTCACACCCCTTTCCTTTTGTGCTTCTTGTTGGAAGGAAGAGGCGATAACTAGTACTGCGGAGAGAACACGTAAGGTGTAGGGATCACTTCATTGAACTTCCCAACTCGGACCAGCAGCTGCTCATCCAAGGCTTCTTGTTTTCCATCAGAAACATACCCATGTTTGTTTAACAGTCCATAGTTGAGTTACCTATCACTTACTGTCACAAGCATTCCTAATAGATGCAGAATGATATATGATATTCCAGTTAAAAGAAATACCACTGAAAATGCACTCATTTGGAGCATCAAAATTTATGCTTTTATAACTGATAGTATTGGATACAAATTAGTCTGTTGATTCCAAGTCTAATCTTTGACTAATAAATCCTTAGAGGTGCCTGAGAGAATCAAGGTCATTGTTTCTATCAAGGTCCTTTGTTTTCATCTTTCCCATATAGTAGTAACTGAAGTCATCTATTGGAATATAGGGTAGAGTAAAAATTATCAGATTGGGTGGAGGCAAGGCCTGAATAACCTCTATTTGGAATGTTAATAGAACCCTATAAAATAAAATAAAATAAAATAAAATAAAATAAAATAAAATGTTAGGCAAACAACTGTGGAGGTCAGTTTGATGGTAGTAAAGTAGTATTTATTTTCAAGAATTAAATTCCGGTCATCTGTAATAGAAAAATTTTTTTTAAATGATTTAAATTCTGTGCTCAACTGTGGTGATTCGGTTTAAATTAGTTTGTGTGATTTTCTTGTTTCTGATGTATTTGGAAGGAATAAAAGACAATAACAAAATTAGTTTCATGTGAGGTATGCAGAAATTACACGATCTGGGCTTTCCAGGTTAAGAGATTGATAATGTTAATACCTCTGACTGAAATGAAGCTATTTGAAAGAAGTGTTTGCCTTGGAGGGAAAGAGATAATTTCCCTGTTGGAGATCCTGCATTTGAGTACGCCTTATGCGGACTTGTCGTATAAGCTGCTGAGAACAGGCACAGAGACAAAGGCAGTGGGTACGAATGGAGGTATACATTTAGAAGTAATCAGAAAAAAAATGTGGCCAATTTGATAAAACCACTAAGCTAAAATTGCAGGTATCAAGAACAGAAATGGGAACTTCCATGAGAGGCAGGCAGCAGGGTAAGGGTAAGAAAAACATGAATAGACAGAGAGGAACAGTTAATAGCGTGAAGTGTCAAGAAAGCCAAGGGAGACTGGTTGGGACTCAGGAAAGCAACACAATCAATGTAGGGTTGGGAATCAGGAAAGACCCGTATGTTAGAAGGCTTGGTGACTTGTAGGAGAGCAGCCTGGTGGTGCTGATGGTGAAGAGTCTGCATTCCGGGAGAGGGGTGCAAAGAATGAAAGAGGCTAGAGAAGGTTAGGCAGAAATTGTGAGAGGGAAAACATCTGAGCTCCATCCCAATAAAGAGACTATTCTGAAAAGAACATGTGAGGGACTGACAGGAAGGTTCAGCAAAGTGGAAGAGGTTCGTTCTCATTCCAGCAGCTGTTGGAGGACGCAGACCCTGGAAGCATAAACCCCCATTTGGCTTAACAATTTAACACAATATCTCCAAAATCCTTTGCTTTGTTTCACTATGATAATTACTTTTGAAACTTAAAAAAATTATGTGAACATTTAAGAGTTATTCAAAGATTATAAAAAGTACCCACTTTACAATAATCGGCCTGAATGCATTAAGATGTGACAGGTTGCAAGTATTCAGCTCTTAATGAAAGTTTTTCCCATTTTTAAAGATCAAACAAAAATTTTGAACCATATGTTTAGACAGAAAAATTCTGTTGTGTCCGTAATTTCAATGTGTCTGTACACTTATGTTTTTGTATCAAAGTTTATGAAACATTATTCTTTGCTGCCTACGTTCTAACTACTACCATGTGGCATCGGGAAGCTGCTAAACCATGTCTTATCAACATGGCTCTGCACAGATTTCCCATTCTAGGATTATACACAAAAATTACATTTTAAAACAGTGCCACTATTTCCATCTAGGATCTATGTAAGAAATAGTTATGAACAAAATATCTACATCAAATATTAACCTAAAGACAAACCATAAAATTACATTAGCTTTGACTTAAGATTCATAAGATTAATTCTTAGGAGGCTCATTCTAAGAAAACAGAAGAAAAAAAGTAAAATAATTTAAAAAGTGAAATGTACGTTTTAGATCTGAGTTTATTAAGACAAAATAGAAAGTGAGACATGATCTCTTTTTGTTAAATGAGAGCTCTTTAAAGCATTATGTTCTTCCTTTCACTTTCGTTCTCAGGAAGCTCAAATTAAAATTTTTTTAAGAGCCTCCAACAGATTAGCTTTTCTGGCATAATTATTTATCTATTCTGTCTTGACTACTTGCTTTTTCTATTTCCTCTCACATTTTATTGGCTTACCATTCTATGATAACTTCTTTAATGTCCTCAATTTGATATCCTTTCTGGAAGCAGGCAGAGTATAAATGATACATAATGAATTGCATTCATCCCCTTTTAGAAGTGCAGATACATGCTAAAACCTCCAGTGGATGCCTGAAACTGCAGGTAGTACTGAACCCTATGTCTTTCCCTACACATATGTGGAGGAAGGGAAAATTCCTACCTTTCCTGTTTGGCTCTTTCAGTAGGTCAAATCATCAAAAAATGGCATAGGCAGATTAACAGAAGAAAACTTAATATGTATATATGGAGAATTTACATAAGACTGAAAAATTCCCAAAACGGTAAGACAAATGATGTACATATGTCATTTTGGGCTAATGAGAAGGAGGTAACGGTCTGGTTCTTCGAAGGGAAGGAAGGCAATTCACAGGGATATGAAAAGAACTAGCTCTGGCTGGGTGGCTCGGTAGGTTGGAGCACTGTCTGTACACCCAAAGCCTTGAGGTTCAATCCATAGTCAGGGCACATACTGTTGGGGTGCAAACAGAGGCAACCGATCAAAGTTTCTCTTTCATATAGATGTTTCTCTCTCTCTCCCTTCCTCTTTCTCAAAAAAAAATATATTTATGCATGTATATATATATTTCTCAGGTGAGGATTAAAAAAGAGTTAATATTTAGAAAAATGTTTGCTGGGCCATCTAGGGATGATGGGACATAGAAAGGACATTGATTAAAGAGGCCTTTTTGGTTTTCTCTCTGTCCATCACACTTAGTCCAGATTCAACTAGTTATCTATGATGATAGCTCCTTCCTTGAATAGGTTTTCTATCTTAAAATCTTTTAGGCACTTAGAGAAAAGTTCAGTTTCTTCCTGAGTCTTCTGGGCCTTAAAGATAACCTTCTTAAAATGATCAATACCCCAGAGGCATATTTTGTTGTAGAAAATGATTTTCCACTCTGTATACATATACCTATGATAAAGCTTAATTTATAAATTTGGCACAGTTGAGATTCACAGTAACAAAAGAGAACAATTGAAACAATATGTAGTGATAAAACTTAGGTGAGTGTGGTCCAACTCTCAAAATATCTTTTTGTTCTGTACACAGCCTTCTTCTCGTCATGATATGAGATGATACAATGGCTTCATGACGAGAGGAAGTAAAATGAATGAATCCACAGTTAATCTGGTACCTGAGATGGCTGCTAAGTGACTAACAGGCTGGTAGCCTATACAGGGTGCACATGCTGGACAAAGGGATGGTCTGAGGGAAGAACAGGAAGGATGGTCTGAGTCTTCATCACATTACTCAAAATGGCATGCAGTTTAAAACTTATAAATCATTTATGAAATTTAATATTTTCTAACCATGGTAGACCTTGCATAACTAAAATGGTAGAAAGTAAAACCACAGTTGAGGGGAGAGTACTGTATATCATTGTCAATGATACTAAATGTTAATAAATAAATGCATTTTTTAATTGTAAGAAACTAAAAATAAACTAGCTCTAAATTAAATTACAGATTTATTTCTTTGATTTAATCTTTATTATATTTTTCCATTACCATTTAGTCCCCTATAATGCCCTCCCCTCAGCAATCACCACACTGGTGTCCATGTCCCTGAGTCCTTTTTCCTTTTTGTTCAGTCCCTCCCCGTAACCTTCCCCCAGCTGTCATCCTGCTCTCCATCTGTGAGTCTGTCCGCATTTTCCTTGTTAGTTCAATTTGTTCATTGGATTCCACAGATAAGAGAAATCATATGGTATTTGTCTTTCTCTGACTCATTTATTTCACTTAGCATAATGTTCTCTAAGTCCAACCATACTGTCGCAAAGGCTAAAATTTTCTTTTTAAATTTTTTTCCTTATTCTTTCCTTTCTTTCTGTTTTTTGTTTGTTTGTTTGTTTGTTTTATAGCTGAGTAGTATTCCATTGTGTAAATGTTCCATAGTTGTTTTATCCATTCATCTATTGATGGACACTTGGGCTGCTTCCATATCTTGGCAATTGTATATGATGCTACAATGAACATAGTGGTGCTTATGTTCTTTCAAATTAGTGTTTTGAGTCCTTTCCAATATATGGGATCTAACCAGAAGGTATCCAGCCATGGAATATGAAAAATAGAGACATTTATTGAAGAAGATACAATACAAAAAACATTGTTAATAGGAAAATGACACCTCAGTCACCTTCAAAGTAGACACTCTGGAACCTCACACAGTTCCCCCAAAACCTATCAGCTGCCCAGTTGTATATTCCTGAATCTCACTGACAGTCTGAAATCTCTTCACTCAAAGGTTATTTTAGTTTTGGGAAAAGCCAGAAGTTGCAAGGTGCCAAATCTGTGCCAAAGGGGGACTGAGCCACCTGGGTGATTTAATGTTTTGCCAAAAATCTCTGCATGACACACGATGCATGAGCAGACACATTGTCATGATGAAGCTGTGAATCACCAGTTACCTATAGCTAAGGCCTTCTGAATCATCCGAATAGTTTCCACAGAGGAATGTTCAAGCTTAATGCAAAATCTGATGGCAGATTCGTTGTTCCACTCACTCAGTCATTTTTAATGCAATGGCCACACAGTACACATGTTCACTCAATTGTGTCTACTGCCCCCACTGACTAGTACCATGAAGTCATCCCTATTCACCCATACACATTCCAGTACATTCTCCGTGACTGCCAGGTTACTTTGATGTCGTGCAAACCATTCTCATTATATTAACAATGGCTGAACTTTTCCTGGACAAACCTTGTGTTCCCAGAAGTGGGATAGCTGGGTAAAAAGGCAGATCCATTTTTTAATATTTTGAGGTTCATCCACACCGTTTTCCACAGCGGCTGCACAATCCACATTCACACCAACAGTGCAAAATGTTCCCCTTGTCCACATCCTCTCAGCACTTGTTTGTTGATCTATTGATGACAGCCATTCTGACAGATGCGAGATGATATCTCATGGTGGTTTTTATTTGCATTTCTCTGATGATTAGTGATGTTAAGCATCTTTTCATATGTCAATTGGCCAACTGTATGTCCTCTTTTGAAAAGTGTCTATTCAGGTCCTATGCCCATTTTTTAATTGGGTTATTTGTTTTTTGATGTTGAGTTTTGCAAGTATTGTATCAATTTTGGATATTAACCCCTTATCAGATATATCAGCAAATATGTTCTCCCTTTCTGTGGGTTGACTTTTTATTTTGTGGATGGTTATCTTTGCTGTGCAAAAAAATTTAGTTTGATATAGTCTGATTTGTTTTTTTTTTCTTTTGTTTCCCTCGCCTGGGAAGATATATCTGATAACATATTGCTACAAGTAATGTCCAAGTACTTGCTGTGTATGTTTCTTCTACAATTTTTGTGTTTTTGAATCTAACATTTAAGTCTTTGATCCATTTTGAATTTATTCTTTCATGCGGTATAAAAAGGTGATCTAGTTTCAATTTTCTGCATGTAACTGTCCACTTTTCTGAATACCATTTATTGAATAAACTATATTTAGCCAACTGTATGTACTTGCTTCCTCAGTGAAATATTAATTGACTATAAAGGTGTGGGTTTATTTCCGGGCTTTCCATTCTGTTCCATTGATCTAGAGGTCTTTTTTAGTGTCAGTACCAGGCTGTTTTGATTACTATGATTTTATAGTATAGTTTGATATTAGGTAGTGATTCCTCCAACTCTGTTCTTTTTCAGGATTGCTGTTGTTATACAGGGTCTTTTGTGGTTCCATATAAATTTTTGAAGTATTTGTTCTAGTTCCATGAAATATGTCTTTGGAATCTGGATAAGAATTGCATTGAATCTATAGATTGTTTGGGTAGTATGGGCATTTTAATTGTTAATTCTTCCTATCCATGAACACAGTATGTGTTTCCATTTATTTGTATCTTCTTCATCTTCTTTCTTCGGTGTCATATTTTTCTATGTACAGGTCTTTTACATCCTTGGATAAGTTTATTCACAGGTATTTTATTCTTTTTGAAACAATTATGAATGGGGTTGTTTTATTAATTTCCCTTTCTGTTAGTTTGTTATTGACATATAAAAATGCAACAGATTTCTGGATATCAAATCTGTATCCTCCTACTTTGCTGAATTCCTTAGTTCTAGGGTGGAATCTTTGGGATATCTATGTATAGTGTCCTGTCTTCTGCATATAATTACAGTTTTACTTCTTCCTTTTCAATTTCAATGCTTTTTATTTCCACTTGTCTGACTGCAGTGACTAGGACTTCCAGTACTATGTTGAATAAGAGAGGTGAAAGAGGACATCCCTGTCTTGCTCCTGATCTTAAGGGGAATGACTGTAGTTTTGCCCATTGAGTATGATACTGGCAGTGGGTTTGTCATATATGGCCTTTATTATATTTATGTATAGTCCCTCTAATCTCACTTTGCTGAGAGTTTTTATCATAAATGGTACTGGATTTTATCAAATGTTTTTTCTGAATCTATTGATATAAATAATTATGTGGTTTTTAACCCTCATTTTATTTAAGTGGTAAATCACATTTATTGATTTGTAAATATTGCACCAAACTTTTATTCCTGGAATAAGTCCCACTTGGTCATGGTGCATGATCTTTTTGATGCCTTGATGTATTCAGTTTGCTAGTATTTTGTTGAGAACTTTAGCATTTATTTTCATCACTGATATTGGCCTATAATTTTACTTCTTTGTAGTATCTTTATCCAGTTCGGAATTAGGATAATGCTGGCCATGTAAAATGAGTTTGGGAAACTACTCTCCTCTTGGATTTTATGAAATTGTTTGAGAAGGAGAAGTTCTTCCTGAATGTTTGTTAAAATCGCCCTATGAAGCCATGGCATCCAGGGATTTTGTTTATTGGGAGTTTTAGATTAGTGCTTGAATTTTACTAGGTCTAATCTGTCTATTCAGATTAACTGAATCTTCCTGATTTAGTTTTGGAAAATTTTATGTTTCTAGGAATTTATCCATTTCATCCTCAGGTGTACAGTTTGTTGGCATATACTTGTTCATAGTACTTTCATAAAATCTTTTTTTATTTATTTTATTTTATTTTTATTTATTTTTAAGCAGAGGGGAAGGGAGGGAGAAAGAGAGGGAGAGAAACATCAATCTGTGATTGCCTCTCATGTGCTCCATACTGGGAACCTGGCCTGCAACCCAAGCACATGCACTGACTTGGAATCTAACTGGCAACCCTTTGGTTAGCAGGTAAGTGCTCAATCTATTGAGCCACACCAGCCACAGCCACTCCTTTGTATTTCTTTGGTGTCAGTTGTTTCTCCTCTTTCATTTCTGATTTTATTAATTTGCATCCTCTCTCTTTTTCTCACGATAAATCTGGTTAAAAGTTGTCATTCTTGTTAATCTTTACAAAGAACCAGCTCTTGATTCATTGATCTTTTATATCATTTTTTATTAGACTCCATTTTGTTTATTTCTGCTTTGTTCTTTATCATTTCCTTTTTCTGTTCACTTTGGGCTTTGTTTGTTGCTCTTTTTCAATTTCCTTTAAGTGCGAGGATAGAGTGTTTATTTGAGCTTTTTCTTGTGTTTTTTTTTTTTTTTTTTTGAGATAGGCCTGTAACGCTATGAATTTCCCCCTCAGGATTGCTTTCCCAGTGTCCCACGGATTTTGGATTGCTGTGCCCTCGTTTTCATTTATTTCAAGGTGTCTTTAGATTTCTTCCTTGGTCTCGTTGTTGAACCATTCATTGTTTAATAACATGTTATTTAGCTTCCATGTGTTCATTTATTTTCAGTGTTCTTCTTGTGATTTGTTTATAGTTTTATAGCACTGTTGTCACAGAAAATGATATGTTTTCAATATTTTTAAATTGATCAAGACTTGTTTGTGTTCTAGCATGTGGTCTATCCTAGAAAACGTTCTATTGTGCTTGAAAAGTATGTATATTCTACTGCTTTGGGGTGAAATGTTTTGAAGATATCAAATAACTCCACTTGATCAAGTGTGTCATTTAAGTCCACTGTCTCCTTATCAATCGATAAGGAGATCTATCCTGCCTGGAAGATCTATCCATTGAAATCAATGGGGTGTTAAAAATCTCCAACTATGATTGTATATTTCTGCCTATTCCTCCTTTTATGTCCATCGAGATTTGCTTCAGATATTAAGGTCCACCTATGTTGAGTGTATGAATGTTTACTAGGGTTAGATCCTCTTGTTGGATTGTTCCCTTTATTATTATGCAATGTCTTTCTTTACCTGTTACTATAGCCTTGGTTGTAAAGTCTATTTTGTCAGAGATAAGTACTGCTACCCCGGCTATTTTTAATCTCCATTTGCATGAAATATCTTTTTCCATCCCTTTACTTTTAGTCTGTGTGTATCTTTGAATCTGAGATGTGCGTCTTGGAGGCAGTATATATATATGGGTCTTGCTTTCTTATTCATTCAGCTACCCTATGCCTTTTGGTTGGAGCATTTAAGCTATTTACATTTAAGGTGATTTTGATAAATTCATACTTAGTGCCATGTTATTATTAGACTATGTTCCTCTGAGTTTTTTTTTTTTCTTTCTTTTTTTTCTTCTGCCCTTAAATAAAGCCCTTTAACATTTGTTGCAGTACTGGTTTGGTGTTAAGAAATTCCTTTAACTGTTTCTTTTCTAGGAAGGTCCTAATTTCTCCTTTCATTATAAATGATAGCCTTGCTGGGTAAAGTAGCCTTGGTTGTAGGTCCTTTCTTTCATCACCTTGAGTATTTCACTCCACTCCTTTCTGGCCTGAAATGTTTCTGGTTAGTAATCAGATGCTACTCTAATTGGTGCTTCCTCATATGTAAGTACCTGCCTTTCTCTTACAGCTTTTAGGATTCTCTCCTTGTCTTTAAGCCTTGTCATTTTATTTATGATGTGTTTCAGTGTAAGCCTCTTTGGGTCCAACTTATCTGGGACTGTCTGAGCTAGACTTGTTTGTTTTTCCTCCACTACTAGTTTAGGGGCATTTTCAGTCATCATTTCTTCAAATAGGTTCTCAATCCCTTGCTACCTATATTCTTCTTGGTATTCCCATGATGTGGATGTTTCATGTTGTCTGAAATGTTTCTTAAGCTTTTCTCATTTTATAAAATTCTTTTTTTTTTCTTTTTGCAACTCTGCCAGGGTGTTTTGTGTTTTTTTTTTTCTTTTTTAACATGTCTTCCAAATCCCTGATCCAATTCTCTGCTTCGTCTAATCTACTGTTTATTCCTTCCAGTGTATTATTTCAGATATTGCATTCTTTATTTCTGACTGATCCTTTTTTATGGTTTCTGTGGTTTTTCATGCTGTTGAGTATCCTTTAATCACTACTATAAACTATCTGATATATTGTTTGATTTTATTTCATCTAGCTCTTCTGGAGAATTATCTTGTTCTTTTATTTGGGGCCTGTTTCTTTGTATTCCTATTTTGACTGTTTATTTGAGTTTGTTTCTATATATTAAGTAGATTTGCAAAAACTCTGGTGTAGACCTTTACCAGATACTGCTTGTAACTGTCCCTGGTCAACCTGTTTGAAGCTATCAATGATCCACAGCATGTGGCTCCCTCTGGCAGGCTTGCTTCTGTGCAGAAAGAACAAGGCTGTCCATCAATGCTGGCTTTTATCAGGACCAGATGGGGAAAAGGGTCAGCTGAAATCTCTTAGGCCTCTAAAGGATCACCTTAGTTTTTAAACTAATCAATGATATAGTCTCAAGCTGTAATCAGCAGCCCAGATGATTGCTTCCCTTCAGGCAGATGCCACTTGGAGAGGAGTGCTCTGCCTGAAAAAGATGGTCTATGTAGTATGGGGAATGATTCAGCACAGGGATCCTGGCAGCTGTTCCTTCAGTTCTCCCTTCAGAGCCACCAACCCCAGATTCTCCTCAAGCATCTCTAGTTCACTCTGCCTTCCCTCTGCTGGATCCCAGGGTAACTGGCTAATAACAAAATTTTGTGCATTGGCCCTTTAAAAGGCTCCTTGAGTCTCCAGCTACCTCTTCCTGCCTCACAGACCCCTGCTGCTTTTCATAGGTTGACGTTAATCAGGGTTCCTTTTCCAGCTCTGGTGCTGTAGGCTGGGGAGCCCAGCTTGGGATTTAGAACCCACACTTCTCAGGAAGAACCCCCTGTCCACTGAAATAAACCTCTTGAAGGTCAGCTGCTGCCCATAGGAGCCCAGCCAGCCAGCCCTATTGTGCCTCCTCTGCACTCCCTACCAGTCTCACTATGGAGAAGTTGTTTCTTCTGTTTGTGGTTATAAGGCTTCTCTCCAGCTAATGTTCAGTTGGTTATTCAGGATGATTTCTCTACAATTTAGTTGTGATTCCACATTGGTCCTGGGAGGATATTGGTGTATCTTCCACTTAATCCTCCACCATATTAGATCTTATATATTGCAAATTTAAATAATAAATACCATTGTTATTTAAATGACTTAAGCTGAATCTTGAATTCAGCTTTATGAATGGAATTTATGCATTACCATTAGAATAATCTTTAGATAAAAAATGAAGACCAGACTAAATTATTAATTAGAAATGTTCTAGATTGCATAAGGCAATAAATAAAAATTATTGGGTAACAAGAATATCTGATCTGGAAGACTAGAAATCCACTTTTTACCTTGGCCATGCCATTGACAATTTAATAGAACTTGACCAAGACTTAACCTTTTGGGACTTCAGTTTTCTCCTTTATAAAATGAATAAATTGACAATTAGTAGAGCTTCTTCCAACTTTAAAATTTTTCACTGGGATAATTTTTAATTTTTACATGTTAGACACACTATTTAATTTTATTTTGTTTTATATTGTTTTACCGAATATAATAATGGATTACAGAATGCAAAAAAGTCCGTAGAAACCACGCGAGAGAACAAGAACATAGATATCTCTATTTTTCCAGCATTTCTCTCGAAAGAACATACTTTTCACAATTTATTAAACTTAAATTAGAAATATTTTACTTTCAAAACTTTATGAAATTGCAGATAATAATGAGCAAAACTTAAAGTTGCATTTTGTCATAAAAAGAGTCTGAGATTCTTTTCAGAGTTTATAATCTTGGCGTTTTACAAAGCAGCGTTTGGTCTGCTGAGTTCTGCGGCTCATGTGTCCAATGAACACTTTCAGAATTTCAACATAGTTACCTCAGTGGGAATCAGGAAAACAGAGTTTGATGAAAATAAAAACTACATATTTTAATATCGTTCTCCACTTTTTCTCTGAGTTTCCAAAAAAATGTTTGATTCTAATTCGATATGTGTTCAGGATGATTTGGCAGTGAGTTTATTGGATTGCCCATCTCTATTTTAGATTGACAGCTGGAGGACATTCAACAACCACAGACTTCAGGCAGCAAAGCAAAAGTACAACTGGGTGGAAACTGAGAAATCTACATCACAAAAATTTCCATTTTACTTTACCAGCTGGCTTGGCTTCTGTTTATATTCTTTTTCAAGTACTTGAGTGTGTGTATAAGCTTTGTTCTTATGTAGAATAGTTTTAGCTACATCTTGCAAAGAAATGGAACCCAGGAGAGCAATCATTTTGGCTGAATTACTAAATAGTGCTGGTAAAATTAACAGGTTTCATACTCTCTCTCTGACACCATCAAACTGCAAAGTCTTTTCTTAATAACAATGTAAATTTGATTATAATTCTTGACTTTATTAATATCTCTTAGTATCTTCTAATTTACTGACATGATTGTAGAGAAACTGATGAGTGCTTCAATGAGAGAAGAAAGTCAATACTTAAAAATGCTAGATGTTAGACTAGTTATTGTAGTTAATTTAATATATACAGCTACAATATTGATATTCTCCAAATGTTAAATTAATTTATTTAACAGCTATCCAAATCCTCTTGCTGAGTTTTCCTTAACTTTCTGGATAAGGATATATCAATACCAGCATCATGAAATTTATTAAAAAAGATAATCAATGAAACCATAAATTAATTCTTTGAAATGGTCACCAAATTTGCAAAGCTTTAGTTAGACTAAGAAAAAATAGAGAAGGTAAAATTAACTAAAATCAGAAATATAAATGGAGACTTTATTAACAATCTTATAGAAATAAAAAGGTATTAGAGAATAATAAAAAATTTTACACCAACAAATTTAGTAATCAAGTAAACATTTGAAAAATAATATTGCCTTTTCATGTTAGAAAGGCTCAGCAAACAAGGAATTAAAGGAAATTTCTAAAATGATATGACATTGATGAAAAATGCATAGCTAATATATTCAATGGCAAAAAGCTAAAAGCTTTACTTCTAAGATCAGAAATATAACAAGGATGCCCACTTTCATCACTGCTATTCAGCACTGTAATAGGAGACTTAGAGTTAATCAAGAAAAAGAAAAAGAAATAAAGATATTCAAATTAGAAAGGAAGAAGTAAAACAATCTCTATATGCATATGATATGATTCTGTGCATAGAAAATCCCAAACAATTACAAATATGATGTTAGAGCCAATCAAAGTTGCAGGGTAAAAGAAAAATGTATAAAAATCAGGTGCATTTCTATACAGCAGCAATGAATAATAATAAAAAAGAAATTAAGAAAACAATTTCATTTTGAAAGGAATTCAAAATAATAAAGCACCAAAGAATAAATTTAACCAAAGAATAAAATATTTGAATACTGAAAAATACGATAGAAAAACTACTGAAAAAAATTAAAAAGTATCTAACTAAATAGAAAGTTATCACACATGTGTTGATTAAAATTAGGGTGGAAATATCCCAAAAATAATCTACTATTCAATCTTTATCAAAATGCCAATGTTTTTTTCTGTGGAAATGGAGAAAACTATCCTCAAAATCATATTGAATTACAAAGTATCCTAAATCACTAAAAACAATATTAGAAAAGAAAAACAAAGCTGGAGAACTCACTTTTTTATTTCAATTTTAAAACTTACTACAAAGCTGCAATAATCAAAACAGTGTGGTATTATAATAAAGATAAACATATAAATCAATGGAGTAAAATTTAGAATCCAGAAATAAATTCAATATCTATGGTAATTGATTTTGACAAAAACGCCAAGTCCATTCTATTTGGAAAGTAATTGCTTCAACAAATGATGCTGAAACAACTGGATAAGCACATGCAAAAGAATGACATTGAACCTCTTCCTTAACCCATATATAAAAATTAATTGAAAATAGATCAATGACCTGAATATAAGAGGTAAAACTATAAATTAGAATAGAACATTTGGGTAAATTTTCATAACCACAGATTTGACAATGGATTCTTAGATTTGAAACCAAAAGTACAAACAGCAAAAGAAAAACTAGACAAATTAGACTGCATAAAAATGAAAAACTTTTGAGCATCTAATGACATTATCAAGAAACTGAAAAGACAACTTATAGAATGGGGGAACATACTTGCAAATCCTACATCTGATAAAGGTTTAACACCTAGAATACAAAAAGAACACTTACAAAGTAACGGCAAGGGACAACTCAATTAAAAATGGGAAATGGACTTGATTAGAAATTTCTCCAAAGATGTGGCCAAAAAGCACATGAAAAAATTTTTAGCTGCATTAGTCATTAACAAATGGCAAATCAAAACCACATTAAGAAACCACTTCATACCCCCTAGGATGGCTATAACCACAAATAAAAAGAACAGAAAATAAATGATACTGGAGATGTGGAGAAATTGAAATGCTCATACATTGCTGAAACAGTAGTTTACCAGTTCCTCAAAGAGTTAAACATAAAACATAAAGTTACCATATGACCAGCAAGTCTATGCCTAGGTATATATCCTAGAAAAATGAAAACATGTCCACAAAGAGATTTATACAGCAATGTTTATAATAGCATTATGTATAGTAGAGAAACATGCCCATCAACCCAAATGCCTGTCAATGGATGGATGCATATAGAGATATACTTGTGATGGAATATTATCTAGCCATGGAAAAGGCATGATATATTTTTACATACTACAACTTAGATGAACCTAAAAAAATTAAGTAAAATATATGAAATATACAAAATAGGAAATTTATAAAGACAGAAAATAAATTAATGATTGTGAAGGGGTAGAGGAAGGGGATTGGGGAAATGGTTATTTTCAGAATACAGGTGATCTCCTGAGGTATCCTCTTGAAAGAAGTGGTAGTTGCACAACATTGTGAGTGCATTAAATGCTACTGAATTATACACTTTAAACTAGTTAATTATATGTTATGTAGATTTCACCTCAATATTTTAAAAAAGGAAAAAAATAGAGATATTTTGAGGACACATGAAATAATGCATGTACACTACTTTACATAGTGCTTGGAACATAGAAAGCACTCCAAACATGTTACCTGTAAGAATAATTGTCATTTTAGCTTCTTTTATTATCACTAACCCTGTATCAATCAATATTATTTTTATCAGAGAATTGTCTGAAAATATAGAAGTTTTGTATGGATATATGGATAGCACATTGTCACACACGATCATGTACATGTTAGGTGGCAAAATCAAGGTTTAAGGACTCTCAAAAGATTTAAAAAACATGGTAAATGTAGAGCTAATTATAAGAATTTATCTTAAAATTCAAAATATTGCTAGTTCAGTAAATCTAATAAGTATAAATAAATAAACTTGTGATGATTTGGTGACAACATACTAAAAACAATTATCAATGTTATATGTCTATCAAAAAACTAGAATAGTCTTTGACTTTATTAATTAATATGGAGAATTCATATTGAAAGTAGTAAGATTTTCTCCTAGTTCAGCAGTAAATCAGACTCTTTTTGAAGAGCACACTTATGGTAGACTTTTATGGATTGGAACATATTAAAAATAGAGTCGAGTATCATTTTAGTTTGCCTGGAATTTTTCCACACTGGAGGATCATTGAAAAACACTTAAAGGTGATTATTACGGGGAAAAAATCTAAGAACAATATCAACATAGCAAAAATTCAGAATATCTTATTATTGTATTCAGAAGCAATAACATGGCTTTAAAATATTATTCAGATGTACAAGCAATCATAGCCAAAAGGACTTGGCATTTGGATTTGAATAAAATAGAACTGTTAATCTGTCTTTCACATTATGTTACAATTATAAACAACAATGAATTTGTCAATGATTATAACCCAGTTTTGTAAACATGTCTCCTTCAAAATGATTTGAACAATTTTATGATAATTTAAACAAATGAGCAAAATGAGCATAAATGAACAATTGATTATAAAAAACATGGTTTTGTGAAATTGGTATCATCTTTTTACTGTGTAAAAATCTGTCAAGAACTGTCAAGTTTTTGTGCTTGTAAATTACTGAAGTATTTTAAGGCTTTCAAGAATAACAGCAGCCCTGGCTGGTGTGGCTCAGTAGATTGAGTGCCAGCCTGTGAACGAAAGGGCAGTCAGTTTGAGTCCCAGTCATGACGCATGACTGGGTTATGGGCCAGGTCCCTGGTGGGGGGCACATGAGAGGCAACCACACATTGATGTTTCTCTCCCTTTCTTCCTCCTTCCCTTCCCCTCCCTCTAAAAATAAATAAATAAAATCTTTAAAAAGAATTCCCTAAAACAAAGAATAGCAGCAGTTTATCAAAGGATAACTTCATTCTTTCTAGAATGTGCTTTCTATTGTTTTCTTCCACTTGTATTTTATTGTCTTGTCTGTTCATTACCTATTAATGCTAGAACTTCCCAATGTGTCTGCTTCTTTTGCTCACTTGGTTGTATAATTCTCTAAGTTGCATAGAAGATTTAGGAGACAATCTTATCTTAATTCACTTATTAATTATTTATGGCATTGTAAGTATTAGTACTTATTTTTTTCTATTCATTTTTAAAAGATAGGGATGCCCTTGGAAAAAAGCATACCAGAATCAGGCTTAATATCTTATATCACCTTTCCTACAGGCTAGTGATAGCTACATTGTCGAGAGATATGGCAAAATACCACAAACTCTGCTAACTGAAAGTTATACAGAGATGTGAGGTAGACTGAGGTCCCTCTACTGAGCATGAAATAACCTACCAAGACTGCCAAAAGCAGGGATGTAGAAGAAGGCATGAAACAGAATGCAGGGTTATCAGAGCCTGTGGCTGGAGCTTGTAGAGTTCTTTGGTGAGAACGCCTGTAAGACAGGATGTCATTTTGTCCTCCTAAGAGGAAGTTAAGCAGCCTCCTAGGATATGGACTCATCACTGGGGAATCATGACAGAATTTTTGTTACAAATCTCCCTTTATATCTTCACAATCACACTCTTTCATACTGTTTTAATATAACATGTTTTAAAACCCTGCTTTCTTAATTTTTTTTCTATTGTAATTCTCATTTTCTACTCTAGACAAGTCATGATTGATCTCTTTTTAGAGCATAATTCTATTTTATTTTTTATTAAATATATTTTATTGATTATGCTGTTACAGTTGTCCCACATTTCCCTTTTATCCCCCTCTGCCCAGTACCCCCAATCTGTCCAGCATTTCCCCCCTTCAGTTCATGCCCATGAGTTGTGCATATAAGTTCTTTGGCTTCTCCATTTTCTATACTATTCTTAACCTCCCACTGTCTATTTTGTACCTACCAATTATGCTTCTTATTCTCTATACCTTTTTTCCCATTCTCCCCCTTCCCCCTCCTTGCTGATAACCCTCCACGTGATCTCTATTTCTATTATTCTGTTCCTGTTTTAGTTGTTTGCTTGGTTTGTTTTTATTTTTTAGATTCAATTGTTGATAGTTATGAGGGTATTGTCATTTTACTGTTCATAGTTTTGATCTTTGTCTTTTTCTTAAATAAGTACCTTTAACATTTCATTAATGAGGCCTTGGTGTTGATGAATTCCTTTAGCTTTACCTTCTCTTGGAAGCACTTTATCTGCCCTACCATTCTAAATGATAGCTTTGCTGGGTAGAGTAATATAGGTTGTAGGTCTTTGCTTTTCATCACTGAATACTTTTTGCCAGTCCCTTCTTGCCTGCAAAGTTTCTTTTGGGAAATCAGTTGATAGTCTTATGGGAACTCCTTCGTAGGTAACTCTCATCTTTTCTTTTGCTCTTTTTAAGATTCTCTCTTTATCTTTAACCTTTGGCATTTTACTTATGTTGTGTCTTGGTGTGTTCCTCTTTAGGTTCAATTTGTGTGGGACTCTCTGATCTTCCTGAACTTGTATGTCTATTTCCTTTGCCAAATTGGAGAAATTTTCTTTCATTATTTTTTCAAATAAGTTGTCAATTTCTTGCTCTTCCTCTTCTCCTTCTGGCACCTGTATGATTCAGATGTTGGTATGTTTAAAGTTTTCCTAGAGGTTCCTAAGCCTCTCTTCATTTTTTTTTAATTCTTGTTTCTTTTTTCTGTTCCAGGTGAATTTTTATTTCTTCTTTCTGTTTCACATTGTTGATTTGAGTCCTGGCTTCCTCCCCTTCATTGTTGGTTCCCTGTATATTTTTCTTTATTTTCTTTTGTATAACCTTCACTTCTTCCTTTATTTTGTGGACACACTCAATCATTTTTCTAACCATCCTGATCACCAGTGTTTTAAATGCTGCATCTTATAAGTTGGCTATCTCCATGCTACTTAGTTTTTATTCTGGTGTTTTGATCTATTATTTCATTTAGGCCATATTTCTTTGTCTCTTCAATTTGGCAGCTTCCTTGTGTTTCTGAGTTTTGGGCAGAGCTGCTTTACTCTATTTTGGTGTACTCATTACATTATAGGGTGTGGAGCCTTAGGTGTTCACCAGGGTGAACCAACCTGCTTTGCCACTTTGTGGCACTGTATGTGGGGAAGGGGTTAGAGAGGGAACAATGCTGCTTGCTTGGCTCTCTTCCCATTTCCAGTCACTTTCCCCACTTCCATAAATGACTGGCACCCTTATAGCTGCTGCCCTGCTTCTGATTTCCCAATTGGGTGAGTTTGTGTACATTCTAAGGACCATTTTGATCCTTTAAATGGACTCTCCTGAGAGAATGGCAGTTTCTTCTGCTATCCCAGCTCCCACTGGTTTTTACAGTCCAAGGTTATGAGGTTTTATTTCCTGGTGCTGGAACGCTGGGCTGCATGGTCTGGCCTGGGGCTGGGCCCACTCACTCCCCAGTTGTCCCTCCTGGTTTTGATCTGCCACATGTGAATGTGGGATCACTTGTTGCACAGGCTGCCACCTCACCACATGCTTTCTGCCCCAGTTCCATGTCTCTGACTGCTCTTACTCATCTGGATGAATGTTTCTTCTTTAAATCCTTGGTTGTCAGACTTCCATACAGTTTGATTTTCTGGCAGTTCTGTTTTTGTTAGTTTGTTTGTTTTTAGATTGGTTGTTATCCTTCTTGTTGTTGTGTGAGGGGGCCAAGCATGTCTACCTATGCCTCCATCTTAGCCAGAAGTCCTCATGGTTGGTCTTGATGTCTTTCTTGTTAGATAGAGCCCTCGTAACTAATAATCTTTACACCCCAGCACCTATCACAATGCCTGGGACATAGTAATTATCCAACATGTATTAATTAATTGCTATTAAATATTAGATAATTGGCTTGATTACATTCTCTTTTTTCTATTCAGAATTAATTTCCCAAATATTACTAGTTAACTAAGTACCAATGATTGTATATATTGAATAAGGTGTTCAGCCAATACTGTAAGAATTCAAAGATGTACTTCCTCTGACTTTAAGAAAACTGTTTAAAGATAAGAACAGAGTTAAATTATTAAACTATATTTGGGTTTGTCAAAAAAATAAGTATCATGGTTTAATACTTTAAACCACAAACTGGATCAATACTGAAAAATATTAGAAGAGGCCATGGCTGGATAGTTCAGTTGGTTAGAGTTTTGTTCCAAAACACCATGGTTGTAGGTTGGATCCACAGTCAAAGCACATATAAGAATCAACCGATGAATACATAAATAAGTGAAAAAACAACTGTATGTTTCTATATCTCTCTCAAATCAATAATAAAAAAGAGGCCATTATAGGATATAATAACTAAAGTTCAAAAATAAGGAGTATAATTATAATTGTTATGTAATAATTATTTGAGTGCGTAGTTAATACTTATTATTAGAAGTAAACCAGGGAGAGTAGAGTTACAGAGAACACTTCAAACATAATACCTGGGCCTTAAGGGATTGGTAGGTATGACATTAGAACGCAGAAAGGGGATCCATAAAAGTTCTAAAATCACTCTGTAATGTAAGCTTCAAAAATGGGATGTTGCCAAAAAAAAAAAAAAAAGGACTCCTGTAAAAGACTGTTAGAAACATCTACTGTTTTGTTTTAATTATGACCAAAATTAGTATCTTAAGAATGTTTGCATAGGAAGAGACTTCTTCTCTGGCTTTTCTTTTTGGAAAGTGAGCTGAGGTTCAACAGGACCAGCTAATTTTGATCAATGGGGAAATGATAAAGATTGGTAAGTCCCTTAATATCTTCTCCTTGCAGGAGAAAAACTTGCTAAAATGGGTAGATGAAGGAAGCAGGATGTACTCTCAATGAAAATTCTTCTCTGGGTAATTTGGGTCAGAGAGATAGGGCTCAGTCCAGAAAAACGTTCATTCTGCTGATGTCCGCTCCTTCCCCAGTGTCCAGAAAAATCACCAGGCATTTTATCTGATACTTAAGTGCTCCTTGCCTGGCTGGGACGTGGCAAAGGTATTCTGAGGAGAGAGTAAAAAATATCTATCTACTAGGAAAGCAACTGTTATTGGCTGAATTGTGCCCCTCATCCCCACAAATTTACACATTGATGTTCTAACTCCCAGTGCCTCGAAGTGCAATTATATTTGAAAGAAGAGTGCTTAAAGATGTAATTTAAACTGTCATTATCAAGGTAGGGTCTAAGTCAATAGGGCTTGTATCCTTATAAGAAGAGGAGCTTAGGACAAAGATACACACAGAGGGAAGACACAAGGAGAAGATGGCCATCAACAACTCAACAAGAGAGGCCACAGAAAAAAAAAAAAAAACAACCTTGTTGACATCCTGACCTTGAATTTCTAGTGTCCAGAACTTCAAGAGAATAAATTTTGGTTTTGAAGCCACCCAGTCTATTGTACTTTCTTATGGCAGCAAATGCAAATTAACACAGAAGGATACCCAAAACTCTCTTAGTACAGAGTTTGGTATGCATTCAAATAAAAACAGATAGGTTTCCAGAAGACTCATAATGTCAAGTGCCTCCAAAAATTTTTCATTTTGTAACTGTACATGTACCCAAGAGTTGTGTAGAGTTTCACTTTTCTGAGGGCAAAGTGAGATAGGGCACTATCTTCTAAAGCAGGGTTGTCAAACTCATTTTAACCAGGGGTCGAATCAGCCTTGTGGTTGCCTTCAGAGGGTTGAATGTAATTTCAACTCCTTAACAGTGAAGGAGTAGTTACATTTATACAGTTATAAAATTATATTGGCCCTTTTAAGGCAACCGCGAGGCTGATGTGGCCCTGGTGAAAATGAGTTTGACACCCCTGTTCTAAAGGGATAAATGTTAGTGTGTGCTCATGCTGAGCATATGGTGAGTAGAGGATATAAGCAACTGAAGGTAAAAATTGAGAGGGCTAAATTGCTCTAAGAAAGAAATTAACTATGAGAGGCCAGGAAACACTTTATTTGTGTGTGTGTGTGTGTGTGGAGTCAGAAATCTGGGAGGCGTAGGCCAATGGGAGGAGGGTGAGAACGAGGAGACCCAGTGGTGAGAGGAGAGAGAAAAAGTGAGGAGGCAATTTACTGTGGCTTTGCAGTTGACCCTGCCGACACCATCTAAAATTTCCTAAGAGATTTCTCTACAGGCCTTGACGTGAGTGGATTTATTTTGGAGACTACAGAGAAGTATTGTACCAGATGACCACTCTGATGCAGAGACTGCTCTGGGGGATGACTCGCCACTGACCTCCACAGTTAGAAAGATCTGGGAAGCAAAAAAGGATTCCATCAAAATGTAGTGAAATGCTGGTTTGAACAGATGGGATTAAGCAACATTGTGGATTCCACAAAAATATGAGGACTTCATACTGAAGATCTTCATGGGCTTTAGGGGTTGGAATGGAAACCTAAGAACTTCTCAAAGAACTCCACTTGCTTTGTGAGCTGACCAGAGGAGAGAGAGCCTTAGCTTTCACAGGCAATACAGTCAGTCCCTGTGGGATGTCACTTGTGGAATATATTGCATCAAACACATTGTCGGAAATCATGGGAACCTGCAGTTTTCCCTGATAGAAAGAATTTTTTTTCTCTCTCTTCTCATCATTGCTTACGCTAAAAAATAAAAAAATAAACTACTAAAAGAGGAAACCTTACACACCGTTAGGGCGGAGGCAACATTACTAATAACCATATAGAGCTGTAACACGCGCCACTTTTTTGTAGACCCTTGCACAATCTTGTGCCGCTGGCAGTGGTAGGACATTCGTAGTGATACCCAGAAAAGGCCAGTGTCCTATAGAATAATTGTGGCACCTGAGCATCAGCAGTGCACTGCAGGAACCTCCATGTACTTTAGAAGAGCAAGGACCCCCAGCAAAGCACAGGTGTCGCTGCAGAGATGATGGAGCAGGGTGATTTGACAATGAGGCTGCAGTTTGTAGTCACAGTATCTGGTTCTATGTGGTGCCTAAAGTAACTATGAGTTTGCCCTGCCTGCAGGCCTCAGGAAAAAGAGAAGTTGAATGGGAGAACTATAAATTGGAGCAGTCTAACATCCATGCCCAGTAGGAGTGGGCTTGTTTTGAGAAAGCGTGAGACACTCTCTGGGGACTCCTGGAAATATTTGGGTGGGCAGTGTGTTTTGCAAAGGACTAGGATCTTGTGTAATGCATGTGAAGGCAGGAGGCAGGGAGACTCCAGTTAGGAATGCTAATGAGATTTCATTTGCTAGACCGGTGTGGCCTAGGGAAATTTTTTTCCATTGTGTGTAATGGGGACTTATGACTTTTAAAAAAGAGAAGTGACATGATGGAAGTAGAGTTTTAGAAATATTAAATTCCAATTTATGAGGAAAGAGAAATGACTTTAGCAGTAGCAAAATATCAATTGCATTGCTTTAAAATTTGAGGAAAAATTCACTTGTAGGCTTTAAACAAAACTATCCTATTTAACATGCTAATTTATATACATATCTCCAAGAAAATGGAAAATACCCCCAAATTTGGAAAAACTCACAGAGGTTTACAGAACTACTGGTAATTAAGGTCCTCAGAAGTTCCTTAGTTTGAAACAAAGCTAACATAACTTCTAGTCTGTGCTCACGTCTCTGAATAACTGAGAGTGTCTTGTTTTCATGTATATCGCCAACTTCACACTTCCTGAGCTGGTTTCTGATCCTACAGTTCAGAGGCAATTTAAAAGGTTTCTCGACCAGGTGAATAAATGGGGGGATGGCACTGGGACTGCCTCCTCTGTTTGGACAGTACAGTACTAATGAAACAGTTGGCGACTAAGTTATTTATCAAGTCTTAACTATCTTAGACAAGTTACTTCTGCTCTGCCTCACATTCATTATGTGTAAAATAAAAAAGATCTAAATGATTAGGAAGTCCTTTTTCAACTTAAATTGTATGATTCTAGAAAAATAACTACCTAATTACTCAAGAATCACTTTATTTTACTGTATTGGCTAAATCCTCGTGCGCTTTTCTCTCAGTCCAGAGTGAAAAGATTCAAAATTTCTTTCTAATCTAATCAAAATTACTCTATCTTTTAAAATACGCAGACAATGGCTTTAGCTCTTAGTAAAGAGAGCAACAAGGAAGGGAGGAGTAACTTTGCCTAAATGAAAGCTTCATTAGGAAAAATGAATGAATCACCATCCTTTCAGGAAAATTCATCTATTCAGAAGGGCATAGCCTCTGCCGCTATGCATACTTAACGAAGTTTATATTATTAAAATTGCTACATAAATATAGATATATATATATTTATATAGTTGGAACACAGATAATGAACCATATTTCACTACTTAGTATTATTTCTATCAGAAATTATTAGCTATTGTAATGTTATATTTGAATATTGATGAGATAACATAGTCAAGTGAATATTATGTGCACTGTGGAGCTAGGAATATGAAATAAACTTGTTAAACAGAACTTCAAAGTTCCATATTCTGAGTCTCAGCCAATAGTAATTTAATTACTATTGAATTACTATTCAATTTCCTATAATAATACAGCAGAACTGAAAGCAAATGATAACTAATATTTATTAAAGTCCACTACAAACTAGGCTCTGTCTACTTAATCCTCACAACCACCCAATGATGTCAGTATTATAATTCTTTTTAAATTAAATATATCAGAAATGATATGTGATTAAAATTATAGGAAACCATGACTTAGGACCCGGTAGTGACATGAATACAGTCAGACATAAGTGGAGTAAAAAAAGTCAAAATAGTAGGTTAAATATTCTTCCTTCTAAAATGAAGAAATATAGACAATATAGAAATGAAGAAATATTAACACAAGCAGAGAGTTTAATGTTTTAAAACGCCTTTTGGAACAACATTAAGTTGCTGTTAAAGAGAAAAAAATAATAAAGTATTATTCAGTAGGAAAAAGGGGGACTAATTTCCTCCCCCTTATTATTTTATCTTTCTTTATAGAAGATGATCTTTTGTGCTGAGGAAAATTAAAAACTAATCAATGGCAATATGGAAGCAAAGAGACCAGATGCAGAGAGTGTAATCAAATTTAAAAAGAAAACAGAAAAAAAAATCATTTTCCAAAGTTTTTACAAAGTATTAATAAAGCAAAGTTTAGAGTCAATTATATCAGTAACAGTATAAGCAGAAACATGTAGTCACAGCAAAAATTTACTTGAAAAGTAGAACTTATGATGCACACACACACACACACACACAGGAGAGAAGTAAGTGCTATAGAGGAGAAAATAAGAGATGGTTTAATTTAACTAAAGAGTTTCCTGCTAATTAAGCCATTTATTTTATTATAGCATATAGAGTAACAACTTAGCTTATTCCTAATAACTTTTTAATGATAATAAAATTATTGATTTTTATATTATGAAATATATTTTGCTTATTACATAGCAAATATCCTGTAAAACATACATTCAAATATAGATATGCAAAAATATCTATGTATTAATCAAGCTAAGCTAGGTTTTGCAAATATAATCAAAAGATCCCCCAATCTCAGGGGCTTCAAACAAACAAACACAGTATGTATTTTCTCGCCCATGCAATATTGCCAACTGTGAATTGCTGTGATAAGCTTCTTGGGCTGACATAACAAAATACTATAGTCTGGGTGGCTTAAACAACAGAAATTTATTTTTTCATAAATTGGAGTTTAAAAGTTTGAGATCCAAGTTCTGACTGAATTGATTTCTTCTGAGGCCTCTTCTCCTGGCTTGGGGACCACCACCCTCTCACTGTGTCCTCACAGGCATGGCCTGTTCTCCGAGTGAGCACAAAAGGGAAGGGGATCTGGTTCTCTTCTTCTTTGTGTAAGTACATTAATACTATCATATTAACGCTGTGCCCTCAAGACCTAAGTCACTCTAAATACCCCCTAAAGGCATTATATCCAATAAAGTCACATCAGGTGTCAGGGCTTCAGTATACAATTCTGTGGAGACGTAGTTCAATCCGTACAGTTATCTTAAAAGCTACATGAACACACCAAATATCTATGAGGAAAGACAGATGCAGTCCTATCTTGTTCCTGAAGAGAAGAAAACTGGAATACTAAAAAAGGTTCAAAAGAGCTATCACCATGTTTATAATTTTTCATCGCATGATTGTTTCATAACTAACTTAATTAGTAATGCTATGATAAAAATCATTGTATAAAATTTTCCAAAACATGATTCCCCCATATGAATTTCACATGAAAAATTCTTATAAGTGGAATAGATGTATTAAAGAGTTTGGAACATTCTGAGCATTTTATTGTGCTTTGGAAAATTTTCCCCCTAAAAATATTGTAGAATCATCCCAACTTCTTAAATATTTATAAACATTAAACATCATTATTTAAGAACAAAAGAAAAGGGTAGGAAAAAATGTTGAAGAAGAAAACTTTGGCCAGGCACACTGTCAAAAATACACCATTTCATTCTTTTAATGTTTTCTTTCTTTTTAAAACAAGGCTTATCATCTTTTTGCTTGTACATATTTTTGATGATGTGAAAAATGTAGTTAATATTTTGGTTAACCTTTTTCAGCAAAATATTTGCCATTCAATTACAAGTATTTTATCCATTCATAAAGTAATGAATAATCTAATTATTCATTACTTTAAGGAAGAATTCTAAATTCTAATATACATAAAAGTTTATACACAAATATTGGCTAAACATCCCAGATAAGGAACTGATATTAGCAACATCTTATCCTGACTAAGTCCCAAAGAGCAAAGCTAAAAAGTAGTGTAATGTTGCCCTGGCTGGTATAGCTCAGTGGATTGAGCACAGGCTGGGAACCAGAGGGTCCCGGTTCGATTCCCAGTCAAGGCACATGCCTGGGTTGCAGGCCAGGTCCCCAGTGGGGGCCATGTGAGAGGCAACCATACATTGTTGTTTCTCTCCCTCTCTTTCTCCTTCCCTTCCCCTCTCTCTAAAAATAAATAAATAAAATCTTTAAAAAAAAAGTAGTGTAATGTTGTCTTTCTCTTAGCCTGTTTTTATCATAGTCATAAACTCACATGCCACCATCTGAAAGCATATCTATAATTTCAGAAAGAACATTTTTAAGAATAACATTAGAATTTGAAGGATGAATAATCATCTTTGATCTTCACCATTGCTTCTTTATCTCACCAGAGATCGTAGTTAAGTGTGGATAGCCTCTGCAGAAGGTACAAGTCCATTAATCTACCAAGTGCTGAACTTCCTCCCAGCCTCCTGTGCCCTCTAGTCTTCAGCTGGATGTGAGCTCCTGCCTCAAGCTATTTACACCATGATCAGGCTAGTAATTAGCAAAATGTTTAATATAATATAGAAGCAATTAGGAGGTGATAACATGCAATTAAGATGTTTTCAGATTAAAGATTTTATAGTGCTCTTTTTCTTGAAAAGATAAAGTGCCTATCTCAAAATGTCAAACTGCAGTGATTTAATCTGAATTATTTTCAATTAATATGCATGTATTCTTGCGATGTGTTAACCGTTGTTATTGACATTGATAAATTAAGCTCATCCCAGCTGAATTTATCCTTGAGTTGCTCTATATTTCCTGAATGTCAGCTCTTTATTTGTATTTTTTTTCTTTGCCTACAAGCTGTGCGTGATCTAACTATAAGTCCCTTGATTCATCCCTGGGATTATAGTGATGCGTCAGTCTGGAGGAACAATAATCTGAAAGGGCATTGTTATAAATAGAGTGTTAGAATATAATTGTTTGTCATGTCATTTCTCCTCTTTAAATTCCCTTGAGTCCTGTTGAAGTAATTTAGACAGCTAAGATGACAAGAGCCTTGAGACTGTACTTATAGAGTTGTCCAATACATCTTTTGCCTATTCTGCCTTTTGAGACCATCTCGTGTGCAAAGTAGGAAATGCAAACATCAAATGAGTTTTGACTACAGTGTGGATTTAATTTGAGAGTTTACAGAGGCCGCTCTTCATATAATACAAGCATTATGTCTCCTAATTCATTTTGTACTTGTTGGGACAATGGCTATTAAATGCCATTTAAAATTAATTAGATATTGTCATGAGTGAGCACAGTAGCTATTGAAAATAACTGAAAGGAATTAAATATTTAATGTATAGAAGTTGTTTTTTTAAATAAAGAATGTGCAGATAAATGGGTTGGGAGTAAAATATTTAATTTTTAGTTAAAAGATCTGGAGAAAGTTATAATTTTATATCAACTTCATTATTTGTAAAATAAGAATAATATTAATGATTATAGCAGTAATATATATGCCAGATAATATGGTGATAAAGTTAGAAACAAATTTAATATTTCTTTCTAAACAAGATGTACCAAAATGACTGAAATTTAAGAATTATCACTTTATTAAGAAACACTTTCATTTATCCTTGGTTTAACAATTAAAATTATATTTTTTACAAATTACAAAAAAATATAATTTTAGAGTAACAGTTCATAGAGTAATGAATTTGCGTTATACCAGAATAGATTTACCTAGTAAATGAACACACTTTAGATTTGACTGATTTTTTTCCTATAGAAGCTCACTAAAATAAGAAAATTTAGTGTCTTAACAAAAATTGTTATGTTTATAAAGAAAGAATTTAACATTTATTTACTTGGTAGTTTTTGTAAATTTGACCATAGTCTTTGTAGTAGGAAAGCCAGATGATCACTGTAGTTATATAAACAAAATATTAACTTTAAATTATATTTCCATGTCATCTAAAATAAGAAATGCATTAAATTTTACTAATATTTAATATGTAGTTGACATCCCCGCCCTCAGGCTGTCCTGTGTCAAGAGCCCACACCAAGGCCAAGTGTTATATCCATGTGCAACGTGTCCTAGGGCAAGAGGGGGGTTCACAGCATGAAAGTACCAGTGGGGAAATCATCGAGGCATGTGTTTGCTTTTGTTACATCTCCACACAGAGCGTGGCTAAGTGAATTTGTGAACAATGTTATTTAGTTTTAACTAAGCTAGTATTTCTGCAAAGTGATTTTATAATATTTCTGCAAAGAAAACGCAGCTGAACGTACTCATCATGCAACTGCAAGTAAATTTCAATAAAAATCTTTGCATAATTGGAGAAGGGATTGAAAAATTAACATCCTGATTTAATAAGAGGGTCCAATAATGCTTTTCTTCCATTCCGGACACTTGTCTTTGATAAGTATCTTATTCAGTGGTGACAATGATTAAGTAGATATCAAAATAAATTGAACTTAAAACTGGAGCTTTAAACACATAGCTGTATTTCAAATTTTTTAACTAAAACAGTTTAAGTTATAAATAATAACAGTGCAATTCTTCCATCAAGTGTTGTTTGAGTGATAAGAAATCATGTTGGTAAGAAAACATTAATAAACAAAATATAGTAGGCATTTTAAATTTTTGTTCTAGACAAGTTTTATTTTAACTGAGTATACTATGCATTTACAGAATGAATATATATATACATATGTATATATACACAATGATAAAACATATTAGCTCAAACTAAACTTAACAGAACAAAAGTTCTCTTGATATTATACAACCCCCATTTCTTTTCAAAAAATGAAATGCCTAGAATAATACCTTGGCAATAGTAGGTGCACGATAAATATTTGTTCAATAATTCTATTGTTAGCCCATCATTTTCCACATATTATTACCCAGTCATGTCAATAACCTCCTCCCCACACTCAATTTCTGTCTTAGAGAACCTCTTACATGCTGGCCATAGTTGATGCATAGCTGACAAGCTGCCCAGTTTAATTCTATCTCTCCCCAAAATGAGACACTGGCAGTGCAGAGTAGGCAGGGGCAAAGAATCAATTAAGGTTGGTGAGATCTCTCGGGACCCAGATCTGGCTGGGTTGTGAGCACTTGTTATATTCAGAGCATTAGGCTGACTAAACAATCTTTTGTAAATGTTGCTTTAAGAATTCTGATGAATAGTATTCTGGGTAAGCCAATTCACATAGACATTACAGCCATGCTTTGCACTGGGCTGAGTGCAACTGGAAGTTCAGAGACAGAGAATAGTCATTAAGAGCCTGGCTATCTGATTTTCTTAAAGTTTATTCTAAACAATCTAAGCATATGATGTTATAAGAAAATCAACATCACTTTTGTCAGAGTAATAGCACTCATCAAACACTAAAACTACAGCTTCTAATATTTGTATCAAACACTAAAACTACAGCTTCTAATATTTGTATAATTTGAAGATAATTTCTCAGCTACTTGCCTATATGGATCATGAAAAGAACACAATCCCTTCATTAGTATTCTGAATATTATCAAAATTATAAATAATATGATAAATAATCTGCTAGTATTCAGGATACACTGATTATACTATTATATTTATTTGTTTTTAACCAGTCAATAAAAAATTAAGTAGCTTTGTACACTAGTCAGTGTTTGTAGCTCATCGCAGTTAAAAAAAGAGAAAATAATATTCATCTTTCCCAAATAAATTTATTCACATATATTATACATATTCATAGACACTTGAGAACGTGTAGTATTTTTAACCCATGAAATGTTTCACTTATCAATAACTAAGCTAAGATATAAAATGAAGATTTAAAAAATTTTCCTGACAAATTTAATTCCACTGCGTGATATACATTTACATTTCCAACCCTTTAGGGAAAATTGAAAGAATTTTAACAACTGTGCAGTTTAGTTACAACTGTTTGCTAATAAAAGACTGATTTTATTTCACAGCAAGTAAAAATTACAGATAGCACAATTGCTCCAACTAACACACAGACTTCATTATGTTCTACCTAGGCGTATGCATGTGTTTATAAAATGTGGGCTCTCTGCTTTACAATACATAGAATAACTAACTAATTTTGAAAATCCGATCTTAAAACCTAATTCAAGGGGAAAACCTCTCAACCTGACAAAAAGAATTATTACCGGAGATTAAACTGCTTGATGTTCTCCATTGTTCTAGCTGAGTCAGGAGGGAATATTAATTGAGATGTGCCATGGATTCCGGTGTGTGTTCCGTAGTGGTTCACAGGTTTCCTGGTGGTCCTTCCAACAGGAATAGCATAAATGAGTGGAATAAGAAGGATCATTCTGAACCACAGTCATTAAGCCATTGTTCTGTTTGGCACAAAAGGTAATGGTTGGTTGATTTGCTTTCTTTCTGTGCTGTTCTGATTTTCCCCCTTACACCCTAATCTCAACTACTTCCTCTGTGAGTCATCAGCAGCTGGACCCAGTGAGGCCACAGGAACAAGCTCCTGGAAAGGAGCACTAATGGAGCCTATTACTCAAGTTCAATTCTCTTTAAGTGTGGTAAGAACAGCAAGTTACAAGGAGATAGGAAAAAAAATGAGTTGTTTTTGCATTTTCTACTTTGAAGAGCCTCCAGATCATTCTGACCTCTTTCTTTATATTTCTGTGCAGGCACAGGAGAGATGTATTTATCTCAATAGTTCTTATGAAGAAATGCAATTAGATAAAAAAAATTAATATTATTACCCACAGTAATTTAATTAATTTGAAGTAGTTTTATTGTTTATTGGTTTTTTTGTAGTAATTTATGTTCTTTTGCAAATTTTAAAAGTAATATTTTAGCACCTTTTATTTCACCATATAGAATTCATGTAACAGTTTATGCTAGTGCTACATTTGATACAGTTACTATTATAACCTCCATCAGATAGAAACACTTCTATTTTCTCATCACATAAGGAGATCTTGAATGAGATCCACAAAGAACAGCTTGATTTATAGTTGTTTTCTCTCCATCCTATTTGGGAAGAAAAAACTCTTAGCATAGCATCGGGTTTTGATATGAGGGAGTTCCCACAGTGTGCTGGCAATATCTCCCTGGTTGTATATCTAAACCAGAGTTCAGGTTAGAGATTTTATTAAAGAAAATTTTAGGCACACCTGAGACTCTTCAGGGTAATGGGTTACTTAACAAGACTGAAATAAGAGAGCCCAGATCTCAGACTTCTATTACTATTAAACTCCTCGTGTGGAATTTAAGATTCCTTCAAGTAAAATAAAATATTTAAAATGCTAAGAATTATTAAAGAAACCTTATTGGTTAATATATTTCTCCTACAGCTGTTATGAAGAAAATTAGCAACAACCACAGATGATAGTGTCTCTTTGTTGACTTGATGTATATGAAAATTAGATGAGATCTCTGAAGGCAATTATGCAGGTAGAGAGAGTACGCAGTGCTCAAGCAATTGAGGCCTGTCTCCCCACCAAGTTCTCTCTACTCATATAGAATTGTTTTCTTCCTTTTGCTCTCATTTTAAGGTACCCAGGATCTTTTTGTTCCCAGTTTCCCTGTTTTCCCATGAGGCCAAGTGTTGAATAGGAGGCTCCATCTACTGAACCCAACCCACCATTCATCCTTCAAGGGTCATGTTTCCTGAAATTCTTTGGACATTCTTCCCTTTCCTTACATATTTTAGGGGTGAAAGTTTTGAAAAAGGTACTATGATTTGCCTTACTTAAAAATATTTTCAGCCCTGGCTGGTGTAGCTCAGTGGAATGAGCGTGGGCTGGGAACTAGAGGGTCTCGGTTCGATTCCCAGTCAGGGCACGTGCCTGGGTTGCGGGCCGGGTCCCCGGTGAGGGCCATGTGAGAGGCAACCATACATTGCTGTTTCTCTTCCTCTCTGTCTCCCTCCCTTCCCCCTCTCTAAAAATAAATAAGTAAAATCTTCTAAAAAAAAAATATATATATATATATTTTCAGCCAACATATATTCCAGAAGTTTAAAAAAGGGCAGTATAATTCTCTCATACGTCAATTTTATAATCTATTTCCACTGAATGAGATTAAGTCCAAATTATTTTGTTGGTAAGAAAATTGTTTTTTTTTTTTTGCCTTAGTTATATTAGGAGATTTTAAGTATCCTGTACATTATTATTCTAAAAGTATATTTTCGGCAACAGAAGAATGCCTGCCCAAAAATGTAATGTTAATTTTCTGGAGAATTTTAATTATCTCTCTGTAAATTAAAAAAAAAAAAACATCTTTTGGTGGTTGAGAAATAATAGGTGATTTATGATTCAGTGTTTATAAATCCTACATCAGTTTTTAGCAATAGGTGGCTTTAAAAGTAACCAATCCAAGTCATGAAAAAACAACAACTTTTTTTGTATGTGTGTTTTACACTGCGTGATGTTGCCAGATATTTTAAGAGTCATGATTACACATTGGATAATATCATCATACCTATTCAACTAGTTACCCTTTTTCAAAATGAATGGCATGCTAGATAAGCAAGATTTCACCAGTTCAAATGTAAATTAATTTTTAGTTAGGAAAAGGGCAATTAAAATTTACTCATGTGTTTTGGAGAAATTCACCATGTTTTATAGCATTCTACTTCAAATTAATCCCTGATTTATGCTGATTTGCTTTCATTTAATATTTCTGGTACTAGAATCACAATACTTTCTCCATATGTTTTAACTTTTATTTATTTAGGATGTATTAGTTTTGCACAATAAGACACCTGACAGTTTTCCAATCTTTAGATACATAAAAGGTTGGTATAAGTCTGAAAGCCTTCCAGTTACACCCAATTTTAACAGATTTGTTTCACAATGGAAATGGATTTCTTTTTTAAAATTTTAAACTATTTAAAATTTCTTGTTTTTTATGGTATCAGTTATAATTATTATAACATTTGAAAAACTGTACAAATATTAAGTGGCCTCAATGACCTTTATTGTGTATAAAACATAGATATCAATAGATGCCGAGCATTTCCAAAAACCAGGGGAACAGAGAACTCATTAAAAAAGAGCAGTAAAGGTGTATTCAAAGCAGGAATTCTTTTTTTAAAAGATTTTATTTATTTCATTTTAGAGGGAGAGGAAGGGATGGAGAAAGAGAGGGAAACATCAATGTGTGGTTGCCTCTTGCACTCCCCCTACTGGGGACCTGGCCCACAACCCAGGCATGTGCCTTGACTGGGAATCGAATTGGCGACCCTTTGATTCGCAGGCTGGCCCTCAACCACTGAGCCACACCAGCCAGGGCTCAAAGCAGGAATTCTATAGTCAGGAAGTTCTTGGTTTAAACCCTAGCTCTACCATTATTAGAAACGTTACCACAGACAAATTACCTCACTTCTCTAAGCTTCAGTCCCTCCTCTGTGCAAGAGAAGCAATATTAGTCCCTGCCATATAAGTTGGTTGTGACTATACAGCGATGAGCTCGATGTTTTGAGTAAAGTTGTCAGACAGAAAATTATTATTACTTATCAGAATTTCCACATCAATTTACAAGTACCATATTAATGTCTATATGCATTATAGTTATTTGTATATTTAGATTATAGTTTCTACAAGATTCATGTTGCAATTGGATCTACATCTGTTTCAGCTTTGGACCACCATAATACCTCCAAACTGTCTTTCAAAAGAATATCTACTTGAAGTCATCAGAGTGGTAACTGTACCAAAATGGCACTATAGGAAACTGCAGCCTCTGTTTTTCCCACAGAGATCAACAAGACAGCAACACACACACACACACACACACACACACACACACACACACCCCAGCTCTTGGACTGCTCTGGAGTTCACTTAAGCATCAGCTGCACAATAGAAGAGAACCCTGAGAATAACAGCCTGAAAAATGGAGAAAGATAGCTTTATTCTGCCTTCATAGTCATAGCTACCAAGGAGTGATGTTCAGCACCAGGCAGGAACTCCCCATTATAGAATCCCCTCATGGCTTAAAGGAATCGCAGGGTGAGCCATTAGCTTCCCCAGACTTTCAGGGCCCCACACAAGGTTCCACTTCAGTTTTACTCCACACAGAGTAGCACAATGGAGTCTAGATAGCCAGGAACAGGGAGAAAAACAAGAGCAGCCGTGTGGCGCTAGTAATGGTGGTTAACCAGCAAATTGCTCCCCAGATACACCCAGAAACCTTTGCTACTAACAAAACAAAACAACAATAACAAAACAATGGATAGCATAGTCACTGTAGACACCCTGCAGGTTTTCACCCAAGCTCCCAGGAACTACACTGGGTGCCAATCCAGGCCTCAGTGGCTGTGCAAGTAGAAGATACCAGCCTAAACCCCACATATAATGCCTGCCGCAGTGCACTTGCACACCACCAGCTTGATGTCTATCAGAAGCCTCGACTGCCACATGCATACCTGGCAGGGAGACTGGGTGGCATGGAGTAGCACACCAAAGCCAAGGCTCCCACAGCTGTTCGTTGGTCCTGTCTTCTGTTACAGGCCTGCACCATGCACTCACCAACAACTAGACCCTCCAGCTATGTACTTATACAACTCTGACTCAACCCTATCACTGGCCTCTACTGCCATGCAGACATGATGAAATCCAGCAGCCTCAAGTTCACACTGAAAGCCAGGCTCCCACAGGCTCCAGTGCACTCACAGTTAGCTCTGACCCCTGCTTCCTGCCTGGCTCTCACCACTACAAGTGTTATACAATTGATCTCTGACACTACACAAGCACCTGCAGCTGGTTCCCACAGCTGAGTGTGTGCACAACAGCAGCTCTCACCACCATGGGCCTGCATGTGTCCCAGACTATTGGACCTGGAGGCACCGACCTTTGCAGCTATTGTGGATCCTCTTCAGCACTTGCCATGGACCACACAGTTGTCAATATCGTGAAAGAAAGAAACTGACAACCAAGAAAACTTTACCCAGCAAATGTGTCCTTCAGAAATAAGGTGAGAAAAAGACTTCCTAACAAATTCTGAGTTCATTGCAACTAGACCTACCTTACAATAAATGCTGAAAAAAGTTCTTCAAAGTAAAAAAATGCTAGTTAGTAGCGTGAAAACACATGAAAGTATGCAACATACTAGTAAAAGTAAGTATATAGTGAGATTTGGAATATTCTAATACTGTAATAGAGTTATGCATTAACCACTTAACTCTAGTGTGAAGGTTAAAGGACAAAAGTATTAAAACCATTGTAGTTATAATAATTTGTTAATGGATACATAATATAAACACATATAAATTGTGACAACAAAAACATAAAATCAGGGGAAATAAAAGGGTAGAACTTTGTATACAATAAGAATTAAGTTGTTATATGTATAAGATATGTTATATAAGCCCCATGGTAACCCCAAGGCAGAAACCTATGGTAGATTCAGAAAAGATATAAGGAAAACAAAAACACATCACCTGTGGTGTATTACTACAGAATCAAGAACCTAGAAATAAACCCTTGTATTTATGGTCCACTAGTGTGTGACAAAGGAGCTGAGATTACTCAATTGGGAAATGATTGTCTTTTTAATAGATGGTGTTGGAAAACTGGATGACCACATGCAAAAGACAAAAATTGGACTCCCATCTTACACATTCACAAAAATTGGCTTGAAATGATTAAAGGCTTAAACATAAGAACTGAAATTGAAAAACTCTTAGAAAAAAGTACAGGGAAAAAGCTTTTTACATTGGTCTTGGTCACAATTTTTTAATGTGACACCAAAAACACAAACAACATAAGCAAAAATTAACGTGTGACTATATCAAACTAAAAATAATGAAAAAAGCAAACTACATAATGGAAGAAAATATTTGCAAATCATATAAGTTGTTAATATCCAAAATATGTAATGAACTAATACAAACCAACAGTAAGAAAAAACACAAAAACAAAAATAACAAATAAGCCTTCCCCAAAGAATTTAATTAAAAAGTGGGCAGAAGAAAATACACATTTCCCCAAAGATATACAAATGGCCAACAGGTATTTAAAATGGTGCTCAACTTTACTATTCATCAGGGAAATATAATAAAAATTATAATGACCACCTGTTAGGATGGCTATCATCAAGAAAGAAAGAAAGAAAGAAAGAAAGAAAGAAAGAAAGAAAGAAAGAAAGAAAGAAAGAAAGAAAGAAAGAAAGAGGGAGGGAGGAAGGAAGGAAGAAAAAGGAAAGAAAGAAAAGAAAGAAAGAGAGAAAAGACAAGAATTGGCAAGGATGTGGAGAAAAGGAAACCCTGTACACTGCTGACAAAAATTTAAATTGGTAAAGCCACTCCGAAAACATTATGGAGATTCCTTAAAATTAATAATGAAACTATCATATGATTCATCCAGTGACTCCACTTCTGGGTAATATCCAAAGGAAATGGAAACAATATCAAAGAGATACTTACACTCTCATGTTCATTATGGCATTACTTACAATAGCCAATGTACAGAAACAACCTGTGCTCATCAACAGGTGAATGGATAAAGAAGGAGTGGTATATATAGCTATATATATTTACATATATAATGGAATATTGTTCAGCAATGAAAAAGTAGGAAATTCTGCCATTTTCAACATCTTTAAGGGCATGTGCTAAGTAAAATAAGTCAGACACAGAATGAGAGATACTGTATGACCGCATGTATAAATGGAACCAAAAACAGAGCTCTATGGTGCTTACCAGGGGCTAGCAAGTGGGACAATGGAAATAGAGAGATGTTGGTTTAAAAAAAATAGATTTATATAATTCAGAAATTTTTTAAAAAATCTAACTTTTTACACAAAGAATTTGGGGATAATGAATCAACAATTTCATAAAGCCTATGGAATGGTCTGAATGTTTCAACTTTTCCATCATTCGTGTTTAAACCTATTGTCCAATGTGATGGTATTAAGAAGTAGGGCCTTTGAGTGCTACTTAGGTCATGGGAGTGGAGCCGTCGTGGGTGGGATCAGTGCTGTTACAAAGCAGAGTCCAGGCAAATCCCTCACTCCTTTCACCATGTGAAGAAACAGCAAAAATGTAGATGTACCACCTCTAAACCAGAAAGCAGGCTTTCCCTAGCCACCAAATCTACCAGTGTCTGATCTTGGACTTAGCCTACAAAACTGTAAAAATAAATTTTTGTTTTTTTATGTTAAAAAAGGATTTGATATTGTCAATAATATTATAACAACTATGTATGGTGCCAGGTAGGTACTTGAAATATCAAGGGCCACTTTGTAAAATATATGATTGTCTAATCACTAAACTATACACCTGAAACTAATAAAAAATAAATTTGAATGTCAACTGTAATTGAAAAATAAAAGCTAAAAAAAGGGATCTGAGACCACATGAAAAATGTTTACAAATAATTTAAAGAAAAAGATACATGTTTATCATTGGATGCAGTTAATTTTTATTTAATAAAATAATTCATTTTAATTAAAAACCAATAAAATAAAGTGTACTTATGTAGTAAAATAAAAGTGTTGGATTAGAGTTGAGAACACCTGATTTTGAATTTAGGCACTGCCCCTTATTAACCGTGTTCGGGGACTGGCTTTATACTTCTTAAACCTCAAATACTGTAAAAAATAAATACTTTGAATTTAAATGGTATGCCATATGTGAAAATGCCAGCTTATAGTGCCTGGTCAATCGGTGGCACTTAAAATTTGAATATTACTTTCAAATAGACTCACAGAATATCTTAAAACTATTTTATTGTGGTTTTTGACTTTATAGGTCTTTAATTACAAACTATGTATTCATAAAGCTAATTTGCCTATGAATCTATATACAAATAATTTAAGATTAGTTATATAAGCATAACAGGAAATGAAAATTCCCCAAAACACATATGAAATGGGATAGCATGTTTTTCTTAGATCCTTTTATTTTCCTGAAGTAAATTTATCCTGTATCTATTGGTAATAATAATCTAATAAATTTTTAGAAAATGTCCTTAGCATGAAAGTATAATTTATCCTATATTTTATTACAGAACTATTTAATGGGAATGGGTTAGTTTCCTGGGGTTGCCATGACAAAGTGCTTCACACTGGGAGTCTTACAAAAACAGGAATGTGTTCTTTCACAGTTCCAAAGGCTGGAAGTCTGAAATCAGGGTGTCAGTAGGGGCTCGCTGCTGCTGAGACTGGGCAGAAGCCTGCCTTGCCTCTTCTTCATTGGAACAGAGCTACATCACCGCAGTTTCTGCCCCTGTTGTAACGTGGAATTCTCCTCATGTGTCTGTGTCTTTTCATCTAAGACTGCCCTTATAATGAATGAGGGCTACCCCCCCGCAAAAACCCATCATCTTAATTAAATTATATCTGAAAATACATAATTTAAAAATAAAGTCATGTTCACAAGGTCAAGATGTTAGGATCTTAATGTATCTTTTACTGGACACAATTGAACTCTGTTATATCATAGGCAATGTTCAAGGCACCGAGGACACAATAGTAGAAAAAACAAAGGAAAGAAGTCTTCTAATAATGGAGACAATATTTATTTTTGCTTTGGGAAAAGGTTTGGGCTTTGCGTCTATTCAGGAGTTCCATCTTGCATAATTTCGCTATCCCAGGAACTGTTTAAATCTTTATTTCTGTTTGGAGAGAATTGACTTTTTTTTCTATTCAATGTGACTCAGTATGAATTAACACATTTCTCTTAATTTATTTAGATAGTTAGATTTTAAAAATATATTTATCAGCATGTTTTGATAGCTTAATTACCTAAGTGTTTATTTTTGAGTTATAAATGGTTTGCATTTCTTTTTTTTTAATATATGGCATTTTATTTTAGTACACAGCAAAAACAGGTTTTTTTTTAGATCTTTATGGGTACTTTATTCAGACAGTCTATGATCTGAGAAGACAGAGGGTTTATACTATAACAGACTGTCTTTTTTAAAAAATTACTTTATTGTTGTTCAATTACAGTTGTCTGCATCGTCTCCCCTCACCTTCCCCCACCCCCTCTCTCCCCTGCTTGGTTTGCATTTCTGATTTTGACCTCCACATGTTCATTGATAGTGTTCATAAATGCACATGATTTTTGCATGCATATCTTTTGTTTTGGGAGCTTGCTGAACTCAATAGGTTTAAGAGGTTTTCGTAGACTCCTTGGAAATTTCTACTGAAATATGTCCTTTACAAATATGAACCATTTTATTTCTTCTTTTCTAATGCTTATACTTGTTATTTCCTTCCCTTGCCTTATTACACTGGCTGAAACTCCCAGTACTTTGTTGAATAAGAGTGGTGAGACTGTACATTTTTGCCTAATACTTACCATAGTGGCACCATTAGATATAATATTAACTGTACAGTTATTTTGGCGGGGGTTATTTATTTTTGTTGTTGATGCTATTGCAATTGTCCCCATCCCCACCCTTGCCGCCTCCTCTTATCCCCCATCTCCCTTTTTCTCTGGCCATCACCCTACTGTTGTCTGTGTCCATGGGTTATACATATATGTTCTTTGGCTAATCCTTTCACCGTCTAAAAAAAATTAAAAATGGAACTTCCTCTTGACTCAGTGATCCGACTTTTGGGAATACATTCTAAGAAGCCTGAAACAGTATTGGAAAGAATATATGCACTCTTATGTTCACAGCAGCATTATCCACAATAGCCAAGATCTAGAAACAGCCCAAGTTCCTGTCAATAGATGAGTGGATAAAAAGCTGGAGACTATTTTTGGTAGATATTCGTTGTCAAGTTGATGACATTTTCCTTCATTTATATCTTTTATACAGTGTTATCATGAATGATTTTTTTAATTTTATCAAGTGCTTCTATGTATCATTCTATGTGAATTTTCTTCTTTAGCCTTCTAATATAGTGAATTACGATGATTGATGTTTTAAAATGTCGAACCAATCTTCATCCCTGAAATAAATCCCACTTACATATGGTGCAGAATTATTCTGTTTTATACTACTTTATTATGCCTACATTAATGAGGAATATTAATCTTTAGGTTTTTTGTTTTGTTTTGTTTTCTGTACTGGATTGGTATCAGAGCAATATCAGTTTCATAAAATTACTTGAGAAGGTTCCCTTGTCTTGTATTTTCTGGAAGAGACTGTGTAGAATCAGTTCTTCAACATTTGATAGAAGTCTAGTAAAACAGTTTGAGCCAGGAAATGTCTTTTGGGGGAAATTTTAGAATTATGAGTTTAATTTTCAGAAAGCCATAGGGTTATTTGTACTGTCTATGTCATGTTAGGTACATTGTGACAGTTCCCGTTTTTTGAGAAAGTGTTTCACTGAGTCTAGAGTGTCCTGTTTCTGTGTGTCATGTTCCTTTATCTTTTCGTCATCTGCAGACTGTAGTTATTCCTTGTTTCATTCCTAATGTTAGTAATCAGTATCTTCTCTTTTTTTCTTTCAGTCTTTCCAGACGTCATTTTATTAATTTTTTCAAGAAATGAGCTTTTTGGTTTATTCAAATTCTGTTTTTTTCTCAATTTAATTGCTCCTGTTCTTTTGTTTAATTTTTTTCTTTTCTTCTCTTTTAGTATAATTTGCTTTTATCTAGGTTCTTGAGATGGAAGCTTAGCTTATTAATATGAGTTTTCTCTGCTTTCTTCATTGTATACATTAAATGCTCTAAATTTCTTCTCAGGACTGCTTTAGCTGTGTCCCACAAAATTTGATATTTTGAATTTTTATTTTTTTCTCTTTAATGTATTTTTACATTCACTTTGAGACTTTTTCTTCATGGATTATTTAAAATTGTTTTGTTTAGTTTCAAAGTGTTTAGTGATTTTTTTCTATCTTATCATTAGTGATTTCTAGTTCTTTTAAAAGATTTCAGTTCTTTTAAACTTTTTGAAGTTTGCTTTATTTCTCTCCTATCCTATCAATTATGTCTTGATATATAAGTATATCAAATACACTTTTTAAAAACTTTTTCAGTAATTTCCCTAGAGTTTGCATGTACATTTACAATGAATACAAGTTCACCTTCTAATAACTGTGTACTGCTTCACCAGTACTGAAATTACCAAATTGCAGAGTATTTCTCAGCCTCATTCCTTATAACATTGCTGTCCTTATTTCATTTATTTATAAGCCATTAATGAGTAATACTTTGTGGTGTTATTACTTTGGAAAAGTTGTTATCTATTAGACCAGTTATGAATAAGAATAACAACATTTTATTTTTCTTTATTATTTACCCAATCTTCCTTTCTTAATGTAGATAAAAGTGTCTGACCTCCATCATCTTTCTTTCCTCTGAAGAACTTTGCACACTTCTGACAAGCTACATTTAGTGGCAGCAAATTCCTTCCATTTCTGTATGTCTAAAAAAAATTTTATTTCTCCACCACTTTCGAAAGATAATTTTACTGGATGCAAAATTCTAGGTTAGTGTTTTTAGTTTTTCTTTGAACACTAGATACGTTTGCTCTCACTCTTACCTGCATGGTTTCTGAAGGTCAGTCTGATGTAACTCTTACCTTTGCTTCTCTTTGTGTAACATTATTTTTTCCTCTGGGTTCTTTCAAAATTTTCTCTTTGTCTTTAATTTTCTTCAGTTTGGGTAGATTGTGTCTGGTGTAGTTGTTTATTTTTAGTATTCATTCTGCTTTATGTTCTCTGAGATTTTATCAGTGGTTTGGTTGTCCATCATTAATTTTGATAAATTCTCAGTCATTATTATTTCATATATCCTTCTCTCCTCCCTTCCTTTTCTCCTTCCTTTTCTTTCCCTTTCTTTCTTTCTTTCTTTCTTTCTTTCTTTCTTTCTTTCTTTCTTTCTTTCTTTCTTTCTTCTGGTATTCATATTAAGTGTATGTTACACCATCTGTAACTGTCTTAGTTTTTGCATAGTCTGTTTTCAGCATTTCTTTCTTTTTTCTCTTAACAGGTGAGATTTAGAAATTTCTATTAACAGTTTTTCAAGCTTACCTTGCCTGTGTCTAGTGTATTGATGAGCTCATCAAAAGTATTCTTCATTTCTGTTACAATGTTTTTGATTTTAAGCATCTCTTTGTTGTTGTTTCCTAGAGTTTTCATCCCTTTGTTTACACTTTCCATCTGTTCTTGCATATAATGGACTATTGCATATAAGTAGCTATTATATAGAACAGGTCATATCCACTTTTTCCATGAGGTTTCTTAGCACATTAATCAAGTTGTTTTACATTTTCAGTTTAATAATTTCAACATCTCAGTCATCTCTGAGTCTAGTTCTGATACTTGTCTGTCTTTTCAAACTGTTTTTTTCTTTCTTGGTATGCATTGTTTTGTTTTTGAAAGTTGGACATGATTACTGATTAAAAGGAACTGTGATAAATAAGTCTTGAGTATGAATTTTTATGTTTATCTATTTAATATAGCCATGGGTGTTAGAGGCAAAACTATTTTGATGTCTTTGGTTTTTCCCAGGCATGTTTCTAAATGTGTTTCAAATGACTTAGGAGCCCTGAACAGTGTGGCCCATTGGTCTGATCTCCATCTGGTAACCAAACAGTTGTGATTTGATTCTTGGTTGGACCACATACCTTGGTTTCGGGTCCATCCCTGGTCCAGGTACAGGTGCCTGTAACCCCACAGTCCGGATGGGTATAATCCTATGCCCAGCTCAGATCCCAGTAGGGATGTGTAGAAGGCAACCAATTGATGCTTCTCTTGCATCATAACTCTCTCTCTCTCTCTCTCCCTTGCTCTCTCTTTCTAAAAAAGTAAATAAAAAAGTTCTCGGGTAAGGATTTAAAAAAAACATACCTCACCAGACTTTGTGGCTAGCTTTTTCACTCTGAGTTTTCATGTGATCGGTGGAAGATTTTTACTTTATAATAGTTCACTTATTATCTTTATAAGTTGGTTCTTGTGTCTCGTTTAAATATTCTTGCTCTGAGTTCATAGTAGGTTACTACTATATTCTCTTCTGGATGCTTTATTCTTTTCTATTTATATTTATCTACTATCTGCCCAGAATAGTATTCTGTGTATATTGTGAGATACTGGTAAAATTTTACATTATTTTATGGAGATAAAGTCTTTCTATAATTTGTTTTCCAAAATAAGACATTCTGAGAGTGAAAAGTTATGTAATAAATAATTACATTAGGCCAAAATAATTTCCTCACAATATACTGAAAAGGCTCACCTTTCCATTGCTTAACTGCACCACATTTGTCATAAATCAAGTGTTGATATATGTGTGATTTGGTCCATCCTTTGGTCCAATACTATGCTAATAATATACTACGTCTTTATAATGAGCCTTTGTGTACTCTAGAGCAAAGTCTTAAATCTTCAAAGGTATCCTGGCTGTTCTTATCTCTCTGTATACAAATTTACAATCAGTTTTTTCACTTCCACAAAAAACTTATTTTGGAACATTGTAAGACATGCTGATTTTGTATACAAACCTAAGAAAAATTGATATCTATACAATGTTGAGTCTTTTGATTCATGAATATGTAAATCTATTCATTAGTTTAACTTTTCTATAATTTCATTTATTGTTTCATAATTCTATGCATTTACATATCTTTATTAAATATATTAAGCATTTATATTGTTGATATTAGTGAAATTCAGAGAAATATTATCTTTTAAAAACTATTTTGTTGCTATTATATGGAAATTAATTTATATGTACAGATTTATTTCTTGTAATATGCTAAACTTATTGATTTAAATCATTCATGCATAGATTATTTTGGACTTTTTATGTAAAGAATTATTTAATCTGAGAATAATGAGTGTTCAGTTTCCTCCTTTCTAGTTCTTCTATTTTTATATCCTGCACCAGCTAGGTGTTCTGTAATTTGTAGGCAAAGGTAGTATTTCCATGCTTATACAGACTAATAAATAAAATTGTGAAATTAAATGGTTTTGTCCAAGATCACTGAAGCACCTGTTACCTGTTGTTTAGACATTAGGAGCTCTCCAAGTTCCTAGGAGGGCACCTGCTTTCCTAAAAGAGCACTCCTTGAACTTGGATTCTACTGGGTTTCACAGTCTCCTACTTGGATCCCAAAGCTCCCACAAAGGCACTTTTTTCTGTAGATGGCTGAAAAATTATTGTTGTTGAGGGGGCATAAGAGTGAGAGACCTCTTATTTGCTATCACTCTGTGCTAGACCTCTTTCTGCTATCACTCTGTCTACGTGAAACAAATATCAATCAAAAGAGCCAATCTGAAAAACTACATGCTGTATGAATCCAAATATATGACATTCTGGAAGTGGAAAAACTATGGAGAAAGTAACAATATCAGGGGTTAAAAATTTCCAGGGCTTAGGAGAGAGAAAAGGGTGAGTAGCACAGAGAATTTTTAGGGCAGTAAAACTACTCTCTCTGACACCGGAACAGTGGAAATGTGCCGTTATCATTATCCATCCGTCCCAACTGATGAAACATGCAACGCAAGGACTGAACCCCCAGGTAAACAAAGAACTCTGGATGACAAGGTAGCATCATCAGTTGTGATAAACGTGCCACTCTGGTGGAGGATGATCACAGTATGGGAGGCTATAAATTTGTGGGGGCAGGGGGCGTATGGAAACTTGTACTTTCATTTTAAGTTCATTCCCTGAATGTAAAACTTCCCTAAAAATAAAGTCTATAAAAATAATGTAGTTCAAAAGTTTATATGAAATGTTTCCTGTGCATTTTCAAGATGTTACTATATTGAAATTTATTAATAATATAAATTTCTCATTATTGAATCACCATTGCATTTTTTTTACAAAGCCCAACTCGATGTTGAAACAGTGCTATCAATACATTGATGATTGCAGGTTAATTCTTTATTTCCTGCCATTTTACTGATTAATAATTTTTCAGGAGGTTAATTTTGTTTTTCTGGGCAAGAATGAAATTGTTGGTTAATAAAAAGTATTATACTTCATTCTTAAGATTTGCATAGGATTTTTTTGTTTTTATAAATACTTTTATTCGTTAGAATATTTAGAAAACATTATATAATAATAGCTGTAATAGTGGGTATTTCTTGTCCTTTAGTGGTAATGTCTTCATACTTGTTAACGTTTAACTGAATTTTTTTGTTTATTAATATGTAATTTAACACCATATGTTTTTGAACTACCCTCTTCGTATATTATCAGTTTAGCTTTGAAAACAAATGATGAAATTTTAAATTGTAAAATAACCTCTCAAAGACTTTGAAAAAATAAAACTTCTAAGCCTTTGATGTTAGAATTAATTAAGTAGTGAAACTGTGTCCAGTGCCTTATGGAAGTTTGTTTGGTCAATTCCACTTACTACAGTTAATATTTAAATTTCTTATAGATTAGGGTACCTATATATTCCTACAAATATAGTTCACTTTACCACAGTGCTCACACTTACCTAATGTGCGCATGGTATTTTACCAAAGGGATGCTGACTCTACCAGGATGAGTATTTACCTCTTTTCCTGGATCACAGAGAGAAAGTCCCATTTGCTGTTTTCTTCCTAGGGAGGGGGTCTCACTATTGTTGCATCATTATATGTTTTTCTTACACTGTAGGCAGTAAAAATAAAGTAGTAACATTGCAGAAAATACAAAAGTCAGGTAGGACACCAGCTTGAGGGCACTACCACCAAAATTAGGAATAGTGTTAAAATGTAGCAATGACAGGTTAGACTAGAAATTGATTGGTTGCAAAAGAATACTTGTGTTGTTACTGACATATTTATTATCCTAAACTTTCTTTTCCTTTAATTTATTCTCACACTCCATAATACTAGTGTTAGGGCACCAATAAGTGTTTTTCTTTACTGGCTTTGCTGCATGTAGTCATAATTCAGGTGCTATAATTTGAAAAGCAGTGCATTTGAATAAGCTTAATCATGACCTCTATTTCATTGTGTAATAAAAACAGTGACTTAATTGTGTTTACAATTCTTGTAAAGCTTATATTTACAGTAAAACTACCTTTTGTTTCTATTCGTCTCTTCTACCTGTTAAAGCATATTTTTGATTACTGATAAGAGTAAAGTTAAAATATGAGGCAGAAGACTCGTCAAAAACTGCCACATGGAAGTATTGAGCCTTTGAATGGTCATTTAACTTTGCCCATTGCTGTATCTTCCCCAGATATGTAAAATTTGAAAGTGATTGCTTGTTGAATTAAAAGAAACTCTGTGAGTCAAGTTCTGAGGGCTAAGGCCCCATTATAGATGGGAATAAATCCTAAGAGAATCACTTCTGTTTATATGACAACCGGGCATTGTCTCAACTCCCAAATCTCATCTTCAACACCTGAACAAAGCTGGGCAATCAGAAGAGGCAAAGTCCTGAAAATGAGTGCCACACATATATAGCTGCATAAGGGACAGTAAGCATGTCTATCATCTCAACTTAAAAGATATTTACCTGAACATGAACAAGAGTTTCTTAACTCCTGGACCACTCTATTTATTTCCTTTAACCTTAGCCCATTCTATAACAAAATGGAATCCTGCTAATAAGGCTTATGACAATGATAACAAACATGCCTACAGAGCAGAAGCACAAGTATGCTTTTGAATAACAGAAACATCCTGTGGCCAAAAGTCCCAGGAATTAATACAGTCAAGTGAGAGTTTTTATTTCCCTAACTAGGAAGTGGACATACCAATAAATTCTTACTAAAGTAATAAATATGGAAATAAAAGTTCATCCTTCTTTTTATCCAATTAGGATGAATTTATTTTATTTTAGCTAACATTTTGATATGATAATTGTAGCTAGAAGATTAATAACACACGAGGCAGGGGAATCATTTAAGGGAAGCAGTTATTTTCTTAACTAGCGAAATATTTCTGAAATCTTTGCTGGCTGTATCCAGAGCAAATTTAACAAAGACCATGTTTATTAACAGTCCCCGTGGTTTGTCCCAGATTACTTTTCAAGATCTAGTACTTTACTTCCCTTATTATTTCCTCTTCACCATGTTTTCCCTCATTTTAAATTCTCCATTGAGACTGCTTACCAATTCGATTATCCCCAAACTCTCACTTTAAGTTAAAAAATAGTATATTCAATAACCCTAGAACAAATATAATTTATAAAAATAGTAATTTGCAGTGCCAGCTCTTCAGAGGGATTTTTCTCTCCTCTGTGAATGTGTCTAATGAGACAATGTGTACCAGGAGGCGAATAGACCATTTGGGTTCCCAGATTGCTTGCCCTATTTAGCATTATTTTTTTTTTTAGGTTGCAATTAGTATTAGCCTTAAGAAATGAATGAAAATTGACGATGAATGAAAAAAGTTAATAGATGTTAGTAGTGTAATTAGCAAGGGTCTGATCTTGCAAGAGTGGTTTTACAACTGCAGTCTTTGGAGGACTTGCAAGTCTCCAGCCTGTCTGTGTGGAGCTTTGCACTACAGTGAGGGAAGGGGTTCAGTGGAGAAAAAATGAACTGCGCTCCTCCGCCACCTCGTGATCCCGGGGATGCGGGAAATGATAAACCCGAGCGTCATTCAGCCTCACAGACTTAGTCCATCTTTTCACCAGATAAGTGAGGACAGAACACAATAGAAGTTTAAATGGTCTGTGGGAACAGATATAATGGAACTGAAATGATATTTTTATCTCAATACAAAAAAAAATGGAACTGCTCAGTGTGAAAAAAGAAGCATCTAAATATGTTGCTGGAAAAGAGTGATCACTTTACATAAAAAAAAAAAAAAACAGCTTCCGGAATTGCCTTTTGTGCAAGTATTTTAGCATTTGCCCAGAGGGCATTTTTTATCTGGTGTTAGTCCTTTGAGTGGCACAAAAAACACCTGATTTTGCAGTAAAAAGTACTGGACAGGAGTTTAGAGCAAAAGATACAAAGGACTTGAAATAAGTAATGTAATTAGTATGTGTTCTGAAATGAGTTTGCTCATAAAACTTTACAGTTGGAAAATACGTTTAAAACTAACAACACTCAGTGTTGGTAATGCTGCCAAGAAATGACACCTCTCATACATTGCTTATGGGCATGCAAATTATAAAAATGTCATGTAGGGCCATTTGGGAATTACAAATACAAAGTATTAAACATAGAATAGTATTTCACCGTGTAATCAATATACCATAAAGAAAAAGATATGACTAAAATAGTGCATGTAAAATACATGTATGTTCTCTCCAACAGTGCCTAGAATTTAAAATAATAAAAGGAACCAAACAAAACAACCAGCGATAAGGGATAGTCTAAACAAGTTATGATGCATTGATACAGTGGGATATTATGCACTAGATTTTAGTAAAAGAGTTTACATATGGGGAAATTATCAAAAATAAAATCATGGAGAAAGAAAATCTTTCTAATTAAGTCACAAAGTAATTTTAACTACATTAAAATTTTTTAAAATTGCCTGCAGAAGTGGAAGTAAACAGCATCAATAAAAAAATGGAAATCTTAGGAAGACTACTATATTTTTCTATGTATAATGTGCACTTTGCCCAAAATATTGAGGGAAAAATAAGGATGTGCATAATACACGGGTAGTGCTACTTCCACATCTATATTAATATAATTAATATTTATGCCTATGCATCAAAATTATAATCAGAATATCCACATGCAAAATAATATCCTGAAATATGATAATCAGTTTTGTTTCTAAATATAAATAAATAAATAAATAGTTGAATTAAAACATTGAATTGAAAGATTTTTTTTTTCTGAAAGTTTGGGCCAAAAACATGGGTGTGCATTACACCCAGGAGAACATTATTCATGGCAAAACTACAGTAATCATACCACATATGACATACAAAAATATTGATTTACTTAATATGTAAAAAGCCCTTATAAGTCAAGACAAAGACTAAATAACGCCCAACAGTGAAATGAGAAATGTTCATAAACAGTCAAATTCCAATAAAGACATGCAAGTTGTCTGTGAGAATTGCCAACCTTATAATTCTAAAATTCTAGATAAAGCAACAAGGAAGTACCACTCTTTCACCTATCATACTGGTGGATATATTTTTAATAATGGCAGTGTATAGGTTTGGTGAGGAGGAGAAAACAAAATGCAAAAATAGCTTCATTTTATATTTCTGGATACAGAAATAATAACGTATCTGGAGATCCATATGATAAGAGTTGTAAAATATTAAATGTCTATAGTTTTGTCCCACAATTGCATTTATAGGTATTTATCTTGCAAAAATACTAGTACATATCTGAACATTTATATGAAAGAGTATCTGCTGCAGCATTGTCAGAAAAGCTTAAATATCAAACATAAACTAACAGTACACATAAACAAATTGCAGTACCATCTTTCAATGTGATCTGATGTGGCCATCTAAAACAATAGATCTGTAAAACAAGTAGATCTATATTGCTGATACTTGACCCTTCAATGGTCTGTAAGTAAAATAAAGTACTGATTAAAAAGTATTTAATTGTGGTCTGTTTTCATTTGTGTAAAAAATTGGAAAAATACATGAAAAAAAGTTTGTGATGGGAAGATGATGAATTCTTCACCATACAGAATTTTGTTTGTGTAATTTTTCTACCATGAGCATAAAAGTGTTTTTCAACTTAAACTTTTTAAGTATAATTATTAATATGTGATTCTTTATTCTTAAAAAATATTTTATTGTATACTATATTTCATCATATATAATATTAAATTATGTCGTATTATATCCTTAGTAAAATGTGGAAAAATTTAAACAGATTTAAAAATAATAATGATTAATATCTTGAGTTATTATGAATTATTTATGTGGATATTTTAAATTTTCTAGGTTTGTTAATTTTTATAACGAAATAATCATTTACATGTAGAGAAGCTGTTAGCAGATGTTTTTATGATTGGTTATGGTATTTTCAGTATCCTAACTCAAGTATTTTATTTCAGTTTCTTAAATTATAAACTTTAAAACTTTAAAAGTTTCTTAAATTATAGACCATATTTTGCTGTGTATAATGCATGCTTTTTTGCCCAAAGTTTTGAGGGAAAAATAAGGATGTACATTATACACGTGTAGTACCTGAATGCCTTGTATCTGTTCTTGTGTTTTGTAATTATTTGTTACATAACATTTCTTATATCATAATATGTTCAAAAATAAATACTAAAGTTCATTTTTCATACAAAAACAAGTATCTAAAGCCTGGCTGGTGTAGCTCAGTAGATTGAGCACAGGCTGGGAACCAAAGGGTCCCGGTTCGATTCCCAGTCAGGGCACATGCTTGGGTTGTGGGCCAGGTCCCCAGTGAGGGCCATGTGAGAGGCAACCATACATTGCTGTTTCTCTCCCTCTCTTTCTCCCTCCATTCCCCTCTCTCTAAAAATAAATAAACAAAATCTTTAAAAAAGTATCTAAATGTAAAGAAATAAAATGTTAAATTAAAAAATTAAAATGAAAGGTTTTTCTTTTTTCTGAAAGTTTGGGCCAAAAACGCAGGTGTGCATTATACAGAGCAAAATACAGTAATTAAATATTTCTTCTATTCCAATATTCTGGATTATTTTGAATCTTCATTTATGTATATATTAAGTTCTTTTGTCTCTCTTTTATAACAATCATTTTTTCTAAGACTTTTTAGCTCCTTTTGAATTCCTATTTAATTTTTGTTACTTTTAAATATTCCTCTATGTATATTACTGTATTTTACACAATTCTTTTTTTTGTTTTCCCCTATTTTTAGTTTATCTTTAATGTTATTTTTCTCTTCCTCTTTAGAAAGTTCTGAAAGATGATATTTCATTTTATTTTACTGTGTTTCCATTTAGCTCCCTAAATTTTTGCATTTTACTTTGAATCTTCATTCAAAGAGGTAATTGCTTATTTTTTTTAAATTGGATAATTTTTTATTCACATTTTTTAAAAACTCAGTTGCAATATTTTCCTGGTCACTAACATCATCTATTAGAAAGTTATTCTGCTTGTTTTATAATTATGGTGATTTTGTATCTAAGCTCTGTTAGTGTTTTGTTTTTTTTTAATGTCTATTGTTAAAAATAGGTAACTTTTCCTGGACAAGCTATTTGCAAGAGATTTCTTGGAGCAGAGATTTATTTTAGTAAGATCCCAGATGGTTGATTTTCATAACGCAAGTCTAACTACTCTGGTGCACTACACTCTTTGTCTGGAACCCACTTTCCTCGTTTCTATAAAACAAACTCATTCAGCACTGCTGCTGCTGGCAGTTCCCCTCTGTTTCTGCTTCTACTGTATATATATATATGAAAAGTATATACATAAGTTTCAATTTTGGTTATTCCCCTTATCTTCAGAGAGTGTACATTTGCTAGTGCTTCTGAAATCTGTCAGAACAGCCCTCTGTTCTGATTCCTGTTTCTGCTGCTTTTTCTCCTTTCATTCTCTTATGTAGCTCTTTTTAAACAATGACTTTAATCTTTCTCTCATAGAATTACAAAAGGTTTTATTTTTTATGACTTTAAATTTTTATTGAATTTATTGGGATGACATTATAAAGGTTACAGGTGCATGATCTATAATACATCATCATAAATTGTATTGTGTATTTACCAGAAGTCAAGTCTCCTTCCATCACCATTTTATCCCCCCCTTTACACTCTTCTACCACCCCCACCCCCTTTTCCTCTGGTGATCACCGTGCTGTTCTCTGTGTCTGCGAGTTTTATTTTCTTAATCCCTTCAACTTTTTGACCCATTTCCCCAACCTCCTTCTCCTCTGATGGCTGTCAGTATGTTTTCTGTATCTATATGTCTGTTTCTATTTTGCCTATTTTGTTCATTAGATCCCATTAATAAATAAAATCATATGGTACTTGTCTTTCTCTGACTGACATATTTCATTTACATAATACTCTCCAGGTCTACCCATGCTGTCACAAAGAGTAAGATTTTCTTCTTTTTTTATGGCCGAGTAGTTTTCCATTGTATAAATGTACCACTTTTTTTGCCTACTCATCTACTGAGTGGCACTTGGGCTGATTCTTGGTGATTGTAAATAACACTACAATGAACATAGGTTTGCACATATTCTTTCAAATTAGTGTTTCAGGTCATGTCAGATATATTCTCAAGAGTAGAATTGCCAGGTCAAAAGGCAGTTCCATTTTTAATTTTTTGAGGAAACCCCATACTGTTTTCCACAGCGGCTGCAGCAGTCTGCATTCCCACCCACAGTGCACAAGGGTTCCCTTTTCTCCACATCCTTGCCAGTACTTATGTTTTGTTGCTTATTGATGATATCCATTCTGACAGATGTGAGGTGATAACTCATTGTGGTTCTAATTTGCATTTCTATGATAATTACTGATGTTGAGCATATTTTCATGTGTCTATTTATTGGTCATCTGTATGTCCTCTCTTGATAAGTGTCCATTCAGGTCCTTTGTTCATTTTTTTAAATTAAATTGTTTATTTTTTTGGTGTTGAGTTTCATAAGGTCTTTATAAATTTTGTATGTTAACTCCTTATCAGGTGTATCATTGTCAAATATGTCCTTTCATTGAGTGGGTTATCTTTTCATTTTGTTAATGGTTTCCCTTGCTGGGAAAAGAAAGTTTTTAGTTTGCTGTAGTCCCATTTGTTTATCTTATTCCCTTACCTGAGAAGATATATCAGAAAAATATTGCTACGAGAAAAGTTCAAGAATTTATTGCCTATGTTTTCTTCTAGGATTTTTATGGTTTTGCATCTCACATTTGTCTTTAATTCATTTTGAGTTTATTCTTGTGTACAGTGTAAGATGATGGTCTAGTTTCTTTTTTTTTTCACGTATCTGTCCAATTTTCCCAACAACATACTTAATGGGCAAAAACTAAGAGTTTCTCTTAAGATCTGGAACAAAAAGTTTCATTTTTATACACTTATAATGAACTATCAAAAAGGGAAACTAAGAAAATAATTCAATTTACAATTGCATCAAATAAAATAAAATAAAACACCTAGGAACAAATTTAACTCAAGATGTAACACCTGTACTCAGAATAAGACACTGAAAAAAGAAATCAAAGAAGATAAAAATATGTGTAAGCATGTATCATGTTTATGGATAGGAATTATTAACATCATTAAATGTATTTTGGGTATTACTCAAATAACATATAGATTTAATGAAACTTCTATCATGACACCAATGGTGTATTTCATATAACTAGAAAAAATACTCCAAAAATCTGTATGGAACCACAAGATTAACGCAGCAATCCTGAGAAAGAAGAAAGTTGGAGGAATCACACAGCCTCATATCAAACTATAGTGCAAAGCCATAGTAATGGAAACAACATGGTACTGGCATAAAAACAAACATGTGTATGAATGGAACACAATGGAGAGCCCAGAAATAAACTCACACCTTTACAGTCAATTAATATTTGACAAAGGAGGCAAGAACATACAATTGGGTAAAGATAGTCTATTCAATAAATAGTGTTCTGAAGCTTTTTTTATCACATTTTCAAATTTCCCAAAGTTGACTTGATGTCAAGATTATAATTTAAATAAACTAATACATAAATATAATAAGCACTGACTTAAAATTGAGTAAGCATCAATACTTACCATTCTCCCTTTTAAAGCATAGGTTTTCAATTTATCTAAGGCCACTGGATCACTATTCAATTAATATATCATCAGGTAAAATACATTGACAGTTTCTCAGATTGTATATTTAAGAATGTGTATAATGGATTATATTTCCCCTCAAAATAAGACGTGCATGATGAGCTTTAGTTCCTTTCAAAGTGCAGCTGATCCTTGAACAACATGAGAATTAAGGATGTCAATCACTGTGCAGTCAAAAATTCATTTTATAACTTTTGACTTTCCAAGACCTAACTACCAGTAGCTTTACTGATAACAGTTGATTAACACATATTGTCTATGTTATATGTATTATATACTATATTCTTAGACAAAAGTAACCTAGAGAAAAGAAAATTATAAGGAAAAGAAAGTCATTCACAGTATTTATTGGAAAAAAATCAATGTTTAATGGACCTTCACAGTTCAAACCCATGCTGTTCAAGGGTCACCTGTATAGAAGGCAATCTCTTTCAACTTCTCTTATTTGAGATGATGAACAAGATGGATTAGTTAAACTCAAATTTTATTCATAAGCAACCTAATTTATTCCATGGTGACATTGTTGTTTTAAAAGATGGATAGATTAGAGTAATTGCACTTAATTCCATTGCTGCTATATCCACAGAATGTATCAGAATTTTTTAGTACCTGATCATTTGCTGATTTTTACTCTATCATCAGAATCTATTGATTATGTTGGTGGTGACATGGGCAGAGACCAGCTAAATACCTGTGCTCATAATTCTGTCCCACTTAGCATTTATAAATTTATTCAAATAAGCCTGCTACTCTAGAACAATTTATGTATCTTCTGTTTAAAATAACCTTCTTGCCCTGGCTGGTATGTCTCAGTGGTTGAGTGCTGGCCTACAAATCAAAGGGTTACCAGTTTGAGTCCCAGTCCAGGTCACATGCCTGGGTAGCAGGCCAGGTCCTCAGTAGGGAGCACATAACAGGCAACCACACATTGATGTTTTTCTCCCTCTTTCTCCCTCCCTTCCCTTCTCTAAAAAATAAATAAATAAAATCTTTTAAAAATATAAAAATGAAGTAACCTTCTTTTATGACAAATAATGGAGACCTGCAAGTGATTTATTGTTCCCAAACCACTATAATTATTTCAATTTGAATAAGAATACAAAAATTCATAAAGAATCCATAAAATCACAATTTTATCTACACAAATAAATTTATGATGATGACGTCTACTGGATTTCATATGGCCTTATTTTAAAATTAATTTTAAAGATGATTCTTAAATTTTCTTAATTGCTGGAATTTTTATTAAAGTAAACATACACCATCTCAAAATTATTCACTTTACAAACAGCTTTTATGAGGGTTTTTATGTTTAAATATGCATATGATGTTAATTCCCCATACTTTACACTCATATCTCACATAAAATTATACGGAAAACAAATTATTTCATACTTATTGAATCAAATTCTTCCAGTTCCATTATTCACTCTTTCAGTAAAATAAATAGATTTGTAGTTGCTTGAGTTATTCAACTTACAAAAGTGCTTGGCTTCCTCCCAGAATGTAGTTTACACAGTGACACTTTATGAGTGATAAAGTAATATGAAGAGATACTTATCAACTCACAAGAGCATACATCTGCTAATAATTGGAATTGCTCTCTGAGTCTCAGCAACTTCTAATGAATGCCTTCCTTCAATAGTGAAAATTTTCAACATTTTAGGGTAGACCTGATTTTTGGTGTAGTCAACTAAAAGTTTTCCGGTAGCATTGTATGATTTCCAAAACGCACAGAAATTCTTCTAGAAAAATTAAGATCAATATATTTTACATCAAATTGCACATGGTAATTTTATGACATTATTGAAAATTTAAATTGGGAGACCATAGACATCTTATAATATAGAAAATAATGCTTTCCTTGTTTTAATACATTTTTTAAACATAATACAATATTTGAAATTGAAGTCCAAAATTAAAAAATAACAGAGTCCTGGCTGGTGTAGCCCAGTGGATTAAGCGCCATGTGAGAGGCAACCACACATTGATATTTTTCTCCTTCTCTTTCTCCCTCCCTTCCTGTCTCTTTAAAAATAAATAAATAAAAATAAAAATAAATCTTAAAAAAAAAACCTGTCTCTTATATAGTGATAAATTTTAATGTCTTACGGCCACATACATAAAATACAATCAGTTATAGCTGATATATAATTTAATTAAAAATTTTGAAGGGTGTATTTATGTTTAAATGTAACTCCTTTTTACCATTTTTATACTAAGAAGTTTTGTCTTTTCCCTTTTACACAAATAAGCTATACTATTGATTTTTACTTCTGAGATCTTAATTCTTCTATTACTATCTTAAAAAAAAATAAAGATAACTTTAATCTGTTACTCTCTACTGGATCTTGTCTTCCTATATTTAAGAATGTAGTTATCCTCTATTTTGAGATAACTCTGATGTGACTCATGACCCTGAATAGCTATTCCCTTAATCTCCTTAAGGGCTATAGACAAGTAGAGAAGACACAGATTATTCTGAATTTGTATGGTATATTAACTATTACAGTCATTATTCTAAGAATAAGTAAAACATTTAATAAAAGATATAACAAGGTGCTGAAAGTGGAAGAAGTTGTGTGACAAGTTTTGGATCTCGAACAAACCATTCTTTCCATAGTATAGGGAATAGGTTTAGAGGTAGGGTGAGTGTGTGGTTGGAGACCTATTTAGAAACTAAAATTGCAAGGATTTAATTATTGAATGTGGAATGATTCTTCAGTTTCTAGCTTAGAAAACTGGACACACGGTAGATCTGATACCTGAAATTGGGAATTTATGTTTTTTTGAGGAAAGATTCTAGAAGACACCATGAGTTAGAAATACTGTGGACATATGTAGGTGGAGCTATTGAGTAGGTAGTTACATTCATAGGCCTGAAGCTTAAAAGTAAATGAAGTCTGGTATAGAGATAAACTTTTGGGATTCATTTGGGTAGAGTTAATCAATTAACAATAGACAAATAAAATTGCATGGAAAAAATTAAACATGATATGAGAATAAGGCTTAAGACCAAGCCCTTCAGAATACAGAATAATTACACATTGCATGGCGAATACAGAAAGCTGTCTGCTACAGGGACTTATGTATAACCAGCATTAGGCAAATGAAAATGTTAATGTAAATCAAGCCAAAGTAAGATAATTTTCTATAGAAAATGTATCAACAGTGACAATCTGGCTTAGATTTAAAATTTTAAAGTTTCCATTGAATTTTGAAACATAAAGATTCATATAGATCTCAGCCAAAGCTATTTTGGTGGAACGATAGCTTATCCAATCCCATATAAACCACAGTACAAAACTTATATTAAAATTATATTCATGTTGGTCACCAGTTGTCTATTAGTCAAAATCGGTTTTCTATTTTCAGTATTATTTCTCCTTGAATTCTGTTGATGTTATTGATTATCTGTTCTCCCTTGGTTATTTCTCTTTAATGCCATAGTTCACTTCCTACTCTTCCTTCCTTTGTTCTTTCCTGGTTTCTACCTAGTGTTTGCTTCTCCGTTTGATTCTATTTTCCGCAAGACTCTTGAAGTTTTTCTTTGTATTTGCAAAGATATCTCGAAGATCGTAGAAACTTTGGGTATTACCAGCAGTGCAGATGGAACATGTACAGGTGACAGGGCAGACAATCCGACACTGCTGGTGTTCTGAAAGTTTGTAATTTCCCCACAGAAGTGCACTTTTAATGTATTTTTCATTAGTTAATAATTTGTGGATGAAATTGTATAATAGAAGTCATTCTGATAAAAATCTTAGCACAGATGTCTGATTTTGAGAATGCCCAGAGCATTCCAGTCAATGAAGTTTAGAACCACTGATTTAAGCAAAATTTTCCTCCGGATGTGCAATTTTGTATTGAAAACAAAGTAAAAAAATGTAATTTTGCATTTAAAAAGAATGTGAACAGAAAATGTGATATGGAGCTCCTAATTTATGGCAGACATTGTGCTACCTATTCTATGTGTTTCCTCATTTCATCTTCAGTAGCCTCTATTTTAAGTAAATTACATTAACTTTATTTTATTTCAGCTCAGGAAATTAAACCTGATTAATCATTTTACTCAGGATATAAAATGATACTGTACACAGAGAATCTTAAAGATTCCACTAAGAAACTACTAGAACTGATCAATGAATTCAGTAAAGTGGCAGTATACAAAATTAATATCCATAAATCAGTTTCATTTTTATACGCCAATAATGAACTATCAGGAAGGGAAATTAAGAAATCAGTCCCCTTCACAGTTGCTTCAAAAAGAACAAAAACCTAGGAATAAATCTAACCAAGGATGTAAAAGACCTGTACTCAGAAAATTACAAGACACTGAAGAAACAAATTGATGATCCAAATAAGTAGAAGTACTTATTGTGTTCATGGATAGGAAGAATTAACAACATGAAAATATCCATACTACCCAAAGCAATCTATAGATTCAATACAATTCTTATCAAGTTAAATTTTCAATTTTATTAATGATAGATTCTCACAAGATCAAGCCTCCAGTTGCAACATTATAGTAGCTTGTGCATTTATAGTGACTATCTAATAATACGGCCTTTTAATATACAACACACGAAAGAAAGGGTTATGATGTCAACTTGCCTTATTTCAGGATGCTCTTGTTACATCAAGATTACATGCAAAGATAACTCATTATGTAAATCACTGTGCCCAAAAATCAGGCATTAAAATAACATGACAAATTCAGGGGTGTAGGGAAAACAAAACGTATCTTACACAGATGGGATTATTTTTGAGTTCACTTAGATCACAATATTCAGCTGATATTCTTTGAATATTTACCTTAAGATTTAAAATTGTGGTTATAAATGCTAAATTTACATTAAAAATAAATTAAAAAGACTGACACAATGACATTTCTTTAGAAAAGACTATATGAAAATTAGGACTTTTAATTTTTTCTAACAAGAGTGCTGCTATTGCTTCAAAACTATGGTGAGTTTTTTCAGTAATATATAATATTTTGCATTTATCCCATACTTAATACAAAAAGTGTTCTCTAACACTTACCAAATACTGAGTTTAAAGTAGTTCATTTATTTGTTTTAAAATTTAGACTAGTAGACTAAATAATAAATTTATCAACAGCACTTCCATGAATGAAATCTATATTACATTTTTTAAACTAACGACTTTTTCTTTTATTTATTTTTTTAAAGATTTTATTTATTTATTTATTTTTAGAGAAAGGGGAAGGGATGGAGAAAGAGAGGGAAAGAAACACTGATGTGAGAGAGAAACATCGGTTGTCTCTCACACATGCCCCAACTGGGGACAGAACCCCCAATCCAGGTATGTGCCCTGACCGGGAGTCGAACCAGTGAACTTTCACTTTGTGGGATGATGCCCAAACAACTGAGTCACACTAGTTAGGTCCACTGATGACTTTTTTAACATCAGTAGGTCATTTAATTGTTTTTGTCTTTGGGATTTAGGAAAAGTCATAGTTTTTTGGCTATAGTCATAAATGATCACCTAACATTGTATATGTATACCGTTTCCTTAGTAACAAACAGTAATTATGTGTTTAAAGTGTATTGTAAATTATTACAAAAGTGTAAAAAATATATTCAGTTTTAATTTTTGCCATTGTAAAGGAAAACTAAATATTTCAGGTTAGGAATGATTTTACATTTAGGGTCTGTTACAATTTATGACTTCATACCACTTCTTTGTTTTGCTTTTGTGTTCCCAATTACTTTAAGGAATGTGAATGTCAGTGAGTTACATTTATTTTGAAGTAAAATTGTAGTTCAAAACAAGTTTCATTGCCAGTGGAAATTTTCTAAAGGTGTCTGTATTTTTTTAGGAAGCTGTGATTTATTTATACATTCCCTTTCTGTGAGCCACTCTGTTCTGTCATAATAAAACCTACAAATAAAGCATCTGCTCCATGAAGCAATGTTGATATGAAACTAAAAGGACAAACACAGTACTTGTTTGTCAAAAATATTTCCAACGATTATTTTGTCAAAGTAAAAATAAAACACTGAATTGTAATTCCCATTATGTGCTTGAAATTTTGAAAATATTCATGGAAGATTATAATAATTAACATTTTTGGTTAAGCATCTCTATATGCCAGTCAGAGAAACGAATTCTTTTTATTTTATGTAATAATGACCTTGAAAAATCACCTGGCTTTATAACTAATAAACTAATGGCTTTATAAACTAATTATTTTCTTATTGAATTGACTTTTTAAACCAGTAGAGTTATTTTTGCCATTTATACAGATATTTTAATTTCATTTTGCCATTTATACAGATATTTTAATTTCATTTTGTGAATTTCATTTTGTAGAAAAAATCATAGAACCAATTTCACTTTCAAACATAAATCAGATACACTGGTTTATGTGTATCTACTAAAATATATGTGCATGTGTGTCTGTATTTAAGACAAGAGAAGTGTGGTAGACTGTTTCAATTCTAAACAAGAAAATTAACTAACTCATATTCTCTTTAATCTGGGGAATATAAAAAATAGTTTTTCCTAGAGTTACTAGCTTATAATTAAAATTTTCAGCTCAACCAAATTAAAAATTCTCTTTTTTATATTGCATAGCACAGCCAAGCATGACTATTGCTGACTAAATTTATATCATTTTTAATGTGGTATTTACACAAAGTCATTAGAAAATCAAAGTCTAGTGGTAAGTAAAGAGGGCAGAGAAAAATATAAAATCTTCACAAATTTAAATTATAGCAGAAACATAAATATATTAGAGCTCTTTTATAACACTAGTTTGGCATGTGCAAAATTTTAAATAGCTAGCCTAGGTAAAGTATTAACAAGATGTTTAGAATCATATAATATGCAAAATTACCTAGCACAAGTATAGCAATATGGTAGGTACTCGATAAATACTTGTTGAGTCAACTGAAAGAAGGCATATTAATACTTAGAGAGGAAAATTTGTGTATGTTTTGAATATAGAAGAATTTGATATAGTTTTAATATGTTTGCATTTTGAGAATTTCAGTGAGGGAGTTTCTTTCATTTAATTTACTTAACTTTGCTTTAATTGATTTTTCAGAGAATTCCTGTGGTAGCAATGGTTCCCCAGGGTGCCAATTTTGAATCATATTATGCTTATTTTTTTTAAATCAACTAGCTTAGACAATGATTTAATCTAGGAAGAAAAATATTGAAATATTTCCTTTTGGGCTGATATCTAAATGCTGTAAAATTTTCTACTGCTGATTTAAAATTAGGCATCTAGAAAATCATTAGTATACAGCTTTGAGGATTAGATTTCATGTAGTCATCAAAGGTATAGTTAAAAGCATTAAAAAAGGCATATTGAGTGCAGTCGATTGACATCGAAATCTGTTCTGAGTGATTACATTCACGCTGAACGTTTCCAGATTGAGGTGTGTCCAATAGTGGGGTTTGTATTTTGTTTATTTGCCTTGGTATTTTCATCTACTTCCACCACTTGACTCAGACAACAGCAAAAATGAATTATATTGTGAGCAAAGAAACAGATACATCATAGTGATAACAAATAAATATAAAAATGCTTTATACATGTTTATTTATATATGAAGTGCACTGTTAAAAGTAACTTCTCTGCTAACTTCTATCACCACAGACTTGTTTGCCTGTTCCTGAATTTTATATAAATGCAATCTTAGAGTATATACTCTTTTTGTTGGCTTCTTTAGCTCAATATAACATCTTTGAAATTTATCCGTGCTGTTTGGTAGAGCAGTACCTCATTTTTTATTGTTGTATAGTATTTACATTGTCGATAAAATGTTGTTTTATATATACACACACAAAAGAAAACAGTGTAGAGGTTTCTACAAGTATTATCTAACAACCCTCATGTTCTATGGTACTAGAGTCATCCCATCTTGCCCAAAAGACATGATTATTAAATTATCAGAAATTTTGTAACTGAGTTTTCCTAAACAACTATTATAAAAATAAATAAATTATAAAAATTACCACAAAATAAATTACAATGAAAAAGATAAGTACTCAAAGTTCCTTAATTCCTCATTTTAAAGTATATTTTACTAGTATCTTTGCTTTTTAGCTTTTTTTTTTTACAATTACTGCATTTGTATGGTGGAAATAATAGTATATAAGTAAAATAATATAGTGTGAAATACCATAGCACACAAGGTATTGATGTGCACCTGTACATCTTCCCAACACTGGGAAGCTTACACTTGGCCATGGTGGAAGGACTTACACCACGGAAATCAGCAAATTCTGCAGATCAAGGAGTTGTAAGCATTTATCAGCATAGCACTGATCTCACAGCACACTCAAAGATATAGACTATTTTATAGAAGTGGAAATTTAAACTCAAAGAAATTAATTGATTTACTCAATGCCATGCATCTTGTAAGTGTTAGCACCAACATGTTCTAATTAATTCTAAACCAATATTTTTTTTGCAGTGATGTTTGTATTCTATTAAATACTAACAACATAGTAATGGTCAATTTTACTGAGCTCTTCCTGGGCGCCAGGTTATCTGGTAATTACTTGACATGCTTTGTCTGAATTGTCACAGAATAGTTATAACCTTTATCCTTATTTCATGGATAAGTGAAGTGTGGCTTTGAGAATTCATTTACCTTTTTCAGGGTCTGGATCGGAACTCTGACTATGAAGCCAGAGCTGCACTCCTGGTTCTCCAAATAGGTGGTTTAAAGCCCAAATAAAGTGGATGGAAAAAGAGCATACACATGAACTTTTCTAATTTTGGTCCCACACTTAAGAGTCTACTCTTTTTTTACTTTATCTTACCTATTTTTAAATACTGCATATTTATTGCAAATTTCATCCATCTCTTTTGCTTCTTTTTGAAGCTGGTAAAAATTGTTTTCCTTCACCCTCCACTCTGTAGGCTTCTCTTTATGATTTTCTACCTTAAACATGTATTTTGAAGAGGAGCAAGCCAAATTGTAATAAAATTAAGACATTAAAAAGATTTATTAATCTTTGAGTCTTATTACAAGAAGCATTTTAGGAGGCACAATATTATTTAAATATAATTAGTTTTTTACTCATTTTTTCAAGCTATTTAAAATATTTTCATTAAATGTCTAATTTAAATAACAGAAAAATAAATGTAAAATGAGTAATAATATTAAAAGTTATTAACGAAGCAAAATGTGTAAAAAGAGACAGAAAAATAAAAATAATGGGATACAATGAATGAAGTAGCACTAAATATCATAAACTAAATAGAAAAGGAGAAAAAAAGAAGGAACTGAAACAGAAATTGAGTCTGGTAATAGCAAACACCAAAGAAGTTGTCTTTATAGCTTCCAAAACGGCTATGGCTACCATCCAATGAAGATGCTGCTATTTTGGATTGACATCCTCTGTTTTACATTATGTACAAAGTCATTTACAGATGTGTCATATTCAAATGTTTTCTGAAGATATATACATATATTTATACTCATTGGTTATTACCACAAACCTTAGATATTTTATTTACTATTTATATGGACTTACATGAATAGCTTATATTTAAAGGTAACTTAGTGCCTGAACTAACGATTTTTAACTTAATGAGAGCCAGTGTTTGAAAGCAACAGAATAATTTCCTAATGGAAGATATAATTTACTTATTGAAGATCTCATGATCACTAACTTTATATCATTTTTACAGTTGAAATTCAAATAATTGAGCAATGATCTTTCTACCTTTCAAAGAATCATTTTATTATTGTCAGAAAGTCATATTTAAAAAATGATGTATTTTCCCCCTCTGGAACTGATAAAAGAATCTTTACAAATGAATTCTGAAATCTTTATGAATATTTCACAGCTTTACTAAAAAATGGTATCTGGAATAATATAAAAAATCTAAAATCATTGAGAAATTTAGGTAATTGTACTAAAAGAAAAACAAGTTGATTTTTTAGAGCATATATACGATTTTGTAACAAAAATAAATGATACTGAAACTTGAAGCTTAAGAAAATGTAACTATTTTAAATAAAATCCACATTTGTTCTTTTCATATTCCAAAATCTATTGTTCAGATTCTACAGTGAGAATGGAAAAAGCACACACAGGCTTTATCTGCTATGCTGTTTTATTTGTTTATTTGTTTGTTTTTCAGATAGTGCAAATACAAGTGAATGATGAAGAGAATCATTTTAACTTGAGGTAGATTTTTTGAAAACTATCTTTCATATAGAACTGAAATTCTTATTGCTTATAACCATTCAGAATTCTTGATTTATGTGATGTTAATTTTAGCTATAGATATCATTACATCTAATGCTTCCATGATAATACGTTCATAATAGGATATTTTCAAAGTTATGATTTTGTTTTTAAAATTTTCCCTAAAGACATTTTTTAAATTGACAATAATATGTTTAACTAACTCCTAGATATATCATTTTCTCACTAGATTTATTGTTTATACATTATTTAGCATACTGAAGTTTTTTTGTGTGTGAAACTGAAGACTTCAATACTATTGAAAATAGTAAGCTGTGATGCAGATTCAAAGAACGTGTTTTGTTTTAACTGTAATATCATTTTGTTATTTTTTCTCTTACATTATTGCTTTAAAATATTTAATGATGGTAATGTACTAATGTAATTTAAAATATGAAATATAAAAGAATTTGATTTAAAAATAATATTAGCTTACTAGGAATTACAGTTACTTTTAATATAGTATTTATTTTTCAAAAATTTTAATGTATTGACCAACAGTACCAATGATTAATAAGAAAATATGACAAAATACACTATGAGACTGATTCTCTTTACACTTTCTTAAACATTATAAGATTTCCTCCCATATGGTGCAGTCATTATTATTAATAAAAATAAATTAGCATGAACTTTTAACAAAGTGGTTATACTAGCATATTCATTTTAATTTTAATAAGCTGAATAAAATAGAATTTGTACAAATATCACATAATTTTATATTTAAAAATTGGCATGAAATATGTTGATACTCTAGTTAGTAGATGAGATAAATAGAAATAGAAAGAATTGAGTGTAACTGCATTAATTCAATATTTATATTAAGCTATTTGATGCACATAGGATACACTATCTACTTGAAAACATCCCTGAGAAGGCATTGCCAGACTTATTTATTCATATTATCATTTCCAGATATACTTGAAGACAACCATACTTGATAAAGAAATATTGGATTCTGTCAGGTGGAAAGGAAATTTTACAATGTAGAACTTATCCAACAGAGTCAGCTATTTTATGAAAAATTTAGATGTTTTATGATTGCTCTAAACAAGAATACAAAGCATGAATTGAAAATCTGGAAGCAGGACGAGAGAAGAGGGGACAGGAAATATTCTCAATTGCTATATTTGGTTCAAGTGACCATGACATAAAAAGCAGTGTGTCACTTATCAAAGATATTATATTTTTATTATAAATTGTTCTTTACTAAATTTTCATTTGTTGTGTTATTATTTCCTGAGTGCAAAGAAGTAGCTAAAAAGCCTTGATGAGTTAACTTATTTCCAACTTGATAAGCTTATTTGCCATTCATTTGTCAAAAATGGAACGATTAGATTACTTAGAAAATACAACACTGATAGAGTTTTGCACAGTACTTCTTAAACAAAAGATATATTTTGTTAAATATTAATCTTGCTTTGAAGCTCTTGTCAAGTCTGTTATTTTTCTCACTAGAAATAGTTGCTTTCACAATATTAGACGTTTTTAAATCTGAAAATCATATTATGAATTTATTAATTGTGTTTTAGAACTCGATGAGGCCTTAGAGGTTACCTCATCCATCCCTATATTTTACTGGAGAAGGAACTGAGGCCAGAGGAATTAAATAATGTATCCAAATTGAATAGCTACTTAAAGGCACTTAAAGGATTTTCATCCCAAGAAATGTAGAGAAAAAAAAAAAAAGTAGTACCCTGTAGCATACATTTTCTTCTACTTGTCTCATTAGAATTATTCTGAATTTGTGAAGCTATAAAACAACTACGGCAACAAATGTCCTGTTGGGGACGACATAGTAAGGCTTTCCACCACGTAGCTTAGTGTGCGTGTGTCTCTGGGGTCGTCAAACTTCTCCAGTCAGTGTTCTCAGTCACCTAGCTTATAGCTTTAAGTGTAAATGGTAATAAATCCTTTTTGTTAGCATATTTTGAAGATAAATATATTTTTAGGAATTTGGTTTTTATCACTTCAGATAACTATCTAGAATAATATTCAAAAATAAGAGGTTAAAAAATAAGAAGGAAGCATATATCTGGTAAGTTCAATAGTGCACCAAAACTGTATTTCACCTGCTCCAAAGATTGTGTTTGGAAGAACAGAAAATTATCTCAGAACAACACAGTGAAACTTCATTCTAGATTGTGATTTCCCTGTTGTAACCATCACTGATGCCAACACATGTTCTGCATAAGTAGAGAAACACAAATTGAACTTAAAATGCCCCGAGAGTATTGTCCTTCATAACACCCTGGTGTCCCGTGTGTGGCTGAATGAATAACAAATGACTGAGCTATTAAGATACTAAACAAAAGTCATCTAGGCCCATAATATTGATGTAACAGCATCTCAATATTGTATTTGCTTTCATCAGTTTGTGTAGAATAAATCTTTCTATCTTAAAAAAATAATCATACTGAACTTGGTGGTCATTCGTTTCAGAAATTTAAGAAAACGAAAGGGATCCCTGCTGTAGCTCTTTTTAGTAGTTACATATGTTTAATATTACAGGCATGTCTGCAAATCCGGGATTGTGCATCTTCCAGGATTTTTTGTTTGTTTGTTTGTTTTTTAACAAGTCCAGTTCCCAGTGTTGGCCTTTCTAAGTCTCTTTTTATCGTGAACTGTCAAATATACAATTAAAACATAATATGTATAGTAGTTGAATTTTATAACATCTAAGGCTGTACACCCAGACCTCTTTTCAGTATGACTAAAATACAATTTTCAAATTGATTCGAGAGCATGCACTCAGTATTGTGATTGTGCACATATGTGTGGGTCACGTGTAAGCATGTGTTCACAGGATATCAGAAACTGAGTCACCATACTCTGCTTTCATCATATTTTAAGGATATCCAAATTGTCAAGACTCTATAAACTGCAAATAAAGAATCTACCATTGGCCAACATTTGTAACAGTTCATCTGTGTTTTAACAGTGGCCCTCTCTCTGTGAATAGTTCCTATAGGATAGTATTTGAGATGCATTGATGTAACCAGCCTCCAAAAGCTCAAAATCACTGCACCAGTTTCCATAGTGCAGGCAGATGTGATGTGAGCACCCTATTCCATGCATGTAATTTTATATATTTCCCAATCATCCTCTATGTTGGAAGAGACATCCTAGTTTTAAAATTATTTAATTATTACCTTGGTTCCAGGTTCACATTATAAAATCTGTTTATAAAGGGAAAAAAATTTCCCTCAAATTAACACAAATAGAAAATAGAAAGACTGAAGCACATAAAGGCCAAGGGCTGCATTTTGCAGGGGATAGGTTATGGTTGAATGAGATCTGGGATGTGTGCCAAATTAATAGAAAAAATCCTGTTTTTCCTCTCCAATAGCCACAATGTTCATTATTAAGAAAAGCATATGAACCACAGGATTTGATTTTAATAACGCCAATGTCTTCATTAATCTGTACGTTCCATTTAGCCTCATTATTGAGCAAATGCTGAATTAATGCAGCACATATTATTGCTGGACTCCCCTTGTAAACATTTCTTCCCTCTTTTATCATTCATTCAAGGATGACCAGGTGTGTGTGCAGTGTTTTTAAACAGGCCTGTGGCCCTCAAGAGCTGTTTCCATACCTTGGTCTATGAAGAGGCTTTAGGCCTGGGGTGTCTATAAAGGGGTGTGGGAAAAGGAGCTGCAGATTCTCATTCAAAACCATAATTAATTTTCTGTCCTTTAAATGCTGGCATGCCAAGAAGGCCTCTTCATCACCTGCAACTGAGATGATACTGCCTCGATGGTCTCCGGGCCTCCTTCTAAATCAAGAGTGGTGATAGCCAACACTGCTTTGTATCTGCGGAACAAATAGTGGCCTTTGTCCAGCACAAGTCCCTAAACAAACTTAATCTCTCTAACACTGTGACAGATGACATTTAGATGTCCTTGTTACCCTTAAAATGAGTTTTATTGACAATCAGAGAACAAAAAGAAGGCCCGGAGAAAGCCCAATGTTTTATAGGCTTGCTAACAACATCTTAGTGCAGAGGGTGAGGAGAAAGCCTGAAGTTGCCCCCATTTTCCCCTGCTTTGCTATATCACCATGACAACTGATATAGAAATCACTTAGTGACTCCTAGAAAGAAAACACAGTGACACAGTACCCCTTGTATGGCGAATCAAACTAAAGCCTTCATTCAAATGGCTATTCAGCTTGGGCATTCATGTAGAGGATAGGGTGGATTTTACACAGGTAACTACAAGAGAAAGGCCAGCAAACCCTCCAGCCACAGCATATGGTAGAGTCTCTGTCTAATTAATGCATCCTCAATAGAATTGATCCATTTTAAATTTGTTTTCTTTTACTTGAAACATCATTAATGTAAAGGGCAACATTAATCAACATCGTCGAACTTAAAAGGGCATTAAAGAGTGATCTTTTTCCCTATGCAACAAGAATCTTTTTCAAGTAGTTGTGTTAACTGCTGCGGATTCTGCATTCTTAATCAGAAGGCAAATCTAGAGAGGCCTCTACTGGCGAGTCTCTCTCCGTGCAGTTGTAGGTGCATAACTGTCCTGGAAAGAAAGCAAGAGAATGACTTTCAGCTTTTATTGGAAAAGTTGCACATAAGATGGATCACCAGTGAACATACTGTACAAAACACTGAATAATGGCATTGACACTTTTGAAGTTGTCATGTCTAACTGGTTGTTTTTCAGGTAATAAAAGCCCTGATGAATGAGCTGCTCAAAACACACTGAGATATTTTCAGATTATTCAACAGTGAAATAACAGATAATCTTTTAAAAATATGTACATAATACTCTCATGTCAGTACAATATTTAAAACCATTCTAATAGGAAATTGTATTTCTGACATTGTGTGTTTGGTAGGGGGGGCCTGGATGGTGCACATTGTTTGCATACATACCCAAATACTTCCCTCAACTAGTAAGAACTGAAATAAAATTTTCAGATAAAACTAAAGTATCCAAAAGTTGTTTTGGATTAATTGCAAAGCAAAAATTTACTGCCAAGATTTCCTACTTATGTAAAGAAATATGAACCAAATAATAGTCCTCTCAGCTGAGATTTAACATGAAAATATTACAGCATTTTTTAAACCAAATTAAGCCAAGAAAACATCACTGCTTTTCATAGGAACTTTTGGGAGAGAAGAGGAAAATTTTATTTTTTTGGAAGTTTAAAATTATTTAACATTTTCTAGGATAAGGAGCTATATGATCTGTTTCTGCATAGGAAAACTAGGGTTTTTTTCCCCCTGAAAAAAGACCTGACTCCACAAGTGTCATTTAACTTTGAAAGTTTCCAAAAGGTGAAATCCTAATTATGTTCTTGTTTTTCAACATTTATATTTTTATATTCAATATTATTTGAAACCTGATCATACCAGGATACTATTTAAACAAGCCCTTCAAAAATCCCATGAGATATTTGCTGTTGAAATGACATTTTATTTTAGGATTCTTCTTGGCATATTTTCAGTAGGATCATGTCACATGGCTTCATGTTCAGCTGAAGTATAATTTTAGTCAAGCAGTTTTCATAAGGTAGTTTGATTAGCATGGTTTAGTTACCTCTGGATTATACAGGTAATGTGTAATCTTTGAATTCTGTTAAATGTCTTGTGATCACCACCTTGTAGTCCCAATAGTGACACCTACTGGTAGAAAGAGAACCAAAAATAGTTTTAGTTTTCTTTCTGTTTATTGTTTTGGAGATTGCTACCAGGGACTTTGTTGTTATATATGTACCTTAGTTATTATTATTTTCTTTAGGCCTTTTAAACATAAAACTATATACATTCCCCAAAATGTGTGAGGTGAAAGGAAAAGCTCAAACATTTTAACTTAAACAACTATGAAACAAAAAAGTTACTAGCAGAAAAGTATGGTCTAAATTAACACCAAATAGTGTCTATACATAAGCAATTACAATCCTTTGGGTTTTTATATAGCATAGAAAATAAGAAACCAAAATTTTTCAGTAGGCTTTCTGAAAGTTCCTTAAATGTTTATAAAAGTCTTTATATTTCAGAAATAGCAAATTTGATCCATGAATCAAAAGATGAGTATATACTTTATAGTAATCCAATCATTAACAATCTTTGAGATTTTATGCTAATATGACTACAAATGCTCTTCCAGACATGGATCTATCACACAGAGAGAAACACTGGAATCACATTGAAACATGATAATTTCTCAACTTAGTTCTCTCCCAGTTTGCAAAACTCTGGACACAATAAGAGCATACTCTGTGCATCAGACGGGATTCATCTTTAAAAACAAACTTTGCTAAAACAGATCCACAGTGACTAAGAAATGATAATGATCTTAATTTCTTTATTAGGTGTTAGAGATGTTCCTTTCTAAATGATTTTTGTTCTTAATTTATATTATCACAGCGCATGAAGACTTTCATAAGAAAAGGCTTTAGATAATTATCTGAAGGCCCCTGTAACACCTATATAGCCTTTTTTTCTTTTACTTGTTAAACTATAAAACATAGTATCAATAATTCTAGAGTTTTACAGTCACATGAGATAAAAATGGCAAAATTGTAAGTAATCAATTTCAACCAGGTTTCATTTGAATCAGCATTTCAATGCAAAATGTGTCAAATTTTTTAGAGAACTTGAGATCTTTGTCAATATTGCAGGTTACAAAGAAAATACAACTATTGGTCCCCCAAAATATAGTTTAGCCTTGTGGATCGAGGTCAGGAATATGGTAAACCAGCAAATTATTTAATCCATGATGCATTTATGACGAGTTTTGAGCTATCACTGTGAGGAAACGTGAGCTGTCTCACAAATTATGTGGTAGACAGTTATATTGGTGTCTTTGAAACCATCTTTGGCTCTGCTGTGTGCCTTTGTTTGCACAACTTGAGCACATGCTTCAAAATGTCATCCAGATTACAAGCATGCAGGGAATGAAGTATTACCTCTGTATCAATATCAGAAGCACGCTCCTTTATTTCACTAAATAGCTCATCTGCCAGTTGGGTAAAGTTGCAAAATCCCTGCTCTGTATTTCTCAGAGGGGATATTTCATTAGGTTGTTATTTATAATTTGAGAAAAAATCTTTGATAATTATTTATGATAATGAATATGAAGAAACAAAGGACTTCTAAAAATCACATAAATTACAACATAAAAATCACAAAGCACAACATTTATGCAAAATTGTTTGGCCAAAACCCTGGCAATTAAATTGGGATACAATGTGCTCAGGGCAAAAACAAAATGGAAATGAATACAAAGATAGCCACAAAGAGCAGAAAAGTTTGGTTTGGGGTTTGGGTGTTCCTGAGTACCTGAACTAGTAATTCAGCTGATCGTTAGACACAACCATAAAGCCTTATTTTGCCTTGAGAGAGTTCATCCAGAGATTGCACAAGGGATTTGCACAGAATAAAGCTTCACAAAACCCAAGGGCTGTCAGAAGGAAATGGTATCCAGGAGCACAGGGCAGGCCAAGCATCCCTTCGATAGCAAAGCCACACAGGAAAGCCAGAGGCAGCGCAGCGGCTGCCAACACAACTGCCCACCACGTCTGCCAAGGAGCCAGGAGCCGCTTGTGGGAAAATATCACTTACCCTGAGCATCTGGGGCCTGTGATTGTTATCCAAAGAGACAGAGTGGTAAGATATAGTGGGATAAACAGCATCCATTAAACACGCACGCTCGCACACACACACAACACTGTCTCTTGGTATACAGAGAGAGATCAGCCAAAACACTGCCTTAAATTGGAAAAACTTTCTACAATTTTTAAATGATATTTATTCTTAGTTACATATTCATACTTCATAATGAGATGAGCTTCAGTAATTACTTCTCACCAACTGCTTTGCTTTGTAAAAAACGGGAGTTTGTTGTATTTGTGGATATTTGCAGATGTGTATAATCCACTCTGAAAATTTTATTCCCTTGGAGTAGTTGATATAGAGACTGAGAGAATTATTTAAAAATTAAATCTTGGTCATGAATAAACAAAATTAAGTGAGCTTTGATGTTAAACTGTTTTTTTTTGTGTGTTGTGTCAATACTTGTAAGGCCAGGTTCCCGACATAAACTCATACAATAATTGGTAAATACTTATTCACTATGTACCATATTATAAGCATAATGTAATATAATTACTTAATGTATAACTATGACATATATAATATTACATATGTATGTATTTAAGTTTTATAATGCCTCTTCTAAAGTATACACTTTTAATTTGTATCTGAACGAGTGTTTTTAAAGTTTCCAATGTGACAATGTGATCATTTGCAGATCCACTCTATTGAGATATGGGGATGGGGTGGGGTAGGGATCTAGAGAATATGAAAATTGGAGACACCTTGTGGTTAGTACAAAAGCCTTACCTTTTCAGAAATATATTTAACTTTTGAAGATTATTATTATGATAGAAAGCAAGTACGAGCCTATTTTGAGTCTTCAGTAAAAGGGTAGAAGAGTATTTTTCATTTTAAACATTCTGCTCTGATATCAAGAACAGAAAAGAGCTCTTTTTAGTGCGGATGGCACATGAAGTAACCAAAGATAATCTTTTTCATATTTAAATTCATAAAGTCAATTCTATTATACAGGTAAATGAAGAGCATTTGGAATAACGCTCTCACATATTAACAGAGTGAATTTATTATGAAAACCTTTTTTTCCATGAATAAAATTGAAATTAAAGTTGCCTTTGGGTGACTAAAAAAATGTGCATTTCAAGACCTTAACATGCAGTTGCTTATTTATGCCCATCGCCTGAGATACTGTGCGTGGGTCCATGTGTGCTCTGATACACATAACCGGCATGCGTATAACTGCTTACGGACATATTCCACATGTGCATGAACTGTATTGTATGGACACTTAAGTTTTTATTTGTACAAAGAACAAAGTAATTTAAGAATATCTTCTATCTAATGATAGCATGAAGAAAACGTTCAAGGGAGATAAAATTCTGTGGACATGAAAAACCACATAGTGAATAATCAATGCATTTTGTTTATTTTTGTTGTTTTTCATTATCATACACACCCCAAAGGAGATTTGATTCTCATTGTCTTTTGATTAATAGAATTTCTTTTTATGTTTCCAATAATTCTAAAATCATTCAAATTTAGTTCCACATGTATAGCATTTCTATGTCAACTAGAAAATCATGGTGAAAAGTATTTATCTTAAATGGCATTTCTGTGTAGTGGTGGAAGAGTCTGAATTCAAACAATGCTCAGTATAGGAACGAGGAAGAAGATAAAGACATAGATTCTAAACGTTTTATTTCACTTAACAACATTAAATGCTCCACTGAAATGTAAAATACTCCTCTAATATTTATAAATACATAAAATTTATGAACAAATGCAAAAGATCGGTAAGAATTTATAAAAACATTTTTGTGCTGTGTTGTCTCCTTTTCCATAAAGGAAACAAATATCTGTCTCCAGGAAGATGTGTAGAAAATCAGACCTGCTTTTTCAAGGGTATTCAAATTATTAGATTCAATAATTATCATCTCAAAAGCAAGTATTTCTAACTTAATGGCCAAAGTATGTACATATTTGTAACTTTTGTTATACCTCTTTCTCAAAGTTTTTATTTGTTTTCTTGTCTATTTGCCTCTTTTTAAATTTCATGTGTATTGCTAAGGTTTGCTTCAAACAGTTTCAATTTTCATTATTTTAATTATGTCATGCCTTTAACTTTTAATAGGTTTTTCTTTCATAAGTTTAACTGGTTTCTTAACCCACCAGTTTAATTAGGTATTCTTTAACACCACATAATATATCTTAAGATGTAGTATTATATACAAAAGCATTTCCCCATATCCTAGTGTATTAAAATGACTGAATTTCAACTTACTATAATTACTTGTGGCAGAACCATTTAACCCTTGATGATCTTAACATTTCAAATTCTAAAAAAAGAAGATTGCACTCATTTACTAAAGCCAGCTCAGTTTGCGTACTTAACTAAATACATAACCATGATTCCAAGGTGTTTTTTCCCCTCTAAGATACCAGCTGAAGCTGCAGAGGACAACTGAGCCTCACATTCCCCGTGTTCATGCTATATTCTTTACAACTGTCCAAATTGTATTAGAATTTGCTTATAATGATGTTATATGATGTCCTTGTTGTGATACCTGCGTTTGTGGAGAACTTAATATTGATTTACTGTGTCTTTTGCCCATCTTTGAGCAGCCTAGATAGCAATTACAGCTGTTGGTGGTACCTATTTTGTCTTTTCATAATTGTCATTTCTTGTTCTACTTAAGATTAAAATATGAAAATTGTACCATGTGCACATCAGCTGTGCATTAGCCAAGTTATCAGCAATATCCTTGAAGAACCATTATTTTAACCATGGTTCTTTACATTGCCTCTTTATTTTATTTATGAAAATTGCACGCTACAATATAAACTTGAACAAGGAATACATTCAAAGGTGAGCTTCCCTGACATAAAGTCTTCATCTGGACCATTAATATCATCCTAAGAAATCACCAGGGCTTCCTCAATACCTGCCTGCCTCCACCAAATGCTTTCTCCCTCTCAGACTGGGAGTTCTGACAAGCAGGGCTGCTTTGTTATTTTTCGACTCTAACTTTAAAAAGCCTTCACAGTTTTTGAGTTCTCTCTGCTACTCTAATTTTAATCTACATTTCATAAACAGTGTGGTATTTTTTTTACAGGGGAATACATTTTTTTCATAATAGAGCAGACTTGAAATGAGTTTTTCCTGATCACAAATAGGTCTACCAGGTATACATTTCTTCAAAGGACTGTTAAGAGCTGTTCCAAAATTCAAAACTGTCTCATTTGAAGACCAAATACACTTATGAAGGGAGAGGTAGGGGATAGCACTGCCTGGGTCCCTCTCATTAGGAAATTTGTCAAACAGAGGATATGAAAATAATTTTTAAATTATTGATGGAGAGAAAACTCTTTTTACAACTAATTTGAGATTTTTTCTGGTCAATGTATAAAATGCACAGTTGAAATAACTGAAGCATTTTACAATTCTGTTTTGGCTCAACAAGCCTTGAACTTCTCTAATGCTGGAGAAGGATTTTTTTATGTTGTACAATGAAAATAAATATTATATTTCAAGATGAGACTGGATAAATATTTGAATACTCCCCTCTGCCTACGTGCGCACGTGCGCGCGCGCGCACACACACACACACTTTGCTGCCAGCAGACTAAATTCACCTCGTTCCTAAAAGGCATTCATTTTAAGAATCACTATTGTTTTATTTTTACCACATCCGTTTGGAGACTTTTAAAAAATGACTACGTGCAAGGAAATAATAAGTGCATCCGCAATCTCTAACACAGGCCCCTCCTTACGGGACTGTGTAGGGCATTTGTGGGTGCTGTTATTGTTGTTGTTGCCATCTAGCTAATAAAGGCTTTCTCTCGCACAAGAGAATTTTGACAGGGTTGACTCCAGACAGCTTTCCAGCTGAGGTCTGGGGCCTTGCTGAACCTTCAAAATTTTCCCATTTGAGCTGCATCAAAGTGAAGGAAATTCAAGGATCACTAACGTCTCAGATGGTAGCACTTGCCCTAACAACGAAGGTTCAGGAATTCTTTGGAGCAGGCTGAGGTCATTTTTCTCCCCTTTTCTCCTAATGCTTTTCTCTATTAATCAGAGCTCAGAGCTCAGATTGGTCTTCAACTTCCTCCCAATCCTTGCTAAGCCTGTCATTTCTAGCTATTATTTACTTTAATGGACTTTGGCTGATCCCTTATGAAGCTTTGGATCTGAGAATAATAAGGCTAGAGAGTAAGGGGCACAGACATGGGTGTGGGTTTGCCTGCAGATTAACCGTGGCAGATGGGCTTTATTGCGGTTTCCTGTGCACTGAGTGTTGATTGAGAGGGTATAATGAGAGAGGTGGTGTCTCCACAATGGTCGTAGCCACTTCATTGCACTTTGCGTCTAAACAACCCCATTTTTCTAAATCTTTGGGTTGTGAAATTTTAGGAAGTCAGAGCACAAGAACAAGTACAAAAACAACTGTAAATAACCATGAATGTTAATCCAACACTAATTGGTCCCTTCTTTCAACATGAGTCCATTTTGCTCAGTTTTTAAAATTCTGGCTAAATTAATAGCAAAAGTGGCTAAACAAAATGCTATTGCATTAGGTAGTTTTAGATGCAATAGTGAGCAACATGTATTTTCTGTGTGTGCTTTTCGTTTTCGGGAGCTTTTTTGTTTGCATTTTGTTACATGTGTGCTATATTTGATTATTATCACAGGCAACAAAAGCTGAAATTATAATCATTATCAGATGCTTTGGGAGTTATGTTGAGGATAGTTTTCTGAATCAAACTGGAGAATATTAAAAATAATAACATCAGGGCTACTGTTTTATCCCTTCCACAGTAAATCAAAGATTTTTTTACCTCTATTTTATACATTTGATTTGAGTGTCTGCTCAGTCTCAACTAGCTGTGCAATTAAAACAATGTTGTTATTGGTGTTAACTAAAGGTCTTTTACACATTTCTCATTTTTAAGATTTTACTTAATTCCTCCCTTTCACCAATGGATTAAATCACAACTATTGATTCTTTTCATCCTTTAGGCTTCACCCATCTGTCTTAACGCTTTCATCCTACACCCCTTGGTCTCAGAGGGGTGTTCTGAAAATGAACCGCCAAAACCTGGAGAAGACTCTAGGTCAAGTTTGTGTACAAGAGTTTAAATTTTTAGTGACAGTCCTCTCTCACGGCCGCCTGAAAGTTTCCACACAGTGCTGCACAAGCGAGCTCCACCAATTATCCTCCTCCTTTGAAAACCATTATCAAGTTTTTCAAAACTTCTTTCATTTCACTGTTGTCATTCAGTGAAAAGGAAACTAACCACCATGTCAAGACAACTCTGCTGCCTAGCAACGCAGGGCCACATTTTAATTCTGACTTGCTTCTAGTCTTGACTAATAGAAAGTGACTATGTTAAGCCAGTCACAAGAGTTGTTTGTCACTTCTGAAATGCAAACAAAACTATATTGTTTTCCAAAGTATTGGGTGTGATTGATGTAAAGATTTACAGTAACATCATTCATTTTCCCTTGTGTTTTAGTAGGATTGATGTCATATCTTTTCATGCTTTATTAAATGCTTTAAAAGAGCTCAAAAAAACATGACGCTTTTTGTCCTTTAAAGATTCTAAAGAGGGTTTTTTTCCAGTGAACTAGACTACAACAACTTGTGAAATTTAATGAATCTATTCAACTAGTGTCAGCCACATCAATAAATAATTTAATAAGAAACCATCATCCATGAAGGAGAATGCAGTTCAAACAATTAGATAGGAACAGACCAGACCAAGGTCAACATTATGGGGTGGGGTAAGGAAAGGCTAAGCTTTTAAATTGTGAGTCTCAGAGTTTGATTGATCAAATTTTCCCACAGCCTTGTATTCTTGGCTTTTGGTATGAAAAACTGCAGATTGCTACTGGTACAATTTTAATTGTAAATCTCTCCAGGCATATATGTCGAAGTGTCTATAGTCAAAGCACAACATGTTTAAATCTCCTAAATTTATTTTTTAAAAAGTGGTATTCAAATTGAGAACGTGTGGCTGTGTTTAAAAGTAACTCTGCTGCAATTGACTGGAAGCCAATTAAGGAAGTAGAAAGGCATTATTATTGTATTTTAAATCCTTTCTACTATTGCTGACATTTCTAGTATTTTATATAAATGTACAAATGAACTTTATTTACTAGACACTTTATAATATTCCAAATTATGTGATTTGAATAGATATAATGTAGATAAAGGTAAAATTCTTCTTCAAAATGATGTATCAGAATATAGAAGAGAAATTATAGGCATTAATTATTATCTCCTTGGGATGTTTTTATATTCTAAGCAGTAGTAATATAATGTTAATTATTAAACAAAATGTTCATTTAAAAAATCTGCAGCTTAGAGAGATCAAAATCACATTAAAAGTTAAGCTAGATGTCCTCATAGAAAGGCAGTAAAAATGTCTTTTTCTTTCAATTCTGACCTCAAATGACTATTCTTTTTCATAAAACTTTACTCATATTAAAAAATCAAACCTCAGTATTAAGGAAGGAAAAATCATATAGTTTAAAACTCTTTAGATCATAACAGATATATGTTTTGAGATGAATAAAAAAGTATCAAATATGAAGGATAATTGAGGTAAAAGTAAAAAAGATTATTTATTTTGAAATTAAGTAAAAATCTTAGAGAGCTTTTATGAACTTCAAAGGCTTAATTTGTTAGCAACATTTTGTCCAATTGACCTGTATTGACATTGAATACGAAGTCAAAGAATGTTGGTTTTAACTGAAGCATGAGTCGTTTGAGTTTTGTTTAAGAATAATATGTTTGAAATTCTTATCTAATGAGAGTATTGCGGTGTGCTGAGATACTACTGGCCAATAGCATCAGACCTGAGACTGCGTCCCATCTTTTCACTCCTAGAACAACGTCACATTACTTACCCTTCTGGAGTTTAAGTTTCTTGTCTACAAATGAGAATATGCCTTATTTCTCACAGGGCTATCGGGGTGGCACAGGAACATCTGGTTTTTGAAGGGCTCAATATGTAGCAGTAATAGTAATAGTAGCAACAGAATGTGGTGCTTAAAATCTCATATTCTGGAACTAGTCTGCCTTGGTTTAAATTCTACTTACTAACTGTGTGACCTCAAGCAAATGATTTAGATTTTCTGAAAATAAAATGAAATTAATAATAGTACCTATTTCTTAAGATACTTATGGACATTAAATAAAATCTTGCATATAAATATTTAAAACTGGAACACAATGGTAAATACTCAATAAATATAAGTTAATTGTTACTGTTATAATTATATCTACATTAATTTTCTCTTTCCTCAACTATTAAAAACAATAATGTCTTGGCTCTTGACATGTGTTTTGTGATAAATTAAAATTAAAGGCTTTGTTTCCAGATCAGTAACTAGACTGCTTAAACTAACAAAGTCCACTATGTAACAGAAGGAGTGGAAAGAGTAAGTTTTTTACATATTGACTATTCTATTTGCCTTTCTAATCAAATGCTATCATGAAATACAATAGAGCATTACTGTAGTATGTCTTGGCAAACCTCATAATATTCTAGCTCCAAATCAAAGATGCTTTGCCAACTACATTTAGTCATCCTATACAGACAATCACCGTCTGACAGCAGTAGGTATAAAATATGATATTTTGAAGCCGAGTCTTCGTATCCTCAGAATTTCCAGCAGGACAAGTGCAACCTGTGGGTATGTTATTATTCGTTCTAAGTAGATTTGTACAATTTTTATAACTGCATTGGTTCACAGCTTTTGAAACTTAGATATTACATTAAAATTCAAATTCCTAAGTTCTCTTAAAAAATCAAGACTAAAGAGTAAGCCAGCCTTCCTGGAGCTGAGTAGTGATTGAGAGCCCATGGATCCTTTTGATGAGAACTGAACTTTCCACTGTTGCCCACCCTTGCTCTCTCTCAGAAAACATCCTTCTGATTCACACAGTGAGGTACCTGGTCACAGAGGCATTTTAGATTTTTTGCAATAGACCTCAAATTAGAAATTATGAAAACATTAGCAACTAAATCCAACATTACCTGTCCTATAGAATTCTAGATTCAATCCACTTCATTACTTTATTAGTTTCTTTCTGTTTCTTCCTAAGATATTTGATCTAGCTAATCTTGAAAAGTGTTAAAGACAACTTATCTTTAGTTACAAATTAAAGTAGTTAGAATTGAAATTGAAATACAAGTTCTCTGTAGTTAGAATTTTCACTGTATGTAGCTTTTCTCCTGGCTGGATGGAGAAGAAATTAAGTCCTCAGTTAGATGTGCACACAGCTCTGAAGTTAGTCTCATGGAAGCTGTGACAGACTACCTGTCCAGGAAAGCACGACGACCATGGTAAAGGTCATGGTTTCTGTTTCTCTTACTCCTACCTACCAGACAGTGTATGCCCATTATACAGATGGGGCACCATGTGAAATCTGACCAGTGACTCTTACAGAATTCAACAGATAGCTTCTCTGGTAGGGATCATGTGAGGCAAATAAAATTATCTTGTTGGGAATATATGTATATTTATGCAATCATTTGCATATTTCTCTTATAGTTTTTAAAAAGTTATTTTAGGTTGATTTATAATTATAGTGATGAAAATAAGTATAGCATTTAAATAATACTTTTAAACTTTTTCACATTTTTTCTTCATACTTTGATTTGCATTCATTTGGTAATATTATTCATCCCCTTTTTTTAAAAAGAAGGATAAACAGGCTATGAAAAACTAAGTACTTTCAAATTCCACTTATTTCTTCATATGAATGTCATCAAATTTTATTTATAACAAGGTGAGTTTAAACTAACATATTAATTAAATAGCAAACTAACCAAGTGCATAAATAAAGGAATAATATGAAAGTGGAAATTTCTGAGTCTCTTACCATAAATCTGAAACTTTACTATATCAGTACAAATGTACTTTTGGTGGTTTTGTCAAAATGTTGGAGTGAGTTGCTAAGGACGTACAGGTGTGTTCAGTGTAGCTCACTGAAATTTAGGGTGTTGCTAGTGGGCTTGGATGGAATCAATTTATTTGTTTTTCACTTGAGAAAGTGGCCCCTTCCTTATTTGCATAGATCCCTAATCAAAGGAAGTTATCTGGCTCACAATACAAAACATGTTAAATAGTTCATTACTTCTTTAAATGTAAACATTTTGATCATATTCAAAACTGAATTCTCAGAGCTTAAAAATACCAATAAGTAGTTAATAAAAGCAATTTAGACTTATTATAGTGTTTTAACCATTATTTGTCATGCCTAATTTGTAAGTATTCTTTTCTAACTTTATATAATAGTTTTCACCCGTCAAGAAATTTAAAGTAAGTATCTGCAAAAGAAAATTTCCTCATAGGAAAATATACTAAATTTTCATGTGCTGTCTAGCTGCGTATTTTTTTAATGCTCTGTTCATTTCCTGTCACAAGATGTTAACCTCAAAGAAACATTTGGTATCACTGAAATAAAAGATTTTTAATATTATTTTCAAACCACAGAAATTGTTTTTTGATACATGTGCCAGTTGAACCTTATTGCTAGACTACTTAATCTCACTTGTCATGAGAGATACCAACACCGAAAAATAATCTTGAAATGACTAAAGGATTTAAGAAAAAGTTTGAACACCGAGTCAAGAGTGAGGCTCTTGGAGCTTATATCTAGACCTAGCTTTATTATTCCTTTTTCCCACGTTTAATCTGGACAGTTTTTTCAAATGTAACGTAATATGGGCCTGGCTAATTTCTTAATGGGAAGGGAAAAAAAACATGAAAATGATTCATAAATGGGATCATTATTTTAGGTAAAGGTTTTTTGATAGATATGATATCAATCGTACTGAAACACAGGGGGAAATGAATGATGTCACTGTAAATCTTTACATTAGTCAACCCAACACTTTGGAAAACAAATAAATAGCTGTATGGTTCACAGACTCCAGAACTGGAAGGAGTTTGGAAATTGTGTAGTGCAGCTTCGCAAACAATGAGGAGATTGCTCTCTGTATTATTTCCTCATCTCAGAGGGTTGTTTTCTGGTCCTCTCCGATAATGTGAAGCTTCTTTCTTTGGGGGGAATCCTATTTCATTGGATCATTCCAGTTCCATTTTTTGGGATGATCCAGAATCTCCTTTCTCTGACTTCCCCGTCTCTCTTCACAACTATCTTACAAGGTAGGTGGAGCAAAGAGGTATGCGGAGCCACTGATTACAGCCATGAATATAAGCAGCTACCATTGTATTTCACACACAATATATATTCAGTGATTAAAACTAAGTGTGAGTACATGAATTAGATTCTTCTGTATCCGAGACTTAAGGTAATTCTGATTGTGTCACTCCCTCTCTCTCTTGCTCCAGAACAGTGCTGTGAAGGGAAGGAGTGGACAGCCATCACAGAAAACATCAAATCCAGTTTAACCACTATTCTGCCTCTTTTCCCTTTATGTCAAAATATAACCTTGTTCCCTTATTCCCCGCATAGGCCCAATATAGTTTCCTTTTTAGGTGAGTCCAGACATAAATTCGGTCTGCTCACAGCGGTGAAAGGGAGAAAGAAAGCAGTCAAAGGCATATGAGAACTGTGTCTTCTCATCCCTTAAAGTGACGTTGAAGTCACAGGAGTCGTCTGAGCCTTGGGTGATCCTGAGCAGGACTCAGTGAAGAGAGCCCTCCTCCTGTTTTGTATTCCTTTTTATGTGTCTTTTTGTCAAAATGTCCTTAGTCAAGATTTATTTTAATGAACATTTCCACAATTTTTACTTAATATCAAATACTTCACAAGTACTGGAAAAGCAAAAATGAATAAGTTATGGACTCTGCCCTAAAGTTGCTCACAATCCGTTGAGAAAGACAGATATAAGAAAAAAAACTTCTTAATTAAAAAAAGAGATCAGCACATCGGGGTCTACATCGGAGCAGCAAATGGCTGTAAGAGCAACCTGAGTGCAGTCCCAAGGCTGGCTAGGAGAATCACGTGTCCACAGGTCTGCTGGTATTTAAGAGTGGAGTGAGTGCTGGAGGAATGGCAGGTGATCTGCATGGTAGTGTGACAAAGCATGGTTGAAAAATGGGGAGGGATGATGGAAATTAGGTTAGATTGAGGAGATAGTTCAAGATTATTAAAGCAATGTGATTGTTTCCATTAACAACAAAATATAATATTCAGACTATAAATGCATTTAAAAAATGATTAATGAAAAGGGTCTGTTGAATTTCCTTCTTTCCATGGATATTTTTACCCAAGCAATTTTTTATCTACACCTGAAACAGGGATAATGCCAAAATATTAATTCTACATAAACTCTGAAATATTTTTAATCATAACAAAAATTTTGAAACTTTATTATCACTAGGAAGTGGGTAAAATGAAATTTAGGATATTGATATAATAAAATACCATGGACTAAGTAAAATAAGGCTGTGGAATATTGGATTATTGCAAATTGATACTCATTATGTAGATTGTTAGGAAAATAAAAGCATATTTTAAAGTACACAGTAAGATCTCAATATTTCAAATCATAAATCTATACATACAGAAGCATATATTGAAATATATATAAAATATTAGTGCTGGTCATCCCAGAATAATAAAATTAGAGATGATCTGAACTTCTCTTTAGTGTATCTATTTAAATGTTTTCTACAATAAATAGGTATTATTTTTTATATAAGAAAAAATGGCTAATACCCAATAAGGGAGAAACACAAACTCTTCACTGATAATGAGGACCATTTTCAAATACTCTCAATTCAGTCTTCATATACGTAAAGTAGAAGAATAATGTCAAGATGCTTCCACCAGCCTTAGACTAACAATAAATGTGGCTATCTCCATGGTGGTAGGACTATCATTCAGTCCAAATAACTGATGTGAAGGTGTTTCTCTGGCTGGTTGAATTTCTCCTACAAAACAAAAGTTGGTTGAACTTCATTGTAACTCTTCTACCACTTTTTACATATATGTGCAAAAATGTATATACACATGTAGTTTTAGGAATGACTTTCTTCTATAATTTACTTTTTTTGGTAATTTTATGAATGAATAAATATACAGGGTGGGGCAAAAGTAGATTTACAGTTGTGAGCACATGAAACACAAAGTTTATTCTTGTATTATTATTTATTATGCTATTTTCCATATGAATAACTTTAAACCTACTTTTGATCTTCCCTATATATTTTATACATTTATTGTTATTGCATTTGCCTCTGTCACATAGAGTTCTACTCTATTATCCATGCTTTTATATAGAATAGGCCAAATATTTTTCTGCCTCACTTTATCTGATTTTAGATTGAAAATTCCTGTTTTAAATTAGAAAATAACTCAAATAGCAAGAAACTATTATATAAATGTAAAAATTGTGTTTTATATTGACTTTGAAATGTTACTAATTAAAAGACTTCCCATTTTCAATATATTCTTAAAACAACATTACTTAATGTCAAATTTTAAGTGGGATCTTTTCATCTACTTCCAGTGCAATTTTAGAAAAATAAACATTTAAATAATATGATTTTTTATATTATATTAATATCTTGTAAATGAGCATTATTCAGTGATAGCCAGGACCAATAAAATGTTACTTCACTTTTGAGTAAGGAGTTCTTTTTTTGGACATTTATGAAAAAAGGCAACCATAAATCATTATTGCGTTCTTTTGTAAGCAAAAAAGTAGAAGCAATCCATAGTTTGGAAGCCAGCAGTTTCATCTTCTCTTCACGTTGTGGCAGATTAATACCAGCTTAGCCCAAACATCCAAAGTTATGCTGTTGGCAATGTAGCCATCTGTTTTTAATGAATATCTGGGGTCCATTTTTCAGTTAAGCTTCTCTTATTGTGTGTGTATGTTGCTTTTTCAGAGCTATCTGCATAATTGCTTAAAGATTTTACTGCAAAATTAATATCCTTGCTGTGAACAGGGGAACAGGGCAAAAACCAGGATGACAGAGCCTGAGATGAGGTGAAAAGCAAATCCAATTTTTCCTTGCACCATAGAAACCTCGGCAGGACTAGCTTTATCTGGTAATCCACATTTAAACTTTAACCTGCAGGGGGGCTCTTTGTGTTAGATAATGTAAGCATAAAAGGAGGCTGAATCACTAATCAGATTAATCATATTTTGTAAGACTCAAAAGCTTCATAAAAAGAACCTGGTGTCCAAGTTACACATTTGTGTCGGTGATGGTGGTAGAGTAGGCATTTGTCATTGAAGAAAAATGGATGACATGGAATGATCAAATGTTTGCAACATCGAATGAACCTATAGCAAATAAGACCAAAGAACAACATAATATCTTTTAAAAATTACATCTTCACAAAATCAACACATATGTTATCTCATTTTCTTATATTTTAATATGAGAAGGCAATATTGTATAAAAGTTGTGATTGCCACTATAACTTTTTTCATATTTTGAATGGTAGTCAATATTTGCACTAAAAGCATCTATAACTTATATATCATATATAAATAATATTATAAATGTAACATATTTAATATGTGTAAAAACTACCAGTGATGACTTATTATTCCAAGGCATTTCTTAAAGAATTTTACAAAGTTGACTTTTCAATTCAAGAGAAGAATATTTGATGAAAGTGAGGACCTTTCTCAAGAGTAAAGTGAAAAGGAGGATCTTTGTAGGCTTAGCATTTTATAAAATCAGATGCAAGGAAATACAGTGACAAATTTCTTTAGTTTGTTGAAAAAGAAGGAAGGAAGAAAAACATGAAACTAAACTAAATCTTTGCAAGCAAAGCAAATCTTTGCAAAAAAAAAAAAAGACTATGGGATCTGTGGTCGACAGTCTGTAGCATGACTGGGTAATTGCGGGGAAAATGCAATTGCATGTGAGACTTCACGCACACCAAAACCTCCTCTTTGAAAAGTCAGCCCTTACACTTTAAATCAACAAATAGTTTTCAGCATATGGTATGTTTCACAAATGCTTCCTAACAAAACTGCTTCAATAACAATCTTGGTGAAAGAGCAAACCAAGTAATAGCTATCAAAAATTGTTTCATGCTACCTGTGACGGATATCATGTACTTCTGATGTCTAATTAGGAGTATAAAAACATTACATTGGTTCAATTTTCTCAGCACAATATATATATCATCCTAAGGAAAGACAATTTATAAGATTATGTATTCACATCTGTGGAACTCTAGGTCTTAAAATAAACTATACAAAATGGCAAACCAAAACACACAGGTCTTTATAACCAAGTCACTTAAGATGAGGAAACTCAACCACATAAAATGTGTTAACAACAAAAACAAGCAAGAAACAGAAGCAACAACTACAACTTCCTTAGCATGTGATGAGACTACACATAATATTTAAATTATTGACTATTTTAAATTGAACATGATCCAATTCTGCCAACAAATTTATAGTTATATTTGAGAAGTAACAATTCTAGAATTAACTATCAATAAGTCATTTTCATTCTCTCAGAAAAACAGATATTAACTGTTTGACAATACCAGAATGGTCAAAATTGAGAATTTATGCACTTATAAATTGATATATCTATTATGTGTTTTATATAATATTAAAAGTACATATCTAAGTTATCCTCCATCTTTTAATAGTGCCTCTTGCCATGAAATATAAAAACTACCTTTCAACACTGAGGCATAAATTCTGATCGATGGAGCTGTTAATTTGCATGGCTTGTATGTTTTTTTTTTTCACTTTTTCCCAACTTGATAAATATTGCTATATAAGTTTTTGTTTAGATTTTATAAGTGCCTTTTATCCATGATTTCAAATTATAAATACTTTCACTATTACAATAATTTTCATAAATAGGTAATTATTTCACTCTGTTAGCACTTGTTCTACAGTGTTTTCAACATCTCTTTTCAAAACAAAAGCAAACACAAACCCCTCCAAAACCTACACAGACATTTTGAAAAAGGGTAACAGTAAGTCCTTATTCTTTTAAGGAGCTAACATCAGAGATCTTTAGCAATTTTAACCTCAGATGAGCTTAAGCCAATGAGGGACAATGGCTGTGGTACTGGTGACCTGTTTATCAGGAATTGGGCATTGATTTCTTCCAGAGCAAAGGACTAGCACTGTGTTGTCTGTAACACGTATTATGGTCCTGGTTGTCAGTATGTAACCCATGAAATGGGAAACATGACCTTAGTTCTCAGTGGGCCTACTTATAGTTTGAATATTTAGTGATGCTAAATATATGGGTGATGCTTGAAGGTTTTTCCTTCTACAAATATAAATATTTAGAGGCTTCTAGAGTAATATAGGCAAAAACATGATTGTCATGACCTCAGGTTCGCTCTGTTAAATTATGTGGTTATCTCTATTACACAAAGAAAATCAGAAAGTTCGGAAGTCTAGTGGATGCAAAAATATGGGCAGCAAGTTGAATCATTTTATCCCCTTAAACTCAAGCTGTTTTCAAGTTCAAATTTTGCCTAAACTAGACATTTATTTGACTGATTTTTTTTCTTTCTTCCCTGAATTAATTGTGACAGTTTTTTTTTGTTGTTGTTGTTGTTTTTTTACCTTGTCTCAGCATATCAACTCAGTCACAGAAACAGGAGGCTGGAGATTCAACTCTTGGATGATTATAGTTCTTGGGTCTCCAGTATGCAAAACATTTAGCGGATTCAAAGAATGAACAGAAATACAGATACTTCTTTATTTTCACATATTTCTTGATGAAATTTTCAAGGCCATCTTTCAGGAAAGATAATTTTCCTTCCCAACAGAATGAAAAACCTTTACAATCCTTTCAATAAAAATAAAACAAACACAAAATATAATAACAACAAAAACCTTACATGACTGCTTCTAAGGAAAAAAAAAATCCCCTTTGGAATAGAGAGCAGCTGCAGAGACATCTGTGGGCTGAGCAGAGTCCTAAAAGAACAATTGTGCGTACATCTGTGGAGATAAAGTAAGTGATGGATAAAATGTGAATTAAGAGCTCACATTCTGTAGATACTGTTGTAAATGTATAAGAATAAAATAAGACATAAAACATCTTTTTTTGCTCCACTAGCAACTATAGTGAATTAAGATTTGACCATAAAAGAGAAAAATAAGAACTGGATTAAGAAAGGTCAGCTGGAAGGGTACAAAACTGTTCAGTGCTTTCTTTTTGCAGGGTAGACCTAAGGGCACACTTGCGTTCTCTCAGCGAGCACCATGCATTTTCATTTGACCATCTGTACTGAGAAATGTCAGTGGTGTCCAGCACACCACACACGTGTCTACGCCACTCCGCATTTGTTTCTCAATAACCTAAAGTATCTGTTCAAGCTTTCACAATGTAGTTGAGTAAAATTTGAAGTGGACTGCAAATCATAAAATACAGTTAAGACACTGAAAAGTCAAATATTTGGAATATCACATAAGACACTGAAAAGTCAAATATTTGGAATATCACATAACAAAAATTATCTTAAGACATCATCAATATCATCTACCTTACTTTCCAAATGCATTTTTCAAGTCCTCAGCAGCAAAAAGATGGCCAAAATCACATGGATAGTGGCAGAACTTGTACAAGAATGTAGGTATTCTGGCTTTTGATCTAGAGTTTTTTACTTTATGCTCTTAGTTATCTTGGAAATAATTGCCACATTTTGTAAAATAGCATTATGTTTTTAGACACAATTGGAATGCTAATTAGATTTCAGCATCTTGTGATCAGGGAGCATGCACGTTATTGAGTAGAGTTTTATAAAACCTTAACATTCTGATAATTTATTATGCTATTTAAATTGTTCCAGATCATAGGAAAAGATGGAAATCATTCTGAAATATTTAGCATACTTTCAAACTCCCCTTGCCAAAAACTAAACAAGATAGCACACAAAAAACATAAATCAATCACACTTATGCATGAAGTTACAAAACCCTCCTATACGCCATTAGCAAGTCTAATTGAGCAGTATATTACATATATAACATAGCCAAGGAGGTTGGAGTCCAACTATTTAGGGGTAGTTAATCTGAAAAAAGAAAACTGTGAAGTCTTTATAGATGAGGGTGATAGAATGCAATTTTTATTTATTTTCAAAGCTATTAAAAAAACAGAAATCAAAAATATCTAAAACAACAAAATTTTTAAATTGTGAAATCCTAAAGTCACTTATATTTTCAACACTTACAAATATTCTACTTAATCGCTGTAAAATATGACCACATTACCTGTATAATTATTACAAATGGACAAAAGCAGTGCTAATTTTACATCATATGCTTTGTATTTGGAAAGCCCAAGATAATCGCCTGATTCAACGGAAATAATGTGATAATGTAAGAAGTAAAAGAGATAGTCACATAAAAAATCAAGAACAGCTCAATAACAATTTAGATTTAGAACCTGTCAGAGAGAAAAGAAAATCGATTCAAAATAACAGAGAAAGCCCTGATCTGTGCAGCTCAGTTAGTTGTGCATCATCCCACAAAGTAGTCGCTTGTTCGAGTCCCCTTCCAGGCACTAACGTGAGCTGTGGCTTTGGTCCCAGTTGGGACTCTTTTGGAGAACAACTGATCAATGTTTCTTTCTCACACTGATGTTTCTCTTCCTCTCTTTCTCCCTCCCTTCTCCTCTCACTAAAAATAAAGACAATCTTTTTAAAATAGCAAAGTAAAATATGATATACAAAAAGAAAAAATTTACCACAGTACTAACCTAAAAATAGAAAATTAAAAGTTTTTCTAAGTTAGTGAATGAAGGCTCAAATATATGTAGTGTTTTACCATCCTGAATTAAAAGATTTAATGATATAAAGAGATGCATTTTCCCAGAGTTAATCTATAAATTCGTATATTATTTATATATCAAAGGGATTTTTCTTCAGAATTTTACAAATTGATTTTTAAATTTATTTGGAGCAAAATAGCAGAAAAATATGATAATTACATAAACATTATTGGAAGGCTAATGAGCAGGGTTGGATATATAAAATACAAAAGTAGGTTTACAGTTGTTCATATGGAAAGTATAATACTAACAAAAATAATACAATAATAAACTGTGCTTTTTTAAAACATATATTTTATTGATTATGCTATTACAGTTGTCTCATTACCCCCATTTTATTTCCCTCTGCACCCCATCCATCCCCCACTTCCCATCCTTTAGTTTTTGTCCATGGGTCATACACATAAGTTCTTTAGCTTCTATGTTTCCTATACTATTCTTAACCTCACACTGTCTGTTTTCTACCTACCATTTATGCTACTTTTTTTCTGTACTTTTTCCCCCTCTCTCCCCCTCCCACTCCCCTGTTGGTATCCCTCCATACCTTATATAAATCCCTTTAACATTTCATATAATAAAGGCTGGGTGATGATGAACTCCTTGAACTTGACCTTATCTGAGAAGCACTTTATCTGCCCTTCCATTCTAAATGAAAGTTTTGCTGGATAGAGTATTCTAGGACGTAGGTTCTTACCTTTCATGACTTGGTATACTTCTTTCTAGCCCCTGCTTGCTTGAAAGGTCTCCTTTGAGAAATCAGTTGACAGTCTTATGGGAATTCCTTTGTAGGTAACTGTCTCCTTTTCTCTTGCTGCTTCTAAGATTCTCTCCTTATTTTTAATCTTGGGTAATGTAATTATGATGTGCCTTGGTGTATTCCTCTTTGGCTCCAACTTCTTTAGGGCTCTCTGAGCTTCCTGGACTTCCTGGAAGTGTATTTCCTTTGTCAGATTGGGGAAATTCTCTCTCATTATTTGTTCAAATAAATGTTCGATTCCTTGGTCTTCCTCTTCTCCTTCTGGCATCCCTGTGATCCAGATGACAGGCCGTACAGATGTCTCAGAGGTCCCTAAGCCACTCCTCATTTTTTCGAATTCTTGTTTCTTCCTTCTGGTCCACACCGTTGATTTGAGTCCCAGTTTCCTTCTCTTCCCTATTGGTTCCTTGCACGTTTCCCCTCATTTTCTTTAGCATATCCAGTTGTTCATTTATTTGCATCCAACTTTTTTCCAATTTTGTGAGCATCCTGATTATAGTGTTTTGAACTGTGCCTCTGATAGGTTGGCTATCTCCTTGTCCCTTAGTTGTAATTTTTCTGGAGCTCTGTTCTGTTCTTTCATTTGGGCCAACTTTTTTTCCCTTGGTTTGCCTGTTACTTAAAGGGGTGGAGCCTTAGGTGTTCACCAGGGCGGGGTAACCTACGTTGTGTTGTGAGGCTTCCTTTGGGGGTGGGGCCTGGGAGGGAGTAATGGCGCTTGCTCCGTTTACTGCTGGCTCCCATTCACCTCCCCCCCAATAAGCTCTCCTGTGAGGCTGGGAGCTGCTCTCATTGCCGCCTCAGCCCCCACAGGTGCTTTCAACAGGTGGTCTGAGGCTTTTTTTTTCCCCCTTCGATGCTTGGTTGTAAGGTCTGCTCTCCTCCCCAGCTCCTTCTCCTGGTCTATCTGCGCACAAAAGAGGGACTGCCCGGTCCACCAGCCTTGGCCATGGGCTTCTCCGGGTGCACCATCCATGGGCTTCGCTGAGTGCGCAGGCTGCGTTTTGTCCAGGTGCACCCGCTGTGAGTCTCTCCAGGCAAACTGCAGTCTCACTGTGCGCGCTCTCCGCCCAGCTCCCCACCTCCTGCTTACCGGTCTGGATGAATGTGTCCTCTCTAACTTCTTGGCTGTCAGACTTCCACTCTGTTCAATTCTCTGCCTGTTCTGGTTGTTTGTTTTGCTTTTTAACTTGTTGTTTTTCCTCTTTGGTTGTGAGTGGAGGCACAGTGTGTCCACCTACGCCTCCATCTTGGCCAGAAGTCCAACTCTGTGCTTTCTGTACTCACAACAGTAAACCTATGCTAACAACTCCCATTCGCCATGGTTTCTGTTAAAATCCAAGGTAAAGAGCTTAGGAAATTAGCTTTGGATATCTGTGGACTTGAGAGGAAAACAATAAGAAAGCAGTGGAAGTGTCTGGAAAGGGAATTTGTCATTTTCCAGGAAATATAGACCTTAATTTCATGTGCCTGTAAAATTTAGAAGCAATATTAAATGACAGTTAACTGTAATGATAACTGTAATGATGATTTATCATTTTAAATACTCATTGATAGTATAATATTATTTTTTGTACACATGTTCCACTCATATCATTATTTAGAATTCAGACTTTTTGTACTTTCATCATGCTGCATTATAAATGAAAGTGAGTTTTTAAAATGATCTGCAAATCTAACCACTCTGCTAAACATGTGGGTCTATGGGAAAATATATTTTATTTTCCAGTTGCTGACTTTTAAATAGACCTTGGAAATAAAACTATTACTAAAGCATGAAATATTTATATTTTTTCTGTATATGTGCATGTCAGTGTATTGTGAAGGTTTTATCTTTTATGTTAGTAATCCATTTATAAAAAGCAATAGAAACATAACAGTCTTAAAAAGTTTACAATTGAATATTTGAACAGAAAATCTGTATATATTATTGTTTATAACAATTTTGCATGGTAAATAAACAGATTGTAAGTTGTTCTTTTTAAATCCTTACATTATCTCAAATCTTAAAGTATTATACATAGAAGGCCTACCTAGCACTATTTACCAGTATAAAATTAAGACTATTTAATGTATAAACAATTAATTTAGCAGTTTGCTTTAATATAGCTGACTAGTGAGCTGTATAAGGAAAATACACTCCTTGGCATATTGACAAAAGGCCAAAAATTAAGTTTACATAAAGATATTAAAGGTATTGGATTCTGAGAATCCTTAGTCAGATACCAGTAAAAAAGCTAAGGCTAGGTTGATCTCATGACCTGTATGGTTAAACCCAAACAAACACCTAAAAATGGAAAATTAATGCTTAAAAGATTTGTGGAAAGCCATTTAAAGTATGATTGTCAGGTTAACTTGGAGGATAGTAGGGATTAAGCAATTAAGTTTGTTGTAATATTACTTCAAATTCAATCACATATATGTATATATATACAGCATATATATTTATTCACATATATTCATATGTGTATATATTCACACACAAGCATACACACACATAGCGTATGCTATGATCATATCATTATATGACATAATGCATCTTTAACAATAAATAATTTTATACAATATAAATAAAGTTTGAGCAGATGAATTTTGAAATTATTTAGAACAGATAACTTTTTCCTTATATTTTCTTACTTTTTTACCACAATGTATATAATTGGAATCTTATTGTATTTTCAGAGTAGATATTTTGCTTTGAGTTTCACAGATTCACAGATGGAGAGAAATAGTTTCTAAGATGGATTATATCCAGAGCCTCATTCATACCTAATTTAGATGATTTAGATGATGAGATTTGGGACTTTTGAGTTGATGAAATTTAGATGAGATTTTTGGACTTGAATTGATGTTTTAATGAGTTGAGACCTTTGGGGATGAATGTATTTTGCATGTAGGATGGACATTAATCTTTAAGGTAAAAGATGAAATATTATAGGGAGAATAATATCCCCCTCCCCAAAATGTCCACATCCTAACTCCCTGACCTGGTAAGTATGTTAGATTATGTGGCAAAGGAAAATTAATGTTGCAAATGGAACTAAGCTTACCATAATCAGCTGGCCTTGAAAGAAGGCTCAATATAAGTACACTGGTCATTATCATTGGAATATGGAGGTAGAAGTGGTATGGAACTATGAAAAGGATTTGGCCCAATGTTATTGGCTTTAAAAATAAAGAAAGGCCACTAAAAGCTAAGTAATATGGGTGTCATCTAGAAGCTGGAAGGAACAAGGAAGAGATCCTACCCTAGAACCTTCAGGGAAGAAGACAGCCCTGCCAACCCCTTGATCTTAGCTCAGCAAGACTCATTTTTTACTTCTAACCTCCAAAACTAAGAAATAATTAATTTATGTTCTTTTAAGCCAAGAAGTTTGTAATAATTTTTACAACAATAATAGAAACCTGACATAGTTTTAAATATGCTTAAATGATTTCATGTACCTTAGACACAATGCTTCCTTCAGGAGTTAGCTTTTAGAAAAATGGCCACATTGCTTCACTGTGCAATAGGAAGAAATTCTTATCCATTATTTTCTAACTCTAAACATAAATATTTGGTCATAATTATTTTTATTATTTGATTGTGGTAGATTTTCAGAGTTCTTACATTAAAATAAAGCATAAGTTTAGTGTATGGCATATAGATACAAAAGTAAACATTTCTGTTTGCATAGTTTTGACTTTCCAGGGTGCAGGAATGCTGACTTTTATACATTAACTCATTCAACAAGTGTTTATTGAGCACTTAATCTATGCCAGGCATTATTCAGGGGGTTAAAAATAGTACATTGAATAAGAAAGGCGAGTTTCTTGACTTCATAGACCCTGTATACTAATTAGGAAAGAAAGGTATAAGCGAATAACTGAGTAAACAGGGAATTATTGGATGATGATGAGTGATGTGCTTGTAGTGTGGAATGGGTATTTAGGAAAGACCTCTGATAGGTGACATTCAAGTGAATATCTAAATGACAAGAAGGAGCCAAGGATGAGAAGACCTGGGTAAAATAATTATAGACAGGAAACAGCTACTGGAAGTGTCTTAAGTTAGTGTTTCGAAAGCTCAAGAGAACGGGAACAGGATCAACTGTGTTGAATACCCTTAAGAATTCAAAAGGAGTAAGTGAAAAGTAACTATTGGGTTTGTTAATGTAAAGCCCGTTAGAAGATTTGACTAAACGGGGCAGAAGGGAAATATTAAGATGAAGACCTAGAGACATCAACCATAGACAATTTTGTTAAATAAAGTTTGCTAGAAAACATAAATCAGACAATATCTGTGGGTGATGTGACGTCATGAAAAGTTTTTCTTTTTTTTTTTTTTTTAGAAAATACTGGAGCATCTTTCACACTGATGGAATAATATATGGAAGGGAGAAAACAATGATGCAGAAGGAAGTGGGGATAGTCAGAACAAAGTCTTGATCAGGTAGGAGGTGATGAGTTTAAAACCCGGGGGAAGAAATGGTCTTTAATGGGAGCAGAAAGAGAGCATTTGCACCGAGTAATAGGAGGGAAGTCAAGGCAAGGGGCATATGCTAATATGTCAACTGGGAATTCCTTTAGTAGGAAACCGAACTTTTCTATTCCTTATGTTTTCTCAAGCATAGGAGATATGTCTATTGCATGACAGGAGAGAAGGTGTAGAAGATGTGAGAAGAGAACTTGAAAGGTTTAATGACTTGGTAATTCACTAGAACTAGGCATGTATTTTTGGTGTATTTTTACCTAAACTTCATGAAGATGACAGGATTTATTAAGAACAAATGAATCTTTTCTGCAATAAGAATAAAATTTAATAAAACTTTAATAGACTATTCTACATTCTCTGTCTCTACATATATAGATACACATGTATATATGCATTTACTCTATAAACACATATAAATATAATCAAGTGAATATTAATGCACTTTGACAATGTGAGGGAGGTTATCAGCCACATTAATACGAAAAGCCTCTTCTTAATTGAGGTCCAAACTTCAAATAGCTCTTTAGCTTGGGCATCAGCATAACCCTTCTGTGCAACATCATTAACATTCAGGCAATTATTAATTCATACACAGAAGAGAATTTTATATGATAATGAAAAGCAGAATAAATATATTATCCATCACTCACATTACGGCCAATAATCAACACCACAATTTGTGTTTTCCATTTAAAAATGAGCTTTCTTTTTACATCCAAGTTTCCTGAGGGAAACAGTTAGTGAAACCAAAAAAATATAAGAAAGACTGTGTAATGTCTGTGTTTTCTCTCAACAGTAGCATCAGTGTTCAGGCTCTGAGTAATTACAGATATGTTCTGGGCGGCCTGTTCTCTTTAACAGCCTCTTTCCTGTTGTTCACACTCGAAGTGTGGATATCTCAGATTTTCTGCTTCTCCAGATCCTTGGCTCAGAATTTGTATCTCACTAGATATGAGATATGAAGTTTAGGCAAATCTTCTATCTGGACATAAAGAACTTCATACTATATAACCTACTTGAAATAGTCCATTTGTCAATTAAGATATAATAATCTCAGAATCACGTGATCTTTCCTGATTGAAAGTTAATAACTAAATACATAAAGAGAAATCAGTAAGATACTGAGTCCACAGTCAGGTTGTAAGTAAGCGTAAAAATCGGTAACTATTCTGACCAGTGTGAGGTGCCATCTCATCATAGTTTGAATTTGCATTTCTGTGATGCTTAGTGACATTAAGCATCTTTTCATATGTCTCCAGGCCATCTGTATGTCCTCTATGGAGAAGTGTCTATTCAGGTACTTTGCACATTTTTTAAAAAAATGTGATTTTTTTTCTGGTGGTGTGTTTTATAGCTTCTTTAAAAATTTTGAACATTAACCCCCTAGTCAGATATATTAGCAAATATGTTCTCCCATTCTGTGGGTTGTCTTTTTATTTTGCTGATGATTTTTTTTGCTGTGTAAAACTTTTTATTTTGATGTAGTCCCATTTGTTTATTTTTTACCGTATTTCCCTTGCCTGAGGAGATATATCAGATAAAATATTGTTATCAGAAATATTCAAGATATTACTGCCTATGATTTCTTCTAGGATTTTTATGGTTTCAGGTCTAGAATTTAAGTCTTTAATCCACCCATCAAAATGGCTGTCATCAATAAAACAACAAACAGTAATTGTTGGTGAGGATGTGGAGAAAGGGGAACACTTTGCACTGTTGGTGAGAATGCAGATTGGTGCAGCCACTGTGGAAAGCAGTATGGAGTTACCTCAAAATATTTAAAATGGATCTGCCTTTTGACCCAGGGATCCCACTTCTGGCAATATATCAGAAGGAACTCAAAACACTAATTCAAAAGAATATAAGCACCCTATTTTCATAGCAGCATTATTTACAATTGCCAAGATAAGGAAGCAGCCCAAGTGCCCATCAGTAGATGACTGGATAAAACAACTATGGGACATTTACAAAATGGTGATAACAATACACATAAATTACACTGCATCCAAGTAGGCATCAAAGACAGAATGGCAGAACCCTGGTCCATCATTTAATCAACAGACCAGATTTCTTTTTCACTCCATGTCTTCAAATGGCTCCTCTTGGAAAGAGCTTGTAGAGATGGTCTGTGACCAGCCAGGCATGAGGAAACAGGGCCAGTAACAAAACTAGGTTAAAGATTTTGTTACAACACTCAAGCAACTCCAACCTGCCATGAATTGGAGGGTAGAAGTTTGATTCTACCGTGAACAAGAAGAAGATGACAAATCAAAACAGTGTGTCACTCCAAACAAGCACTAGGGAAAGAAACATGATTGCAAATGTCAGGAACATTCATTTATACTTAATTGAAACATTATAACTTCCTAAAAAAGAAGTCACTGTAAAAACTGACATGTTCTATAAAAATGTTAATAGTTTCTTCTGTAGCATAAAACTCTGTAAACTGGAAATCAATTTGTTGAGCAACTGGCTTCTTAAGTTCATATAAGCATTATGGCTGCAATGTCTCATGAAGGAAAATGCAAATGCAGAGACAGGGTGATACTTACGTTGAAGTGAACAATGAAGATTATTAGTGATAATACTGGTAGCTTAATTAAGAAGACTCTTGCTGACTGTGTTAATAAATTGGCACAATTTCAATTTAGAATGACAGTGCTCAAGGGAACATCTCTCTCTTGCTCTCTCCTTTTTTCTAAATAAGATGACATAGAATACATGGAAAAATGCTTGATGTCACTCATGTGGGGAGCAAAAGTAGAAATTCAAAACCTCAAACCAGTCTGAGACTTTGTTCAGAAATGGAACAGATTGAAATGTCCTCTTGTGACATACTGGAAAGAAGCCATTCCTATAAAACAGCAAAATAATAAGTGACAGAACCCGATGCTTTAACAGTTTATGTATATCAGGATAAATTGAAATAGTGGAGGGATTTGTTATAGATCAAGTAAACTAGTGGTAAATCAAATTAACTTACATTAGTTTCAACAACCAAAGACATAAAGTGAAGAAAAATATTTCAAAATGAAGACTCAATCAAACCACAAATTTAGAATAAAATATTACAATTAATCATAACTCTGCTACAATATATAGCTTTGTTGTAAATGCTTTTGTTCTAGGTCTATGAAAGCATTTCCTGGACTACCAGGAAATAAATTGTGTTTTATTGGGACCACAATGTTTCCTACTACCTCCATTTGGAGTTTAAATACTGTACATGGGATTGAATACAGAACACATTATGACAGAATTATTGTCATAGTTCACAGAAGAATTTTTAAGATTCTATTTATTTGTGTTTCTAGTTGACATATTGGGTTGGCCAGAAAGTCCATTTAGTTTTTTCATAAAATAGAAGACACAGCTTTCATTTTCACCAATACCCTTATTGACTTGGGTATTTTGAGTACGTCGGCTGTCTCCCATTATTGGCTTCTAGTGGGTAGAGGCCAGGGGTGCTGCTAAACATCTTCCAATGTATAAGACAGCCCCACAGCAAAGAATCATTTGGCCAAAATGTCGATAGTACCAAGAAACTTTGCAAACCACTTTTGATATATTCGATCAGTCATAGCACTTTCTCCATACACTACACATTTTTTTTTGCATTTTAGTTGTGTTTTTACCTTTCTTCAAATAATAAAGCATACTATGCTGAAAATGTTGCTTATTTCCTTCCAACTTCAATATTAAAATGGCTACACCAAAATTCACCAATATTGATAAGATTTTTTAAACGCATGCTAATGTGACAGCTGTCACATGCAGTCTAACACAATTTTTTTGAATAAAATTAAAGACTGTTAAGCACTGTTAGAGCCATTGTACAGAAAAAAAATAAATGAACATTTTCGCTAACCCAATACAACGTCATTTTCACTTGCATGAGGGTAATGCTAAAATTATGCTCATCATTATTACAATCTGGCTAATCTGACTTAATCTGGTTTGAAATTTCCTGCAGAGTCAAAAATCTCAGATCTAAACAGAAACTCAAGATTTATTTAGTCAATGACACACAAACACACACAAAAAAGGAAATTGAGGCCCAGGTAAGCGGAAAGGGCTACCCAAGCGAAATGGGTTATGCTTGTAGCTCCCCTCTTACCCAGTGACATACATTAAAGACTGTTTAACAGGAACAGGATGTTGGTCTGAATCATTTAATAATTTTAATGATTTTACTAAAGTTGAAGTAGTCACTTAAAGTGTTAATGATAAAAATATTTAAAACACATATGCACTTCTACCAAAATATTTTTAATATTTGAGTTGATAAAAAATATACAGTGTTAAATGGATGAAATGTAGTAGTCTCAAATTGTAAATATTAAGCACAGGTTATTTCTTTTGTTTTTATCCTTCATTCCTTTCTCCTTTTCTCCTTTTCTTTTTTGCTTTTGCTGCCTGCTCCTCCACCTTAACCTCCTCCTTCTCCTCCTGCTCTTAATCTTTTTTAGGTATTGTGGTAGCTTAAAGATGTCTGTAAATTATTTGATATCCCTCCCTTGTAAAGGTGGAGCCTAATTTCCCAGTGCCTAGACTAGGTTACTCTTTTCTGATGAATAAAATGTGGGGAAAGTAACTACATGTAACTTTTGACACCAGGTCATAAAGACATTGCAATTGCTTTTTGTTCTAATTGTTGGATCACTTGCTTTAGAAAAAGCTAGTTAGCTTGTCAAGAGGATGGTCAAGCAGCCCTCTGAAGAGACCCATGGGGGGGATGAGGCCTCCAGCCAATCGCCAAGTGAGTGAGCTACCTTGAAAATGGAGACTATGGCCCCCGTCAGGCCATCAGATAACTGCCACCCAAATAGGCATCTTGACAGCAACTTCATGAGAAGCTGTGAGCCAGAACCACCCAGATCAACTGCTCATGATGTCCAGATCTACAGAAACAGTGAGATAATAGTTGTTCCTTGCAGTCTCTAAGTTTAGACATAATTTGTTATGTAACATTAGATAACTGATATAAGTATGTTACCTTTATCATGTCAAATTTTCTTCCTAAAATTAATTAGGTTTTCTTTAAAAAATATAATTAGATAAATATCACATACTTTCTATACAGAAATAGAGAATTCAAATAAACAATTATGGACAAGAAATACTTGTTATTAAAGTATTTCAGATAACATTCACATTTCAGTGTAGATCTTTGAGGATTTTTACTAAGCACTCATTTAAGTTTAAAAAATACCACCAGGTATGTATTGTCATCAGAAATTAAGGAGATAAGTTCTGGAGTCAGACTGGGTTTGAACCCCAGTTTCACCACTAACTAGCTCTGGGACTTAAAAAGCTACTTAATTTCTTTTTGCCTTAGTTTTTGCATCTTTAAAATAGAAATAATAGAATATCTGGCTCCTAAGCTTGTTGTGAGCTTTAAAGTAATAGCATTCATATGTGTAAAAGCATTAGAATGACATTCAAGTCATGGAAATCGTTCTATGCATTTGTGCTGTTATTATGATGATATTGTCATATCAATGAACCCTTTTCTATTCCATTGCTTTTGATTTTTAGCAGCCTTTGGCATAGTCTATCACTCCCTCCTTGAAACATCTCATGTTGTCATTTATTCCAATACATTCTTGGATTTCTTTCTGCTTAACTAGGTGTTTTTTGTTTGCTTGCTTGTTTGTTTATCCGTTATCTTGCTTGCTTCTCCTAGTCTTACTCTAAGGTTTGGAGCACCCCACTGTATGTCTTTAGATCTTCTATTTTCTTTCCAGACTCTCTGCCTGAGATATCTCTTTTAGTCTGATGGTCTTTATTCAACAAGGCCCAGCATATTTCTAGGCTCCTTTCATTAATTTTGTTTGCAACTGAGAAAGTCTGTCCACCTACACATTGTGTTATTTGCCTGTGTGTTTTAATCTCATGAAAGATTTCTTTAATTCAGAATTTGATTTTTGTTTCTGTTACATTTGCTCAGACTTGCTTATTAGGAATTCTGAATACTTGTCTCTTGGATGCCCAAACTCTATTTTAAACCACTGGGATCTTTGTTTTTTTGACTTTCCTCTGTGTTCTGGAAAGGTTCTTAATTTACCTTCCACCTCGTGACTTTAGTTTTCTGAAGTCAGTTCAGCTATTCCCTGTTTTGAATATAGATCTCATATTGTGATAATACAGTATACCACCTTTCATTCTTTCTGAACCTCATTCAGATTCTTTTCATATCAATTGGCTATGTTAAAAATCTCCTTTTATCTAATTTTCACCGACTAAGGCATATGAGGGGGGATCCCCCAAAAAAACCCCACCAGAACTTATTTCGGAGGGTAGGCCCCTTGTATACAAGCTCCCCTCACTAAGTGAGTGTTCTGTATCAGTGAAACCCTTCTGTGTCCGTGTACTACCTGCCATCGTTGTGAGAGGCTATGTTTGCTTCAGTGACATTTTTTTGAAGACTCTTCCAATGGGTTTGCCCATTTCATGATGGGTGATTTATGAGTATACATGACCACACCACACTGAATGTTCAGCAGTTTTTGACCAAAAATGGCAGAACCCCCATGGCCTATCCTCACCATTCACCTGACTTTGTCCAAACAACTATGTTTTGTTTCCCCAATGAAAAAAGTCCTCGAAGGGAAACATTTCCCCTATGCAGAAGAGGTGAAACAAAAAAATGGCAGAAGCACAAAGGCATCAATATCAATGAGTTTAAAAACTGTTTTGAGCAGTGGAAAAAAATGTCTCAATAGGTGAACTGCATCAAATGGAGAGTGCTTAGAAGGCAACTGAAGTTTAACATGTAAGGATAAATGTACAATGTTTTACAAATAAATCCCATTTTGGGGTTCCCACTCCTATTTTGATTAAGAAAACAGCATACCTTTCTAAGACAACTTCTATTTCCTATAACATTTTCTTAAATATTCCTTTTTGACCTTTTAAGTTGTAGTTTATTTTTTATTTATTTATTTTTGTTGTTATTCAGTTACAGTTGTCCCGCCTTTTCCCCCTTGCTTACTCCAACCTCGTCCTCCCAACTCCCACAGCCAATCCCTACCATTGGCCATGCCCATGAGTCCTCTATTCATGTTAATTTTATGTTACATGATTATTTTTGGCATACATTTTTTTTCATTTATCCTTGAATGATGAAGAACATTCTGTCTTTGCTTGACATTTAACAAAACTCCATTTGAATGGATTCCCCTTGTGACACTTCGATGAGAAAATAATATTGTTAGTCCTGTCTCCTGTGTTAACTGCCAGGGTTGGTAAAGTTGATCTGCAGTTGAATGGGGTCTGAATCTCAGCTAGTCCAAGAAAGGACACTTCACATCCACAGTCCCTGCTCTGGCCTTGACAAAGTTGTGGTGCAACCAACCATTGATCTGTGGTTTTTTCCCATCCAGCCCCAATTTTGAGTACATGCCATTCTGCTTTATTCTGAGATGCATTCTATTAACCATATCTGAAAAAACTTCCACCAGAATAAGTTAACCCTCTGCTCCATCTCCCACTTGCTGAATTTCTCACCTATGTGAGATAGCTACCTTGTGGCTCTCTTGACTCAAAGGTGGACCTGCAGTGGGAGAATGGCTCACACTGAAGTGTACCTAATAGCTCTCTGTTGACCCCAGTCCTCCACATTTGGGCTCTTTCCTCAGAAAGCAGCTTGCTGCTTTCTCAGAAGGAAACATTACTGTTATTCTTTGAAGATTCTATCCCATGTAAAACTTTATCTTGCCATTGGAAAGTGAATTATAACCCAACATTTGCATTTAATCCAGTCAGCCTCTGAGTCATCAAATCTGATTCAGCCTCAAAAGAAATGGTGTCACTCACACTGCTCTGTAGTGATTTTAGCTCCCACATGTTCCCTTGAAGTAAAAGGCAGGTCAGTAAAATTCAAGCATTAAAAAAAAAAAGCTGGTTAAGGTTTCAGACAGTAGTAGACATGATTTTAGTCATTTTATCTCCAAATTTTCAATGTTTACTTTTTAAATGTAAGAGAAAGAAAGGGTAGCAAGAACTTCATCTTAAAAATGCAAATGGCATAGGAAGAAGCAATTTATACCATATGTTAAATTTAACTTAAATCAACTTGAGGAAATAGCAAATCTAATGAAGCTAATTCATTAAGGAACTGGACTAATACAAGATTCCAATGGATCTATAATTGCTATGTCCATTTTCAAACAATAATAAATTAATTACATTTATTTGTCTGAACCCCAACTATTTGACAATTGATATATTTGAGACGAGAAGCAAATCATTTTGTCCACCCCTAAATGCATTATGTTTTTGTTCTTAATGATAACCTTTGTCAGCAGTTAAATCTATGGGAATAAAATGCATCTGGCTTTATTTTAACTGTGTGTACATACAGTTTGTACAGAGGATTGGATAATCAATGTTGATTATAACATTGATGCTTGTGCAACAGTAACATCATACCTTTCCTCTGTCACTGCATTTAACTGTAACACCGTAAGACAAACACCGTGCTTGTCTTTCTGTTATAGTGTGTGCCATTAAAAGTGAAAAGAAGTGCCATATTTTCTTGATGTATATTAAAATAATGAAGAGGATAGTTATCAGGCTGCACTGCAAGTTCACATCATGGTTGTCAGTTACAAACTGTTCAATCTACACTTTTAGTTTTTACTGTCAGAAAAAAAATCCTGTGATTGAAACAGTCATTTAATTGTTTCCTCTCTATTATTGCTTTCAGTGCTATACTTGTGATATGGGCTCAGTGATGGAAAATTCAAGTTTGAAAAAATCAAAGAAAATAAAAGCTGGTCAGTTCATTTTTGTTTTATTTGGATATTTAATCTCAGCACTGAATGGCAGGAGTAAATCAATGGCAATATTGACAGAATCATTTTGCACTTGATGGCTTTTAACTACAAAAACTCTTTGGTTTAAGACATTCACTTCAATATCACATGATAAATGCTTATAACCAATCATGGAGCCGTGAGAATGCTACTTCACGATTTTTAGATAGAATTTTTCACTACCAGGACTCTAATTGTACACGGAATGTAATATTCTTCTATTTTCTCTAATATGTCAAAATAACCACTTATTGGGAGAGGTGACTTTTAGAGGTATTAGTCATAAATGAATATGATACTACATATATGAAGCACCTGATAATGATTTAACATAATTGTCAAACATAAAGTCCTCTGACTTTGTCATAATGAAGAGTCCTTATAGCTGTAGTTTTCCAACTTTTATTGCAACAGGAATTTTGTATTATGGTTATGAAATCTTGACCACATAGTTAACTAGTAAGAATAAGGATATAAATGGTTAGAGAGAAGAACAGATGGCCAGGAATCTATATGAAGGAGATCCAGAAAAATAATTTAAGATAATTGAAATGTGTAGGAGTAATACTGATTATGGATTAGTTTTATAACACTTTTCTCTTTTTCCTGTTTTGTTATAACCAGCTAAGTTAGTTAATCCAATTTGCCCTCTATTTGTGTTTCTTCTTTTTATAAATGATCATTAGCATGATTTTAACTTAATTTCATACAAAAGTTTGTCACTGAGGCATCTGTACTTATTCTCTTGATTACCTTAAGCATTAGATAGGAAGTCCCTTAAGGGCAGAGTCCATGTTTAATCACCATTTTATCTCCATTAACTAGTAAAACACACTTTCTAAGTCAGTTGCTAAACAACATTCCCTGTACAAAAGAAAGGAAAACTAATGAAATTAATTTTTCACCAATAGTTTCTTTTTGCTTTTGGAAAATAGTGCTATATTATATCACGTTTGGCTGTTTTCCACTGTTCAACTATCTCTATTGCTATAATGTTCCATGTATTTTGGTGCCATAGCCATTTTAAAGTAATCATATAAACTTTAAAATGGATCTCTCTTCTCTCTGAATGCATTATGTTCTCATTATTCCTTGTTTTAAAATGGTTAACTAAGTCACCTTTAAAAAAATCAGTTTAAATCTTCCCAAACCTCTGCTAAAACTAAAAATTGATCAAACAATTCTATGTTCTAGGACATGTTAATTTAAATTTTGTGGTATTTTTGTCCTTAGTTGTTTGTTTTATTTGATATTGGGTACCCTCTAAAAGAGAATAAGTACAATATTTACAATATAATCTTCCAAAATACTGCTGGCCAGTGTGGCCAATAAGCATACTCTTCAAGAGCCAATGTGAAAGAAATGCAGCCGATGAGAGAAGAGGACGCCAGAGGTTTCAAATACGTTACTATTTGTTTTTCTGCTTTACATGTCATGACATAGTAGGTTATTGGTGGGTAAATTCAGGATAATAAGAGGATTCCACATGTGGGAGGAAAATAAAAGAAAGAAACATCCAGGTCCTATAAGGCAAAAAGTTTTCACAGAATAATGAAGGAAACAGCAGTGTGATTTGACATCCCAGTTAACGGAAACTATGGGAAACTACATGTGACTGGAGGGTCTTAATGGAAAAGTAGCTAATACAGAAAGCATCTGGCATTATTGAATGTGGTATTGGCTCTGACCTTTTTTTTTTTTTTTCAAACCTTAGTTTGAAAGAGAAGCAACTTCATCTTATCTATAAATATTAGCAACTGGTAACTCACGTTTCCTTATTTATAAGAATAGCTAGCGTGTGTGTGGTACCTGAAGGCAAATCATTTGAGAATTATACAACCACTGTTACTGAACAGTTCTCAGTGTTTTAAAATATAAATTAATTTATTTCTCCTTGAACATGTTCATTTTAAAATGTAATATTCTCCAACATCAAATAGAATTATCATGAACGATGGTTTTGCCTAATGTTCCAACCCATATGACACTTTTTTTTCCCAAATAAACCTAAATTAGTAGAGTTTCAAGTGGTATACTTGTTTTAAAAGCAGACCTATATCATCTTTAATGCAAGGATATGATAATTTTCATTAAAAATTAAAAGATCTATTCTGTGGAACTTTCTCAGTGGATTGGATAGTTACTTTGCTAATGAAATACAAGAGGCAGTACAATATGTTGGTTAATAACTTGGTCCTCAGCTACATAGGTCATAGGTTTGAATCCTGTCTCTGTGCATGCAACTTTTCTAAATGTCTCCATGCCTCAGATTCTTCATCTTTCATAGGGATATTCTGAAGATTAAATAGAAGAAATGTATGTATTTAAAAATAAATGCAGAAATAGAAAAAAACAATTAAAAAACACAGAAACTAAATAAAATATTAAAACAGAAAAAATACCTCTGCTGAAAACACAGAAAATAAATTACATATATAACCCTAGATACAAAATAACTCTAAATACAAAAGCTTATTAGAAGTACAATTTGCTAATATTTATAAACTAAATGCATTTGCAAACCTGTATTAAATAAATACATTTTTAAATTTAGAAATGCTTTCTTCACACAAAATTATGTTCAGAAATATAAAATCTTGAACAAATCAATAATTAGAGAACTAAAGAAGTACATCAAAGAGTGTCATCTATCCACCAAAAGAGATCAAATCCAACCATGTCAACAGATTAGTTTCTTTTTTAAAAAATGTTTAAATCATATTTTATTGATTATGCTATTACAGTTGTCCAAATTTTTCCCCCTTTGCCCACCTCCACCCAGCAACTCCCACTCCCTTAGGCAATCCCCCACCATTGTTAATGTACATGGGCCATGAGTATACATTCTTCGGCTTCTCCAATTCCTATACTGTGCTTTACATCCCCATGGCTATTCTGTAACTACCTATTTGAACTTCTTAATCCCCTCACCTCTTTACCCATTCTCACCCACACCCTCCTATCTAGCAACCATCAAAATGTTCTCTGTGTCCATGATTCTGTCTCTGCTCTTCATGTTTGCTTAGTTTTTTAGATTCAATTGTTGGTAGATATGTATTTTTTATCATTTTATTGTTCATAGTTTTGATCTTTTTTTTCTGAAATAAGTCCCTTTAACATTTCATATAATAATGGTTTGGTGATGATGCAATTCTTTAGTTTTTCTTGTCTGGGAAGCTCTTTATCTGCCCTCTGATTCTAAATGATAGCTTTGCTGGGTAGACCAATCATGGCTGTAGATCCCTACTTCCTGACTTTGAATATTTCTTGCCAATCCCTTCTAGCCTGGAATGTTTCTTTTGAGAAATCAGCTGACAGTCTTATGGGAACTCACCTGGAGGGAACTAACTTCTCTTTTCATTTGCTGATTATAAGATTCTCTCTTTACCCTTAACCTTTGGTGTTTTAATTATGATGTGTCTTGGAATGGTCTTTTTTTGCATCCATTTTGTTTGGGACCCTCTGTGCTTTTTGAATATGCATGTTTATTTCCTTCACCAAATTAAAGAAGTTTTCTTTCATTATTTTTTCAAATAGATTTCCAATTTCTTGTTCTTTCTCTTCTCCTTCTGGCTCCCCTATTATGAGAATGTTGTACCTCTTGAAGTTGTCCTAGAGACTGCTTATACTATCCTCTCTTTTTGGGGGAGGGGATTTTTTTTTTCTTCTTGTTGTCCTGATTGGTTCTTTTTTTGGTTTCTTATGTTCCAAACCATTGATTTGATCCTTGGCTTCATCCACTCTACTGTTGTTTCCCTGTAAATTGTTTTTTATTTCGATTAGTGTATCCTTCATTTCTGATTGGATCTTTTTTTATGCTGTTGAGGTGCTTACTAAGGTCCTTGAGCATCCTTATAACCAGTGTTTTAAACTGCATCTGAAAGATTGTTTATCTCCATTTTGTTTAGCTCTTTTTCTGGAGTTTTGGTCTGTTCTTTCATTTAGGCCATAGTTTTTTGTTTGTTTGTTTTTTGTTTCCTCATTTTGTCAACCTCCCTGTATTTGTTTCTATGTATTAGGTACGGCTGCTTTGACTCTGTGTCTTGGTAGTGTGCCCTAATGTAGTAAGTGTCCTGCAGTATCCAGTGGCACAGCCTCCCCTATCACCCAAGCTGGGTACTCGAGGTGCGCCCTTCATGTGGGCTGAGTACACTTTCCTCTTGTAGTTGAGACTTGGCTGTTGACAGATCAATGGGAAGGATTTACTCAGGCCAGTCAGCTGCAAGGATTGGCTCTGACCACTTACTACCAACCTTCACCCTCCCTGGAGGAACAACTATGCAAGGACAGGGTGGTAGTGCTCCGATATGGTCTGTAGTTGTTCACTGGGTGTGTGGACTCTATGGTTTCTAGGTGGTGCAGGCCAAAATCAGCTGCCACCTGTGTTTTGCCAGGGTGACCCTACCTGAGCTATAAAGCAATCTGAGATGGCTGCTACTTGTGTTGGGCTTAGAGATTCCCAGGAGAAATAAAGCTGTGAATATTGCTCTAGAAATGCTAGTAAATGCAATAAATAAGAGTACCAAATGAAGTTATATTTATTTTATATGTTGGAAAAAAACATAAATCAATGAACAAAATAGAGATAATAAATAGATTAAAAGTTCATATTGGAATTTTGGATATAATAAAAGGTAATATTTAAATCAATGGAGAAAGTAAGGAATATTTATTATGTTATTGGAACAAATGTAGGACCGTACAAAAGCTTTACTCACTTCTTACACCAAAATATATCCTGACTGTACCACATCTTATTAGTAAGTGAGAAGATAGCATTAGTAGGAAAAGAAAGTGTGATTGAGTACTTTTAAATCCTTGGAGTGTAAATTTTATTTCTAATCATGTCCCTCAAATGATAAAATAAAAAGAGCTGTTAAGTTTCACTACATATAATTCGAAATATCTAGATAAAAACATGATTTAATATTGAATGTAGTTAACAAACAGGAACATTATTTTTAAATAATACAGGCATGCCCTGGCTGGTGCGGCTCAGTGGATTGAACATCAGCCTGCAAACCAAAGGTTCACCAGTTCAATTCCCAGTCAGGGCAAGTGCCTGTGTTGAGAACCAGGTCCCCAGTAGGGGGCACACATGAGGCAACAACACATTCATGTTTCTCTCCTTATCTTTCTCCTCCCCTTCCCTTCCCTTCTAAATAAGTAAGTAAATAAATAAATAAATATTTTTTAAAAATGTAAAAAAAATAAATAGATAAGACAGGCAGAAGTTTATAGCAATAGAAAAATGGTTACAGTTTAAATAGAAACAAATTACATAATGATAAATAGAAGTAAGAGCATATGAAATAATCTTTAAGCTTACAATCAAATACATAAAAATTAAAGCAATATTGAAATGTCTTTAAAATATGCATAAAGAATAAAAGTTTCTTAACACATACTTTGGGAGTGGAAAAGGCATTCTTATACACTACTGTTAGGGATGTTGTTTTGTACAGTCATTCTGGAAGACAGAGTGTCAATATGTATCAGAAAATACAATATTCATTTGTTTTGACTCAGCAATCTTGCTTATACCAATGCACCCAAAAGAGATAATTACATAAACACCAACTCGTGTGTTCACTAGGATATTTGACATAGCATTGTCTATGATCTAGAAATTGGAAACATCATACATATATATAATATTATTTATGTAGATTTGTTTACAAATACCTAGATATCTAGTATAAAATGTGTTGAAATATTCTTTCAAAATATTGTCATTGATTTGAGGTTAAGATTTTAGCTGATTGTTCCTTTTATTATTATTTTACTTATAATCTTATATTTTAAATTTGGTTTGGTTTGTATTTATTTTATATAATTCTGCACATACACAGTACTAATATCACATTCACTTAAAAAATTAATATATTGTCTGCCCATACATGGGATGCCAAGAAATGTGTTTTTAAAATATTAAAAGTTTTTTAATATATTTTAGTCAAAACTTTTGATTCAGTAACACTATAAAAATAAAATCTAGTTCATTACTTTAAAAGATCATAACCAGCTTTAAGTTAGAGTATTACAGGCAGTGTGTATATATATATATATATATATGTATAAAATCATGTTGAATACCTAAAACTAATACAATGTTATCTCAATTACATCTAAATAAATAAATAAATAATTGTAAAAAATGGAGTGATTTTGTCTCATATCCAGAGCTAGTGACAGTATAATTTAAAACTAATTACCTAAGTATATTGAAATTTAATAATCTCATCAATGTTTCCATTTAGGGAGAGATGTGTACAGAGCAAAACAGAGTGTAAGGAGAATGTTTGTTACTGTTCTTCATGCTCAAGTTTCATGAAACTTTTTTAGAAGGTTGGTTGTATATATCTTAACACTTATTTTTGGTTCTGTATTTAACAGTAGAAATTGCTCTAAACTTTCAAGATGTTCTTGTAAGTTATGAGTGGTTTATATTAAAGCTCTAAAAATAGTTCGAAAACATTCAGTGAAGAATTTGATACTTGTCCAAAAAGCCATTTCTTCATTCCAAAATTCTAAAGTTACTTTTCTGTGAAGATGGAAGAGAGTTACTCCTGACATGTAGAGAATAAAGCATTTCTAATTGTTTTCTAATATGGGATTAACCTGCTGGGTACGATGATCAGACTCACAGTATTTACCTTTCCTAGAGGACACGCCCATCATAGTGTCTTACCTTGGTAAATTATATTTACACATATATGTGCAATATACACAGAATATATATTTACCAAACTATTTGTTTTAGCTCATCTTAATTCAAACCGTATGCCTTTTCTTTCCCGTTTTAGCCCAAGGATTTTTGACAGAATATTTCTAGGACCTCATTGTCTCTCTTTCTTTTTCAATATCTAGTGTAAAAACTATTGTTGCCCTTCAGTTTCTACCTTTATAACTGGGGAAGGAAACCCCGCCAACATGATTCACGGGGCTGTGGTGACAGTTACATTTTCTTAATTAGTCAAAATGTGCATTTCACTGATTACTTGATTCACAAGGAAGAAATCATTAAATAAGATCACATGTGACTGGTTTTAGCATATTAGGGCATATATTTTTATTTAAATGCAGTGAGCATCTGAATGTTAAATAAGCCACAAAATATGTGCGTGCTGAAACTAATTAACACAGCAACCATGAGCCCAATTCCCTCCTGGGCTAGTTTCTCAATGAAACTCAAAGATACTTTTTGACCTAGTATAATGCTCCTTCTGCCAAGGTTAAGAGAAAGATATCACTATAATTGGAGCGTATGAGTCTATATTAACCTGATTTAGGTTGGGGAATCAAAGATTTGCACGAGGATGGAATTCATAATAATTAGGGTGTAAAACATGTGTGCGTAGGGGCTTAAACACAGCATGAATTAATTATTCAGTGTTGTTCAGTCCATTTAGACTTATAAATTACAAAAGGTCATAGAGAGAAGATTGTAACCCGTATTCCCTTCCTAGTCTAATAGCATAGGACTTCTTAAAACTCAGTTCTTGCAGAGCACGAACAATTATGTTTAAAATTATGAAATAAAATACAAAGAGAAGAGGTAGGTACTTAACATATAGTGAGGGCAAAGAAAAATTATCTACCCTTTGTTTGATAATCTTAGGAATCAAGAATGCTTAAATTTCACATGTCATTCAAATAGTTTTTGCTTCTATTTCTTTAATGTATTTTATAATAAATTAATGTTGCTTTGCCTAATTCTATTTCATTGGTAAAGTTTCTTTTATGCTTCCTTGGTGATTGAGGGTTCAATAAATTGATGATTTCAGAATTTCTATGTGTAACTCTTAGCAGAAAAAAATCCATAAACCAACAAAAACAAAAACAAAATAAGTTCTTAGAGACTGTGTTAGGCAGAATAATGGCTCTCCCAAAGTGTCCACATCCTAATCCTAAAACCAGCAAATACGTTACTTTATATGGCAAAAGGAACTTTGCAGATGTCATTAAATTAAGAGTCTTAAAATAGGACGATTATCCTGGAACGTCTGGGAGGCCCAATGTAATCACAGAGCCCCTTTAAGAAAGAGACAAGAGGGCCATGGTCAAAGACAAGGCCATGCAATGATGGAAGAACAGGTGGAAAATGTGACATGATTCAGGATAAGGATCCAAGAAATGTGAGCAACCTCTAGAAGCTGGAAGTGGCAAAGGATGGGTTATCCTTTAGCATATCCAGAAGAAGTGTAGCCCTGCCAACATCTCTGATTTTAGGCCAGTGAAACTGATTTCAGTTTTTGATTTACAAATGTACATGGTAATCAATGTGTGTTGATTTAAACCATTAATGTGATGGTAATTTGTTGCAGCAGGAATGGGAAATTAATACAAAGACTGTAAGTAGCCAAAACAAAAATGCATCCCCACAATGCTTTACTGTATTAATGTATAATGAATGATACCATGTTGCCCAAATAAAGCAATCAATGCAATTGTTAGAACAAGAAAAGTTGATGTAATTCTCAAGAGTCTATGTCTTTGTCATTAGGGAAATATTTAAACTAAATTCAATACCCTCTTTTCTAGAGTTAGCAGTAATTTAATTCAAATCAACAGAAATATATAAAGGAACTTGTTGAGCAAAGCATAGTCTATTGAATCATTATAGAGGATGAAACCATAAAAGAACACAATTCTCTGCCTTTAGGAAGCTGTCAGTTTAGGAGACAAAGATACAAATCCATTTAGAACAGAAAATGACACATGCAATTTGTGTTTAAAAAGTCCTGAGAGTTTATCACTTATAGGTCCCCATTTACTGAGAAAGGACTTAGCATGATGGTTAGGTATTGCAAAATATGGTGCTGTAGCAAAAAAGGAACAGACGAAAAGAGTAAGGATGGTGAAAATCAGATTAGAGTTGGCTGAGGAGACTGTGAGGTGTGAGAAAGTGTGGACAATGTGCAAACATTGTTTCCACCAGTTTTGCTGAGATTGTATGAAATTCTTTACTGTGGAATCCATTCAGCTTCCGAGCATGCTCAACTCTCTCCCAATCTAGCTTCATATTTGCTATAGAGACTTTAAATTTGTCTAGTGACTTTTTTTTTAAATTCCCCTGTGCTTTGAGCCTCCCCAAGTTCTCTTCAGTGAGAGTGTGTGTCTTACAGGTCTTTCAACCGCGATTCACTGTTTTCATACTGGAGTCCTGTTGATATGATGGGAGAGTATAGGAGTGGGGAGAGAAATCTGGATGCTCTTTTGATTAAGTCAGTCTTTTGGTAGGCCTGTGTCTTGGGCTGGAATCTTTACAAGTGTTCCTCCCATGGCATAACTAGTATGTCAGACTTCCTACTGCTCCTTCAGAGTACCAGTGTGTTTTCTTGAAGACCTAACCCAACTTTTTAATGTATTTTTGTATTTGTTTAGTTGTGAAAGAAAAGCTAAAGGGGGAAGGACTGACAAAAATGCCTTTCCCCAAACTGGAATTAGACTCTCATAAAGTCTTTTCCCTTGTAGAGTGGGCCTTTGTTATGGAGAGATCTCTGGAAAAATATATCCTCACCTGAGAATATGCTTATTGATATTAGAGAGAGAGGAGGGGAGGGAAAGAGAGCTAGGTAGAGAAACATCAATGTAAGAGAGAAACATCAATATAAGAGAGAAACATCTGTTGGTTGCCTCTCATACACACCCAGACTGGGGACTAAACCTTAGCATGTGTCCTGACTAAGAATTGAACCTGCAGCCTTCAGGTTATGGGACAACCAACTGAGCCACACTGGCCAGGGCTTCTGAGCATATTTTGCAGTGATTATACTCACCCTCATTCTTCCAAAACCACAAAGAGATATTTTTCAGATCTTTACAACTTACGGAATATCATCTGGGCATATTTCACAATGATTATACTTACCCTCATTCTCCCAAAGCCACAAGGAGATATTTCTCAGATCTTTACATTTTACTAGAGATAAATTTTAGGGGTTCCTTTAATGTGGCCTTCAGGACTTTCTCACTCTCATGCCTCTAGCAGCTTGTCAAAATTGCAGTATTACTATTGATCTGTGGCTCTTGTAGCTTCTGTTTCAAGCAAGCAAAACTCAGCTGTGTCTTTCTGGATGAATTTCTCTTCAAAATGTAAAGCAGTGGTTTCCCTGCAACCTCAGTTATTTGATAGGTTCAAGTTTTTATCAGAAGTCAATTTGTTTAGCTTTTTCTTATTATGAAGATGGAAAGAATGACTTCCAAGCCTTTATATGATGCACTTAAAACCAGAAATCTTTTATCTGTCTTTTTAAACATTAAAGTATTTATGTGCAATTTTAAGTAGGGTGGTAAGAACTGTTTCTACCAAGATAATAATGTTTAAGTAGACTCTAAATATAGCAAAGTTGAGAGTCAAGTGTCATTCTGTGTATGATATGAGTATCCAGAAAAGAAGCAATGGCATGGACAAAGACTGTGAGGCAAGAAGGCCAATGTGACCAAAGCAGAGTGAAGGGGGTGGGGGAACATACTAGAACCTAGACCCAGAGAAGCAATAAGAAGGAAAGTATAGGTCTTGGGGGTTTCTGTACAAGATGGGGACATAGGTGAATGTGACACCCAAATTGTCCCACAAACACATTAAAATTACAACTAACTACACAAAAACCATCATTCAGAATTGCCTTAAATCTAGCTGAACGGAAGTCCTACAACTAAGGATATAAAGAAGAAACCACATCAAGACTGATAGGAGGGGAAGAGACTCTGAACAGGCTGGATCCACACCCATATATGTGAGTTAAAAATCAGGAAGGATATCTTGGATGCAGTTACCCCCTGAGAAGCAAGGGGTCACAGCTCAGGGATCTAGTGTCAGGAAAAAAAGTCTCCACAACTTCTGACTATAAAAACCAATTCAAAGTGTGGGTCAGTGAGACAGAGGTCTTCTGGAGTCCCAGATTCCTCTAAAAGGGCACATGCACTAACTTGGATTCACTGTCTCTGAGTTCCAGTACTGGGGCACTATGGACATATCAGGAGGAGATGAGTAGTCTGGTATCAGAATGAGAGTTGGAGTGTGACAGCTTTCTCCCAGACAGAAGTGCTGGCAGAAGCCCTTGTTCCATTTCTGAGCCCATATTCTACAGATCCAATGGGGGTCATCATATCTGGTTCTCCAACAACCAAGATGTCACAGTTTACCCCACCTTGGTGGTTTCCTGAGACCCCATCCCATCTAACTTATAGACCCATCTAACCTGTATCCAGTGGCTTGTCCATGAAATGGCCTGTTTTTGCTCATGCTTCAGACTTTCCTAAAATCTCTTAAACAAGGAACATCTGGTCTCACGTGCCACATACCTCTCACTAAGTGACCCTAGGCCTGCCTCTAGCAGCTGCCAGGCTTTGTTCTCAGCTTGGCTTCTCCTGGGCTCCTCCAAGCCAAGCACAAGTACCAGCAATATTCAGATCAGTTTGTAGCTCATGCCAGGTGACCTAGGCATAGGTGACAGCTGACCTTGGCCTGCACCTCCTGGGAATCTCCAGAGCCAGTGTACCTAGTGGACAGCTTCAGAACATGCTGGAATACCACCCAACCATTTCCACAGGGGACACACTAAAGAAGCATACTCAGCAAATACCAGAGCTCCACTGAAGTAATTGCTGCTCCATGAAGTTTGGCCACTGCACAGCTGATTCTCTACCATGGTCATAGACAATCCTTGAAGCTGATTGGCCTGGGGGTACATCACTTCCATTGAACAGAAATCAAAGTTCAACTAAAACAGAAGGGTGTACACAGCCCACATGGTGGTGGGGGAACACCTAGAGTGTCCAGCTTGGTGATCAGGGAGACTCTGACACTGTATCCTACAGAATACCTTTTACATAAGGCCACTCTACCAAGGCTGGGAGACATAGTAGTTCTACTTAATATAGAAAACAAACAAACAAACAAACAAACACAGGGATATTGGAAAAATGAGGAGACAAAGAAACATGTCCCAAATGAAAGAACATAACAAAACTCCAGAAAAAGAATTAATCAAAATGGAGACAAGCAATCTATAAGATACAGAGTTCAAAATGCTTTATAAGGATGTTCAATGAACATAGGGGAAAAGTAGATGAACTTAGTGAAAGCTTCAACAAAGAGATAGGAAATATAAAAATGTGAATAGAAAAATAAAAATAACTTGTCATAAATGAAGAATACACTCACTGAAATGAAGATTATATTACAGAGAATCAACAATGGAGTAAATGAAGGAGAGGATAAAATCAGAGTTTTGGAAAATAAAAAAGTTTTCTACACCCAATCAGAGCAACAGGAAGAATAAAGACCCCCCTCCAAAATGAAATAATTTAATAAGCCTCTGGGACAATTCAAGTGAACCAACATTCTCATCATGGGGGTAACCAAAGGAGAAGAGAGAGAGCAAGGAATTGAATAACACTCTGAAAAAAATAATAATGGAAAAGTTCCCTAACCTAGTGAAGGAAATAGACATACAAGTCCAGGAACTGCAGAGAGTCCCATACAAGATGAACCTGAAGAGGCCCATGCCAAGAAACATCATAGTTAAAATGAAAAAGGTGAAAGACAAATAGAGAATCTTAAAAACAGCAAGAGAAAAGCAGTGAGTTATCTACAAGAGAATTTCTGTAAAACCGTCAGCTGATTTCTGAACAGAAACTCTTCAGTCCAGACGAGATTGTCAAAATATACTTAAAGTGATGAAAATTAAAGATCTACAACCAAGATTACTCTACCCAGCAAAGCTATCATTTAGAATCCAAGGACAAAGAGCTTCACAGACCAAAAAAAGAAAAAAAAAAAAAAGCCAAAGGAGTTCATCACCACCAAATCAGTATCACATGAAATGTTAAAGAATCTTCTTTAAGAAGAAAAAGAAAAAAGGATTAAAAATATAACCAGAGACATTGAAATTAAGAACAAACTGACAGTAACTAAAGGAGAAGTGGAAGGGGATAACGGGCAGAAAAGGGGGAAGGGTGTCAGGAACGTGTAGAAAGGACATATGGACAAAACCGGGGGGAGGGGGGGTAGGAGGTTGGTATGGCTGTGGTAGGAGGTAGTATAGGGGGGAATATGGAGACAACTGTACTTGAACAACAATAAAAATAAAATAAATATAAAATGGCAATAAATAAATATCAGCAATGACTTTAAATGCAAATGGATTAAATGCTTGAATCAGAAGATGTGGAGGTTGAATGGATAACAAAACTAGACCATATATATGTTGTCTACAAGAGACTCACATCAGATTGAAAGACAAACACAGACAAAAAGTAAAGGGATGGAAAAAGACATTTTATGAAATTGAAATTTTAAAAAGCTGATGTAGCAATACTTATCCTAGCCAAACTAGACTTTAGAACAAGGGCTATATAACAAGAGATCAAGAAGTACTCAGCAAGTCCACTTCTGGGTGTTATCTGAAGAAATCCAAAATACATTGGGACAACTTAACAGCATAAACAGTAAAATATTATTTTGAGAAAAAGAAGTACGAGAAACATTTTAGAAAAATTCATGGCTGACAGATTAACATGGGGACATTAAAGAAAGCTTGGAAATATCTCTTGAAAAAAAAAGGAACCCAATGCAATAAATCAAAAAATATACATCCACATATTCATTGCAGCATTATTTCCAATAGCCAAGATAAGGAAGCAACCTAAGTGTCCATCAGTAGATGAAAGGATAATGAAGACATGGTGCATATATACAATGGAAAATGACTCAGCCATAAAAAAGAATGAAATCTTGTCATCTGCAACAAATGGATGGACCTAGAGGGTACTGTGACTGAGTGAAATAAGTCAGAGAAAGACAAATGCCACATGATCTCACTTATACATGTAATCTAAACAAAACAAAACAAAACAAAACAAAATATACAAGCAAAATAGACTCATGGATACTGACAATATTTTGAAGGTTGGCAGATGGGAGGGTGATGGGGGGTATGGGTGAATAAGGTAAAGGGGTGAAAGATTAAGAAGTAAAAATAGGTAGTTATAGGGATATAAATCACAGCATAGGGACTAAAGTCAATTATATTGTAATAACTATGTATGGTATCAGATGAGTATTAGATTTATCCAGAGTGATCACTTAGTAAGTTATATAATGTCTAATTGCTGGGCTATACACTTGAAACTAAAATAATATTGTATGTCAGCTGTAATTAAAAATAAAAAAGATTTAAAATAAAAAAGTATAGGTCTTTTACAGGCAATTGTGAGGATTTTGATTTCTAGTACATAATAAGCGGAGACTTGGGAAGGTTTTTAGCAAAGTGATGTAATGCTTTCTAACAGACTGATGAGACCTGAAAGCACCATTCTGGTTCCTGCAGAGATTAGATCAGAAGAGATCAAGGACAGTAATTCTTAGGTAGAATTATGGTAACTTTGACTAATGTGGAAGTGGTGGATATAATGAGAATTGCTCAGATTCTGGACATAACTTAAGGGCAATAAGATTTTCTGGACTAGAGCTGGTGTTCGATAGAAAGCATGGAGTAAAGCAGTACTCCATGTAAGTTTTCTCCAAGCAACTGAAAAAAATTACTTTGCTCCAGATGATAAAATGGTTTTCTAAACTACATATTTGACTCAATCTCACCTATGGTTAAAGCCCTCGAATACCTTTGCATTGTGTCTAAGCCAGTTTCCTTGGTTTGGTCCCTAAGCATTCTCCTACGCACCATGCTTTGGCATGCGGCATTTGTCTAATTCGCTAGTCCCAGCCACTCACTTCCTTGAGTCGTTTGTGTCACTCATGTTTGAGATTCTATAGAAATGCCGTATGGTCTTGGGTCTTAGCATAGTTATATGGTCATTTATTTTATTTAGAATTCCCTTTCTTCATCCCACTTCAGATAATTAATTTTTGCTAATACTTAAAACATTCATTTCTGATGTTACATCCTCTAGTAAATCTTTTCAAATTATTCCTTTCTGCTCACCTGTCCTAAATCCAGGGAAGCCGCCTGGGTCTCCAACTCTCCTGTGATGCTGAGCTTATTTCATTGTTCTTCAAGTTGCAAGCTATGTGGTGCCCTTCCCAAATGACAACTTGGGGTAAAAGTGGACAAAGGCCCCATAACATTCATCTGTGTGTGATGACAACAACCGACAGTCTTCACACTCAAAATGAACTCATAGAATAAGAACTAAAACTGTTTATCATCATTGTTGTTAATTTTATTTTGCTTTATACTTTGAAGTTTAGAGAGCTTAATCAAGTTTTGGAAAATGCCTGTAGCAGGTAAAGGAAAATCCTTTCCATTATCAATGGAAAAAAATAAAGGTGAATAATTAACAATTACTCATTTTGGCAACACATGTTGTTTTATGAAACCACTTTCAATTTTAGGAGCAAAGGAAAAACTCACATGTGTTCTAGTTGCTATAGAAATTAAATGTTAGATGCATTAGTAGATAAAAATCTATAGGCATATGTTCTACAACAATTTTCAATTGTTTTTCCCTAAATATGAATGGAACATTCTATTTTAGAAAATTTAATTGCTTTTATGTCCATAGTTGAAGATAAATAGCCATGACCAATCTGGGTTTTCTCTTTATCTCAATATTTTTCTATGAGTCAAATAATCCTATGAAACAATGGAGGATTATATAGAAAGGCCAACCAAGTCCACTATGTGTTCATTGAGAAATGGTGTATGTCCATGACTTGGAGAGGGAACTGCTATTGATCGCCTTCTTTTAGAATATTCGCTAATGAGAAAACAATAAGATAAAATTGGTCCACAAAGATGCAGTCTAGGACAGGCCAGATGAAAATTGTTTAATCTTCAAAATAAAAAGTCTGGACATCAGCTAGCTAGATAGCAATACAGGCAAGAGTCAGGAGTTGAGAGAAAAATCAAATCCAAAGGAAAATTCTATAGATGTTAAAAATAATTTGAATAGAAACTACACTTTAATGAAAAAATGTACACAGTGTGTAATAAACTTTAAGGCCAAATATATTATAACAATTTACATTAATAGCTAGTCTGTTTTTTCATTAACAAGGGATATGTTTTTTTTTCTTTATAGTTACGTGGCTCCAGAAGAGAAACAATATGTTGGAATGCATTGTACTATGTTCAAAATCCACTTGAACTTTAGGGGTTCTGATTTTGTAGTGAAACTGTAAGTATAGGACTTGAGTTTATTTTAAGAGTAGGAAATATATCTCTTTTTTTGTAGGGAAAATTGAGAAAAAAAGGTGGGGGGGATTCTGACATGAAATTTCTTTGAAATTAAACATTTTGATGTTACATATATAATTCAGGACATATATTCTTCTATTTCCCAAAATTTCTATTTGAGGAAATGGAGAAGAATTTGGAAGATAATTTACAGAGATGTGCTCAAGAAGCCCATTTTGCAAACCTTCCTTTTCCGTTAGTGCCCTGGCACCACTGGACCCTTAGGCAACTCTAGAGTTGAGGGGAGTTGTCGGGTGATTGGGCAGGTATAAAGACATACATGGGGCTTTGCTTGCTCTATGCATTGGCTGTGCCCACTGATTATGTATTGTAAGGCAGATTCCTTATGTTCAAGGTATCTCTAGAGCAGGAACTGGGTCATTTGGATATACCCTACCCAAAAGCATGAAGGTATATTCCTTTCGTACTTCCAAGAAATTAATAACAAGCAGGATATTATATTCTTTGACTAATAGAGTACATGCACAAAATTAAATGCACATTTAATGACTAACAAGAAAGATCAATGTTTGCCTATTTGGAGTAGAATCTATTATATTAATTTGTTTAGAGAATAATCTATAAAATGCATACATATTTAATTTTACTTATTTTAATTACACAAAGAAAATATGAATTTGTTCTTTCTGTAATATTTAATCAATAAACAGTCCATTTTGATTAATACCATAAATGCCCCCCAGAGCAAAATTGAACATTTTAGCACTTTTTAAAAACACATAGAAATACATATAAAACATGTACTTTGTGCATTTTATATGACTGATATCATTCAATACATATTTTTTCAACTTCTTTTTTTTTTACTTTTCCACATAGTTAAAAACTCTTTTCATATCAGGGCATATAGGTGCAGCTATGCTTTATTGATTAACTGCCAGGGAGTATTGTATGCAATGGGTTACCTACCATTTATTTAAATGTTCCTTTTTGGATAGAAACTTAGATACTTAGGTAATATTTTCCCTATTTCCTTTCTTCCTCTTCTTACTTCTTATCTTTTTTTTTTCTGTTACCATGTCTTTCCATAATAAAGCTGAAAGAAAAAGTTTCTTGGTTGAAGAAGGATATACATATTTACATTTTCATAGATATTTTTTAATTGCCCTCCAAAAATTTATACTGGATTACACCTCCACCAACAACATATAACAATTTTCCCACTTCTACTAATACTCCATTTTATTAAGTACCAATGGATAAATATGTACCTCATTTTTGTCCATATTTATTCTGGCCTCATGAATAGTAAAGCTGAGTATCTTTTCATCTGTTTATTAGCTATTTGTACTTCCTTGACATTATATAAATATTAAATAAATGAATGATTAAATTACTGAATGAAGAAATACATTTGGAATGCTGGAGAAATTAAAATTAATCACTGACATCCAGGAAAATAAACATGTTTCCCTGGCATTATAATTACAATCATATTATAGTAAACACAGAAATTAAAGAATAATGCTTTACTTTTATTATGCATAGAGAGGTCATATGTTTCCTGGTTAACAACCAGTCTACATTTAAAATTAGTTTACCAGCCCACTAGTTATCAAAACTCATCACAGTTATATTTATTTTTCTTTTGTGTGTGTGTGGCATTCTAGATTTAGCACCTGTAATTTAGTATATTATATCACTATTTATTATATTTAGTTAGAAATTAGGTTCATGAATGTTGCATATGTGTATGCATGTGTGTGTTTGCATGCTGTTTATATTTTAATCTTTTAAAGAATTGTGTGAAAATTCATAATTGGAGTTCTCCTTGACCTCCATTGCTCCTGAATTTCTCCGTCTGCTTTCTTACTCTTCAGCACAGTTTCCTTCTTTTTACATCTCTTTGCATCACCACAACATGCTTTCAGAATTTTCATTTACCCCAAGGATTTTAAGTATTACCTTCCCCAATAGTGTTTTATCCTAACAGTAATCACAGCCTTAAGTTAAGTGACAGAAATTCCAAGTGACAGAATTGCTGAAATCAGCTAATTAGAGAAAAAGGTAGTGGACTTCTTATCAGCAGGGACAGTCATAAAGATAATATCTAAAATATTACCTAAGCTGTTATTCAGTATTGAATTCATTGGATTTGGCCATCTAATTGCCTTTGGCAGAGCTAATGTGCAATACTATGCATGAGCTAGTCCTTAAGTGCAATTTTTAAATTTAATCCTCATAGCAGCCCTATTCTCCTTTTCAAAAGATTAAGAAATGGAGGCCTAAGCAATAAGCCTGATATGTATAAAATATATAAGGGCACTGCAGATGATCACAAGAGCAAGGAACGTTTGTAAACACTCCCAAACATTAAAAGTGCCCCAACATTAGGTAGACATGTATAAATAACTTGAATAAAAGCCATTCAAAATTACTCAAGCTCTTTCATTTTAGTTTTTGTATTTTTTTGGCATTGCATTAAGAAGGGAAAAAAAGGCATGATAGAAAAACCAACAACATACTAAATTGGAAGGATCTTGATCTTGAAGGTTCCAGCAGAGAAAAGGAAAGTACCATAAAGCATGTGGCATAACTGATGTCAAATTTCTTCATATAAGGACATTGCTATAAAATGTAAATATTTTCAAAGGATTAACCATCCATCATCATGAAAATATGCACATTTTCAAAGGGGGTGAAGTACTTTCTAATCTGAACATCTTTAAAGGGGGAAAATCAATAAATGGCATGAAAAACTTCAAAGCAGGACCTCCTGTCAATGACAGAAGTTCCTCAGCAATGCAGAGGCTTTGAAGGAGGACTCCCAGTGCTGGGAAACCTTTGAAGTGACTGAAACAGACATTTATAATTATGGAAAGGTGCAGTGTCCAGCAGGGATAGTACAAAGACATGTCTGAGGTAGGTACAGACGAAGATTGGGAGGTGGCAGGGACACTGACCTTGCACCTCCCAACCTAAAAGCTTTTTGGGTCAACTCAATAATCGTATGTAAAATGGCAAGTGTGGAGTGAGAACAGTGGCAAGAAGCGAGAAATGAAATTATTTTAGATCTCACATTTCAAAAAAGAAAAAAAAGAAACAACACCCCACAGCAGATCTTAATGCATTCCGCCTGTGCTGGGTTCTTGTGCGGCTACCGATTTACGAAGCTGTTATCAACACAGCTCTCTGCAAACAAATATTTCACAAGTGTGAGAAAGTCTCAGAAGCAGCTCCTTTAGGTCCCTCTTCCCCAAACTTATGATCCTGAAACCTTTGTTCATGTAGTTATTGCATGTCAGATGATATTCCAAAGAATAAAAAATTATTAAAATCTAAGACTTAACTATTGTGTAAATCGAGGCCAAACTATTCTGAGCCAATGATTTGGTATTCTAATTTCTAGAACTCAACTGAAGACCTTTTTAAATACCACAATAGAAGAGACTAATACTAAACTGAGTGTCAAAGGCAATCTAGGCAAAACCATAAGAGGTCAATTCTAATGTTTTATTCCCTAACCTAGATTTCTTCTTCCTTTTTTTTTTTTCCTAATTTTTTCTGACATTCATAGGGCACGATCAACTAGTGGCATTCTTTTGCTTCTTGGAGTCATTCATGATGAAGTCTGCTTTCCCCAAGTGATCGTTTTATCCATCAAGTATTTATTGAGCATAAAATGTTCTTGTCTCTGTCCTAGGTACTTGGGAACGGCCCTGTGCTCAGATACTCCCTGTCTTCATGAAGATTACAATCTATGGAGGGACATAGACATTGACCAATAATCAAGCAGAAAAATATAAATTAAGCTGTGATAGGAACTTTAAAGAAAATGTACATAAAGGACCTGGAATATTCTGAAGAATCAGTCATGCTTCCCTGAGGAACTGGGATTTGGGGTGAGATCTAAAGGGCAAGTAGTCATTAACCAGGAGTACTTCGGGATAGATGGGTGCATCAGGGAAGCGTGGCAGGTGCAGCATGTACAAAAGCCATGTGACAGAAGGACAAGATAAATGACACTTATATGGAGAAGGAATAGGCTCAGAAGGGAAGACCCAGATGATGCAGACCTTGTTAAGTATTTTGGTCTTAATGCTAAAATCAATCAAAAACCTTTGAAGAATTTTAAGGATTTGATGGAATTAGATTTTTACACTGAATAAATCACTTTTGCTTGAGTATGAAGAGAAAATAGCCGAGGAAACCAGTGAGGAGGACATTGCAGCGGCTGAGGCAAGAGATGATGTTGGTAGCTGAGACTAGACCGATGGCAGTGTAGGTGATAAAGACTAGGCTGAAGATTTGAGAGACATTTTCAGTATAAAATTTAAAAGATTTACTGTTGAAAAAAAGGGTAAGAAAAATAGCGGGTAAGAAAAATATCAGTCAAAGATGATATCCATATTTCTACATTTTCACTGGGGCCATTCACTGAAAAAGGGAACTCTGGAAAGAGATTATACTTGGAGGTAGAACAATCAGTTAAATTTTGGTTATGTTGAATTTAAGACATAGATATTTTTGAGTAATACAAGTGGACATGTCAAATAGCTATTTGCATATATGAATCTGGAGGAGAGATTTTTTGTTGAAGATAATGTTGAAAGTCATGTGCCTGAACCTAACTGATCACATAGAGTGGAAAAGGGACCTAGAACAGAGACTTGGGGGCATTTGAGGATAAAAACCATCACATAAGACTGAGAAAAGCTAATCAAGGAGTTAGGAGGAAAAGTGAAGGATGTGTTATACCGGAAGTAGTCTGTGAGGAAAGTCGGTCAAAAAGGAGGTCTGTTGACATGCCAAATACTTCAGCTGAGAAGTTGGCTTACCTGGCTCAACTCAAGTTCTGCTTTTTATGCAGCACCTTTCTTTCCCACCAACTTCAGAAATCCTGTTCTGACTGTTTGGTGCATCCACCTCTGTAACAGGAGTGCCTCAGAATGAAGTCTTCTCACTGCTTACATTTTGCTCTCTTCACCTTTCATATCCATTACCAAGTACTGCCAGTTCTACTTCATCATTTTGTCTCTGATTTTATCTGCCTTCTCTATCTCCCTGTTTCTACCTTTCACTAAACTGCTATTTCTGTCATAGTCAAAAGCAACAGTCTCCTAATGTTCCTCTATGGTTCCTGTAACCCAGCTTCCTCTCTTCTTCACACTACCCCTCAACTGCTGTTTTTTAAATGTAGCTTTCACTATGCTCTGGGATTTTTTTGAAAGGAAACTGTTTTTTAAGTGCACCTATCAATATTATGCAGCTGTTACAATTTATAAATTGAACACACCCCTGTAATCAGTACCCAGGTCGAAAACAGAACATTAATAGATTTCCTCAAAGATCTTCTATGCCCTCTCTCTATCCCACGATAAATTTTGATTCTTATAGATTAGTTTTTCCTGTGTTTGAAATTTTAAGCATGGCATCACACTGTGAACTTTTTAAAAAAATTTTACATCATGCCTGTGAAAGTCATCCAGGGTTTTTGTGTATATGTATTTTTTTTCCCTTACTGCAGTATAGTATTGTAGAGAATGACTATACTACAATTAGTTTATCCATTCTATCACTGATGGGTCATATCTACTTGCTGGTATCACAAACAGTTCTGCTATGATAATTCTGCTATAACAATCAAGTGTTTGAATTTCTATTGGATATATATCGAGGTATGGAATTCATAGCATTTTAAGAGAATTCAGTTGTTCCGCATTTTCAGGCAGCACTTGCTATTTTCTGTCTTTAATTTTTATCATATTCCTGTGGGTGCATAGTGGCACCACTATGTGGTTTTATTTGCATTTCACTGATGTCTAATAAGTTTGAGTAGCTTTACTTTCATATATTTATTACACAATTGAACATGATCTTTTATGAAATGTTTGTAAAAGTTCTTTTGTTAAAAGGTTGTCTCTTCTTTGCATATTAATTTGAGGGAGTTCTTAAACTTTCTGGATACAAGTCTTTCTTCAGCTATATGTATTGTAAATCTCACCTACGACCATGTAGATTGTTTCTCCATTTTTCTAGTATATTAATGAAAGATATTTTTAATTTTAATGTAATCAATTTATTCTTTATAGTCAGCAGTCTTTGATTTTATTTAAGAGATCTTTGCATACATTAAATCCATGAAAATATTTTCGTGCTTTCATCTTAAAGCTTACTGTTTTATCTTTTGCGTTTATATTTATAATCCATCCAAAATTGATTTTTGTCTCAGGAATGAGGTTAAGTGTAACAGTTCATTTTTCACCCATAGGTACATCCAATTAACCTAGCACAATTCATTGAAAAGGACATAATGTTTGCTGCTGTATTTGTGTCAACTTTATCATAAATTAGATGACCATGTCACGGGGGTTCATTTCTGGATTTGCTCTTCTGTTCTATATGTCTGTCCTTGCCCCTCTCCCGCATTGGCTTAGTTACTGTACCTGTATTAAGTATTCATTTCTTGTGGTGAAAGACAGCCAGCTTTGTGGATTTTCAGGTTTGCCATTGCTGCTTTTGGCCCTCTGAATTTCCACACAAATTTAGAATCGATTGATCAATTTACAAAGAAAATTCTGTTGTGATTTTGTTTAGGATGGATTATATGGTCTTGTGTATTTTAAAGAAGCCTTCCAGATGACTTTTTGAATACCAGGATTTAAAACCACAGAGCCCTGGTTCTCTAACTTTAGCCCACATCAGAATCACCTGAAGAACTTGTTGAAACACAGATACACAGATTGCTGGTCACCACCCCCAGTTATTTCTAATTCAGTAGATCTTGAGAGGGCTCAAGGAAGCATATTTCTAAAAAGTGTGCAGGTGAGGGTGATGCTGCTGGCATACTTTGAGAAACACTGCTTTAAGCTATGAGTCATGGACCATGTCATAACAATCTCTTGAATTTCCTGTTATTTGTCATATCAGGTCACGGCTAGCTGATGTCCCAAAAGGCCAAAGAGTGTTATGAAAGATCACATTGTAATATCTACAAATAAATAAGCTGTATGGACTGCAGAACACCTAAGCAGTAATTGTGTTGTGACTAATAATTATAATACAATAGCCTGGACTTTGATTTAATATAAGGGAAAATCAAAATTCGGGTAAGGAATGTGGTTTTTTCACTGTAAAATATAAAATAATGTTGATTCAAAAATCATCATTTACTGTCTTTCTTTTAGTTGACTCAGCTTTTCTATGAACATTTATCATTTTAAAAATCTATAATAAGACCAATGTTCATCTCAGTCCTGATGCGCATCGTATTTCTCTGCATTAATACCATTTCAATGTAGCTCACAAAGCAGACTTATCACCTATTTACATACATGATTTGAACTGTTTTCTTCATTAAAAAATGCAATGGCATCTTTTGTAGCTTGCATTATTTACTCACTCATTTATTTGTATTTATAGCTTTGACAGAAGATAAAATAAAAAAAGACTACAATTTAATCCTTCCCCTCTTTCACACTCACAGTTTGCCAAAACAATGCTTTCTTCAAAATTAGTGTCCTTTAATATATCTTGTCTAATATAGCTGTACTATTAATAATAAACTCTGCCTACAGGAGAAAAACTGCCCTGAATGACTTGTTGCAGCAAATTAAAACTCAGTGTTTGTTCCTAAACTGAGTGTCATGGGCTCATAATCAATAACAGCCCGAAGAAGCCCAAATCAGAGTAGTTACACAAGCATACCTCAGACGGCACTGTAGCGGGCTCTCGTGGCTATTTCTCAGTAGAACGAGAGTGGAGATATTTTTCACTATAATTGAGAAAAAGAAAAGTACCCTCTCTGCCATAAGTTTCTATAATGTTCCTCTAAATCCCAGATGTCATCAAGTCTATAACCTGAAATATCATCTAATCTAAAAAGTGTTTTAATGTACCACATTTGTTTAACAAAATTAGACAGAATTTCGAAGGGTATTCAGGGTGACCTGAGTCAAGTCCTGCACTTATGTGGTTACTGACCGAGGCCGGAACCCAGGCCAGCCTCCCAGTGCAGAGTTCTGACCCTCCCTCCACCGTGAGGACCCCCAGCTACTATTTCCCCTGCTCTGTATGCTGGCAACATCACTTTCATAGGTGTATGCCATCTAAGAGTGAGCAAATTTATGATAGAGATTGTGAGAACAAAATTATGGCAATTTGGGACAGTTTTTTAAGGGATTTCCTCCTGATTTTCCTTCTCCATTTCAGCTTTCACTGGGTGATAACTTTTCTTTCTGTAATTACCAGTGCAGGTGTTTGAAATAGGTCATTTACATACCTTTCCATTCCCTTCCAATTACAACTCAACTTTACTGTTAATCAATATGCGCCAACTATTACATCTATGAGAAACATATCCCCCAAAACATGGTTGCTCATTCCACATCATTTTCATTGACTTTTCTGCAAAGTCTTCCTTAATTCTCTAAAGCCAACCTCAGTAGTCGACCTCTGATCAAATCTCCTAGAAGAAGCTCCGCAATTTAACACTATAGCTATTGTGGCTACATTTTGTCTGAAAAAAAAAACAATGAAAGATCAATATCAATAAAAGTGACACCGATAAGATAGTAAGATAGTAAAAGTAATTCATGTTTATCACACATGTAAATGGTTAGGGTTAAAATATTTTAGTTTAAGAGAGGGAATATATTTATTCATATATTTATTAAGATCCCACTAGGCTTTTATTATAAGATTACAGACTCCTGAAATAAGATACAAAATATTTTAAGTTCAAATATGCTTATTGAAAAAAAAAAGAAAGTTACTCTTTGGGAGAGTGTAAAGACTATAATTAATTCCAGATAATAATTACTGAAATTAATTATAAAACTTTTAATTCATAACAACTCAATTTTCCAATAGCTGTGTAAACAGGAAATCAGTTACCTTGTTTTATGATTTTTTTTCTTTTGAATATCAACCAGCCCTTTGGTCAAAGCAATGTCATAAATAGTTTATGTTCACATACATTTATTAATACTCTAGCATGTTATAAAACAGTGACAAAAATTAAAAGTAAGGAATAGTGTTTATGTTCGACAGTATTTTGTTCTTAATTTGTATATCATAATATTTTCCCTTGCTGGTCCATATTTTGTTTATTAAACTAGAATATGCATCTGCAACATTAGCGATTGGAACTTTATGTAAGGCCAGTGTTTGATATGTGAAATATAAATACCAAAGACCTTTCTATAATTGTTAAATAGCTGTGACAGGGAAAAACTTTCTGGGTTTACTTGCTACCCAAGAAAGAGCTGGCTGGTTTGCTCCAATTAAATGAGCATTCATCACTAAATCATGCCCTACAGTAGTAGTACATGGGAACAGCCAAAGAACGTGGTGCCATCACCGTGTGCAAATGCACACACATCTGGAGCTGGGGCACACCTGATTTTCTCACCTCCTTATGACAAGATCCTGATTTGAGTCACTGTTTTAGTTTTCGTGCTAGAAAAACCTATAGCTTTCTGTGATTATTACATCTCATCATTTCAACTAAGCAAAAAAGAGGCATGAAAGGGAACAGGTATTTTTCAAGAAATCACCAGGTTCCTTGAATCAAATTTAACTCAATATATCACTTGCGCACAGATGGCTTTATGTTTTCTATATCATAACAGTGCAACTGATTGAAACACGGCTGAGAAATAAGTTTTGGCACATTCACTGTGTGATAAGGTATACTTAAAAATACCTTAACAATCACTAACACTTAAATGCTAAACAGCTCAATTTTTTTTTTATCTGGATTAGAAAATAAATTTGTTTTCTTCAAGTTTTTCTCAAGAATTTTGTCATTTTTCAATTCAGTATTGTTCTTTGCCTTGATATAGAAGAAGACTCATTTTATTTTTCCTCACAAGAGGACATGCCTATTGATTTCAGAGAGAGGGGAAGGGACAGATAGAGGGAGAGAAACATTGACAAGTTGCCTCTTGTATGTGCCCCGACCAAGTTCCAGACCTGCAACCTAGGCATGTCTAGTGTCCTGAATGAAACCCGCATCCTCAGGTTTACAGGATAATGCTCCAACCAAGTGTGCCACATCAGCCAGGGTAGGAAGGCTCCTTTTATAAGTTGTTTGACCAAATAACAAGATACATGATATTCTAAGGAAGCTTGATAGATTATCAGATTCAAGATTGGCAACCAGATACCTTAAGGTTGATTTATTAACAACAAAGAATTTACCACAGGATTTCTTTAAGAAACACATATGCATAATATGTTTGAATTTACAGAAATATGATTGATTATACATAATTTCCAAAACAATAGGCACAATGTAAAAAAGTGCCTGTTCTGAAATGGGAAAATGTGGGTATGATAAGGATTTCAAAAAACTACAATCTCATTTTTTCATCTCTTCTGTTATTTGGGATTGTTTCAGATATACTTCATGATATGATTAAAAACTCTACTTCTTGGGAAAATGCTCAATAAACAAATGCTAAGTTAAAATTGAATAAAGAAATTTGAAGCAATAACTCATTTACATCAGAAAATGTTTATAAGCTAAGAATTCGTTGTGCTGTTATTTAAAAATCATGTTCTCATTTAGAAGCAGTGTTGTAGTATGTTTAATGTGATATTCCATTGCCTATATGTGATTATAAAATAACTGCTTTTAATATAGAGACATTCCAAATCAGTAGTTTATGCTGATATTACGTATACATATCCTTCAGGTTAAAGAGAATCAATGTTTCATGTACAAATTTTACTTCCACCTCTACCAGGACTCTCATCGGCCTGTGTCTAAACCATTGCAATAGCTTACCCATTACCCACCCTTCCCAATCTCTCTTTATTATAATTCAGTCTTCCACTTTCTATGTTAATCACCCCAAGATCCTTCATATAATACATTTTAATACATTTTTAAAACAAAATCATAATACAGGTTGCTGGAGTTGCAATCGCTCTAAATTATAAACTATTTATATAAACTCTTCAAACTCTAGGGCCGAGGAAAATGCACCAATGAGGTACTCAATAAATGATGAATAAAAGAATGCCTCATATTTGGTTCTAGTACTGACTCTGTCCCTCACTAGCTTCAGTAAGTTTTCCTCCAATTCTTGCCTGCCATGTTCCTGCCTCAAAACACACATGCTCCTAGTTGTCTGTAGGAGTTTCTCCACAGCTCATGGATAAAAGAGCATAGTAAGTTGAATGTACACAGAGCAGATGGAATATACTAGGATGTAGCGTAGGAACTCTGGAGCCTAAGTCATTCACTCAAGTTACCTTTTTTGAACCACAGAATTTTCATTCACGAAATGTAATAATACATACCTAGTGAGGTAGTTATAAAGGTTAGCCATTCTTAAGTAAAAATGGCTAATATTATTGAGCTAGCTACTGGCTCTGAGCTTCAAGTTTCCCATCTTGGAAATGGGAATAATAATACATGTCTTGCATGGAAGTTGGAAAAATTAGCAATGATTATAATGCCTAATATTTCTTCACTGTTAATTAAGAGTTAGGCACTGTGTGTACTGAGCATTTTATGTAGATTAGATTCAATAATGCATGCCCAGTGATAGACACACAATCGGCACTCAATAAATGCTAGCTATTGTTATCATTAATAATGATCTCATTGAGTTCTTATACTGTCCATGAGAAGTCGGTGCTGATCTTGCTCAGCTCAGACCATTATGCTGAAAACACATATTTTTAATGTAAAATTCCCCAATGTTTGATTTGTTGAATTATATTTAATATAATATTTTAATTCAGGTTAGAGTCAAGCAAATTATGTTTCCCTCTAGATGGTCCTTCACTCCCAGTTTCATGATGAAAAATTGACAGTTTTTCAGGCTACAGAATTTAAGTGAGAGCCACACAAGAGAAAAGATCAGGATAGAAAATGTTTTATAATCATAGTGGACAGGTTTGTGGAACCTGCTGAAGCAACTCCTTTGAAATTCCTGGAGGTAACAGCCCCACAGATATGGGAGGTGTAGTTGGAGGATTTATCATACTTATAAATGCTTAGGATGCATTTCCTCTCTTTCTCCTCCTCCTTTACTTCTTATTGTCATTATCTTATCTTATTGTCAATATTTTTCCCCACTTATGCAAGGTGTAGAGTTGTGGTAAAGTAACCTGAAATGTGAGATATGATAGTCAGATTTGAAGAACTTCTTTAGCTCCTCGTTTGTAGTATAGAATGATAAATTTATAATATTTATAGTTCATTTATGCCCAATAAATAATTTCTGAGTCAACTTTGCATCCTATAGTACTATTTCTCATTTGAAACAAAATAGGGAGAAAATTAAGTAAAAACTTGCCCTTTTATATACATATTTATGTGTTCTCAATCAATGATATTTTTAAGCTAATTACCTCAAAGAATTTCTCAATTCACCTCAGAGACACAGACAGCAAAGCAAGTGATACAACTTAATAAAAAAATGAAATGTTGATCAAATGAATAAAACATTTTGTCAACTACACTTGTTTTTCTTTAAAAATATGATAAAAGAATAAGTTAAAATGTAATATAAATAAAAATATAATAATCATTATTAATTATATCTATAAATTGCTATCCATGTGGAGATCTTAAGGATATAGCATTATATCTAAGAAAAAGGAAATATAAAATGGAATTAAAACGAACTGTGAAATGGTAAAATAGAGCTGACCTACTGTTCCATCTCAAGAAACTTTTTTATTATTTTTTAATTTTTTTTGTTTAATTACAGTTATTTGCATCCTCTCCCCTTCCCTCCTCCCTTCCCCGCCCTTCCCACCCCCCCAGCCTCCCTCCTCCCTCTTAGTTCTGTCCATGTGTCCTCTACAGTGATTCCTGAAAACTCTTCTCCCCATTGTCCCCTCCCCCCTCTCCCCTGTCTATTGTTAGACTGTTAAAAATACTATTTATGTAGATGTTTACAAATGGTTTCCCGGGATAGAGACACTTAACAAAATTTTTTTAGCTAGCAAGATACAAATAAAAACTAAAAAATAAATAAATAAAATCCAACAAATATCTAACTAATGTAAATCATATCACTAGCACAACAATAAAGTACTTTCGAAGTCTTTTTAAGTCTCTATTTCAAGTCAAAATCTTGACAACACAGACAGTTCTGCCCTCTGTACTTCGGTCATTTGTGAGAGAACCCTTTTTTGCTCTACGGGAGCACTCTTTCCTGACGCGACATCCCCATCTGCTGAAAACGGATCTTTGCAGTCAAGGGCTCATTAGGGTCGGAGTCACTGGTTGAATTTGCAAACATAAATAAAGTTACTCTAGAATGAAAGGCCATAGCAATAACACTACTTTTAAAGACCATTTTGAAATTACTTGCTTTAGGTTCAAGAAAATAACCATCTCAAGAAAGTTGTTGCCATTATGATTTCACTGGGCAAAGGAGATAAAAGAGAGAGAATGAGTAGTGAAGGCAGGTTAAATTTGGGATTTATTTCAATCCTCCAACATGTAGAAAAACTGGAACCAGGTCATTCCAGAATCGATAGAATAATGTGCAGAGATACAAACAATGACAAGGAGAAGGCCTCCAGGCCAAAACATGTACATAAAATTTTGGACATTTCCTTGCCTCTTTAACATTTCTTATTAAAAAAAAAAAAAGAAAGTAGAAATGATAGGACAATCAATTCACTGGTATTAATTTCAAAAATAAAACAGTGAGTATATGAGACAAGTAGAAATATAAAGTTTTCTGAGATACTCCACCTGAAATCATTCATGTTCTCCCTGATTTTATTACTAAAGCCAATGAACAGTTGATTCCATTATGTATCTTAAAAAACACTAATTATTTCTTAAAAGTAGTTTATATTTGGTGATGCATAACTTAGAAAATATCCAAGAATTATCATAACATGTGTACAAATATTAAGCTTTTATGCTTTTGAATTATTTATTTAAGAGCATACAAAAATATGCTCAATAAACCTTATTTTGCTGTTGTGAAAAAAGTACATGGGATTGGGGTAAATAGTGATCAGGAGAGAAAGTATATGGGTAATTCAATCAGAGAGAATTAATAAAATATCTCAGTGTTATCTGCTACCAGCCAGACTATAACTTTTGGTGTCCCAAAATTATCTATCATCTATCTATCTATCGATCTATCATCTATCTATATCTATATATCTATCTATCATCCATCTCTGCTCACTTATTTCTGTTACGTCTACCTCCAAAGACAATTTATGGCCAACTAAAATTAATATAGGTATACTATGGCCACAAAATAAATGGCTGTGTATATGAACACACACATGAACAGAATTACTATAGTGGTTTGTGGTACAAGTAATGAATTTGACTAAAACCTGTGGAGTTCTTTTCAAAAAGAGTAAAATGCTATAAGATGAAAGTCAATTGGTTTTGTATTCAGGCAGCAATATTGTCAGTTACTCTCATCTCTCTCATCTTCTCTCTCTATTTATATATCAGAGTCTGAATCATGTTACAGGAAAAAAGGCAATTTTTGTTCTTGGAAAAATTGTATTCTGATCTTTGCGTGATACTGACTAATTTATAAAAGACTTTTGTCTGGCTAATGGTTCAATTTTATTTTTATTCTATTAAAGCTCTGGAAGACTTTACTACTGTTATTATTCAGAGAATAATATAAAGGAGAACAAAATTTTTAAAAACTATTCTTAAGGGAATTAAATAATGGTTCATTTTAGAAAGATCAGATGGAGAAAATATGTAATGAATTTGGTATAAATACAAAGGGTTTATTTAAGCTAAGTGGCAAAGCACCTCTGTCAAATTAAAATAAATGCATTTATTAGTACGGTTTTAGAAGTTTTGAGTTCTAAACTACTAATATATAATATAGCTTTTTCTCAAACTCTCATGGATGCTCAACAAAGAAAAAGCTGATAGTTAATCCCTTCTGTTTTCTGTTTTTCTGCTGCAACTTTCTGCTTATTTTTCCATATATACCAAAATTGGGTGACCTCTTTAAAGTTAATACGTAAAAATATCAACAATATTTAATCAAGTGGGGTTGATTCTTCGAAGGCTCAATGCCACAACAGTTAAGATCACAGACTCAGAATTTGAATCCTGTTTTAATTATGATTATATTACAATAGCCATGGACAAGACACAGCCCTGTGTGCCTCATTTTTCTCAGCTGAAAAAACTGAGATATTATGATGTATTATATGTATATATATACATACACACATATATGTAATTATAAAAACTAAAAACAGAACCATGCCTACCATAAAGTACATGTTCAATATATTTTAGTGATTATTTAATCAGCCTGGAAAATTTCTACTGAATGGCTTTTTCTAATTGCTCAGGGTTTATCACTTCACCTAATTTTGCCTAGTTTCAGTCAGTGTCTGGCATAAACAAAGAGTTGGTAAATAATTTTAGTGACAATTTAAAAGAAAATTATCATCATGTAAGCCTAACAATCTGAGAAATTGATTTAAGCCATAGTATAATATAAAATTATATTTTTAATGTTAAAAAGTATGCATTCTCATAGATATTTTTAAATATTTATTAAACTTCCCAGTTAGAAAATTATTTCATATATTTATTTCAAACTGGTTTTCAGTAATAGTATGGCTGTTATCTCCACTTCCATAGACAATTATTTTACAAATTACCTATCAGGTCTATATGGTGAGAAGTTTAAAAGAAAATCTTTTAGTCATTTCTTAAAAAATACAAAACTAAAACTGAAATGACAAAAGGCTACCAAAAGAAAAAAAAATTATTCAAGCTCTCAAATTGCGATAAGACCACCCACGATTTAAGGGAAACCATGGACTGGCGGAGATCCTTTGAGCCATCATTCAAAACCACACAACTTATTATATTGAATAAATCACCATTTCTTTGAAGTTTAAATTGTGTCATGTTGGAAACAGTATGAAACATCAAATACTTTTAAAGTATTTCAGAATGTTTTGCATTTTTATTCCTGAAGCAAACATAAAAACTTCTATTTAGAGATTTCAGGAAATAGTTAAGATTAATTTTTTTAGGCTTAATGTGTAGAGAAAGTAAGAGAAAATGGCTTTTCAAGTGTATCAAGCTACTTTTTTTTCAAAATCATTAAAGTTTTTCTCTGTAGAGTCTCCAGCTCAATGATATCCAAATTACCGAAAGATATATATAAAGTCACTGCAGGACTTTGAAAACAAAGATATGAGATACAAACCCATTTGAAGCCTGTTGGTGGCCTGAAGGCTTTTAAAACGTAATCTAGCAATGTTTGGTACTTTGTCATACCAGAGTTTTCTAATCTAGAAAATATTTCCACCATGTAAATGACATGCCCAAAAGAAAACCGTAGCTGTACACAAACAAGGCCAGGTTCACTTTTTAATAACTTCAAAATTCCTAAACTTAAATCATATATGATTTTAAAATACAGATGTCCATTTCCCTTAGTTTCAAAGTTAATGAGTGTTAAGTCTTGAAAAACACTGAGTTAGCATTAGGAAGATAACTCAGTGGACTGAGACCCAGCGTACATAATATCCTTTAATGCCTTTTTCCTGTTCCCTGAAATTCCCCCAAGTGAGCCACAGCCCTACCTTTAAGAAGATGCTTGGTTCTGAGGATGACTCATTGCCTCTCACAGAAAATCCAGCTATGGTGAGCAAGCTGATAATAATTGCTCTAGGATTAGGAAGAAGGATTGGGGTTTGTGGAGGATAGCAGAGGAACAGAAATAGAGGAGCAACACAGATAAAGTGGACAAGATAATGTAAAAGGAAATTTTGAAACAAAATAGAGCTTAGGGGTGGGTGGATAAAAGTTATGAAAAACATCAAGTGGGGAAAATTATCATGATAAAAATTGAATTGAGAGAACAAACAAAATTAAAATCAACTTTTTTTTTTCTTAAATAACATATTTGGGATAGGATGTAAATTGGGAGTAAGTAGAATTGGGTTAAAAAGTTGTAATAAGTATATTTAACCTACTTAATTTTCCTCATTGATATTTTGAAAGATGGAAAACTTGTATAAATAAGCACTTCAAAGACCTGGATGACTTACAATGGTGTGATTTTAAAAATGAATCCAATCAAGTTTCAAGGAAGGGTGTGTTATGACTGCTTATCCTTTGTCAATTATACAAGTAATAGTGTTAGTATTGTGGATTTTGAATTTAAAAGAGTCCTCAAACCATTCCTTGGAAATTTCCATCTTAGTGGTAATAGGGGAACTCAAGAGTTAAAGATTTTAGCTATAGTTATAGTTGACAGGCTTAAGTGATTAATTCAAGTAGAAAGCATTCCAGGAACTGGAATGCAGTAAACTCCAGGAAGTCAACAAACAATTCAACTCTTATGTCCCAAGAGTCTGCAAGCCATAGAGATAGTGTCTGAGCCATTGTGTTCCAGGGAGGGAATGGCCCTGAGGCAGATAAAAAATTGTTGAACCACAGATAAAGAACTACTAGAAAAATCACTGCTGGACTGCAACTCTTCTCTGATTAACCTTTTTCCCTAACCCCTTACCTAACCTTTTCTGTCCTTTTAAAAACATCAGCTTGAAATGAGATGTTAAGATGGTTTTTTAGGGTATATAATCTACCATCTTCTCAGATTGCTGGCATCTGAATAACACACCCATAAAGATTCAATCCGCGTCTATTTACTGGTTCTGGTAGTGACAGGAAGAATGAATGCTGACTTTTCCAGTTTCAAGGAGACTAAGAAGTAGCAGTTTGGATGATGGGCAGAAGTCACTGCAGATGGTTGGATAAGTAGAAAGTAGACTGCCAACATTGTAAAGAGGAACTGAACTAAAATAAAGCTAGACTGCTTGGGAAGAGACCAGATTCAACATTTCCAAGTAAGACTGATAGTATGTAATGACTATCTATCTACATTTGGGACATAATGAAGTAGACAGTCATGTATGATTTCAGAATTCTAGTTTGCAATAAGAGATAGTTGATTGGACCATTAATTATGTTAGAAAAATAAAAGAAATGAAAGTGAGGCAAGAGATAAGTTCGTACTTAAGCATGATGTTTTTAAAGATATTCTAAAATGGAAGTGGCTAGTGGGAAATAAGATATATAGATTCAAAATCATTTTTTAAACATGATTTTTGAAAGTCTATTTTGGAATGAGAGTTGTGAAAGTAGAAAAAGCAATAAATGTAAGTATTAGCTCATGTTTAATAAGAAAGAAAATAAGAAAGCGGGATACAAAGAAATAATTATTTGTTTGGTACTGATTTGATTTGGGTGTTGTATATGGCAGAATGCTAAAATGGCTCCCAATGAGCCACACCCTTGTATAATCCTCTCCCATATAAATGCGAAGAGAACCTATCAATACAATATGACTCTCTTGTGATTATGGTATTTTTATATGGCAAAAGGAAGATTATCCTGGGTGAGTCTGTCCTACTCAGGGAAACTTTTTGAAAGCAAAGTTTCTTCAGTTGATCTGAGAAAAATCAGAGAGGTATTGTCCAAATGGCCTAGAAGAAACCAAATATTCACTTTGTGAGTTCACCAACAGGGTCGGGGGTCAGTAGCAGGGAACTGGAGGCAGCCTCTAGGAACAGCCCCTAGTCATCAGCCAGCCAGCAAGAAAACAGGGACCTGTTTTCAACATGTTTACAGCCTCAAAGAACTAAATTTTGCCAGCAACCTGAATAAGCCTGGAAGAGAATATTATGTCTCAGATAACACAATAGTCATGGCCACAAACTCGGTTTCAGTATTGCAGAAGCGTGAGCAGAGAACCCATTCCATGCCTTGCACAACTCGTGACTCACACCCACTGTAAGATAATGAGTTTGGGTTGATTTTAAGCTGCTGAGATTGTGGTAATTTGTTATGCAGCAATAGCAAATTAGTACAGATGTTTTATGTTGACTTTATTTTTATTACATGATAGAGGGTGAGGAAAGGCCTCAGATTAAAGATGTTGGGGAAACATAACAGATATTGTATTCTTTTATACTGAATCTGGACGTGGGCAAGCCTTGGAGGAAATAAGAGAGAGAATGTGTTTTTGGATGTTTTCATGTGTACTACTGAAAGTTGAAGGATGGCAGATCATAGGTAATTAATTCTGGTGGCATCTATTTGGTTGGTCAAAGAATCTATTTAGTTTTTTTCCATAAAATAAAAGACGCATGTTTCATTTCCACCAATAAGTTTATTGATTTGGATATTTTGAGTATGTTGTCTCTCTCTCACACGGTATAACATTGATTGTTCTCAATTAATGTCTCAATTTGATTGCTATTGTCCATGGAGCATTGTCCAGCAAGAAATCTCCAACATGAAACTTCACAAACCACATTAGACACAATAGATCAGCCAGAGCACCTCCTCCATACACTGCACAAATCTTCTGTGTGTGTGTGTTTCAGTTGAGTTTTTACCTTTCTTGAAATAATAAAGCATAATATGCTGAAAATGTCACTTATTTTCTTCAATCTTCAATGTCAAAAAATGGCTACCCAAAAATTCACCAATTTTGATAAATTTTTAAGCATATTTTTTTATTTTTAGAGAGAGGGGAAAGGAAAGAGAAAGAGGGAGAGAAATATCAATGTGTGGTTGCCTTTTATGCACCCCCAACCAGGGGCTTGACCTGGCCCACAACCCAGGCTGTGCCCTGACTGGGGATTGAACTGGTGACCCTTCGGTTCACAAGCCAGTGCTCAATCCACTGAGCAGCACCAGCCAGGGTGATAAGTTTTTTTAATGTATGCTGATATAACAGCTGTTGAAATATAATTCGATAAAATTTTTTCAAATGAAATTAAAGACAATTAAGTGCTACTAGAGCCAGTTTACAGGAAAACCAAAAGAACTTTTTGGCTAACCCAATGTTTTTCTCTATCAAGTACAAGAGGGGAGTTAAGATTCAGATTAAGAACTCATTGTAGAGAAATACCCTTTGGTATCAGGTCTCTCATTCTACAGAGCCAGACAACTTCCTTTTTAGAGAGAGTCCTGTGGAAAGAGCCAGCTTCTCTATTCTGAAAGAGGGTGGTTGAGGAATTGAAGGATCAAGTTCTTAGATCTGGACTACATGGTGGCAATGCATTTTGGTGGCTTAGTTCAGGAATCCATGGTGGATGTGGGAAGTCACTTTATTAGCATAATGTGTGTCTCATTTTTTTTCCTAAAGCTTTGAAGTGCTGAACATCAGAGAGAAAAAGCAAAAAGGAAATTATCTTTAGGGCATTGAACAAGTGATCTTGTATTTTGTTCACCTGCATTTAGAAAGAATTTTCTGTTAGAAAGAATTTGAAGGGAGATTATCTCTTATCTGAACCTCTGATAAAACATTTTTTTAAAAACATTATGATACTAATTTAATTTTTGATAGTTATTAAAATACTTGGTTGTTCTATTTCTTCTACATAAATTCTATTTGTTTGCTTAACAACAGTTGCTTCTAATACATTCACGAGACATTTGTTCCATGCCAAAAGGTCCTTGAAATTTGGCCCTGTTCTATATGTCCATGCTTAGGTGACAACTGTGGGTTTGAATAGCTCACAACCTTTATCTCTACTTTGGGTCTACAGGATTAATAAATAAAAATTGCTATTATGCATTATTGGTCCAATAACTGCATTGTGGCTGTGTTGTTAATAATGACCCTTCTTGCCTCAGTTACTAGCTGGTAATGGCACAGGGGTGTTAGGTTGCTGGGTTAGAGTTCAAATACTGCAAAAGAGCAGAATTTATATAAACTCTGCAGAACAAATTTCTCCATAAATTTTTTGAACAGAATCAAATATCCTCCAAGTTTTTTTTTCCATTATTTTTTTTTCCCAGTCAATGAAAGGGAAACTTTATTGAGGCCCCAGGATCACAGAGATTAGGCAGAAGACCACCCACCCTATAGGCCAGAGGAGGTGATGGAGGGGCCTTATATAACCTTCTCCTTGGGGCGCAGGTTGTCGGTGCGGCCACACTTCTTCTTGCGGCAGTTCACAGCGCGGGGTGCAGGCGGGCCTAACACTCGAGGCAGATCACCTTGTCGCAGTTGTACTTCTGGGCGAGCTGGCGGAGGGAGGGCTCGATGACGCCACCGCGCAGATGACGCACCAAGTGCAGGGTGCACTCTTTCTGAATGTTGTAGTCCGAGAGAGCGTGGCCATCCTCCGGTTGTGTGCCCACAAAAATCAGTCGCTGCTGGTCACATGGGATGCCCTCCTTGTCTTGGATTTTAGCCTTGGCATTCTCAAAGGTGTCACTGGGCTCAACCTCAAGGGTGATGGTCTCCGCAGTCGGGGTCTTCGCAAAGATCTGCATCTCTGTGTCTGCTGGGGAGGCCACGCGGACGCCACAACCAATGCACTCCAGTGCCTCGTTGAGAAGAAAGAGCTTTTCCATTACTTTATGTGATTTATTTTTACGCTTACATGTGTCTCTTAGAAACATAATAAACAAATTTTTAAAACTGGAATCTATGAGTATTTTCAGTAATAAGTGAATCTAATTCCTATTTTCTCTGCATATTTCTATACATTTAGAAATGATTTTACTTCTTCTGCCTCTACTGATATTATTTAGGAATGTAAATTAGTAGTCACATTTTACCATAAAAGTGTATTTGATTAACACCAAAAATATTCTTTAATTTGGGAACCTCATTTATTTACTCCAAAATATTTATTGAGGTTCTATTATATGTAGTCACTCTCCTATGTGTTTGGAATATATCAATGAGCAAATAAGACAAAAAAAATATTCTGTCTCAGTTATAGAGGTTACATTCTGATTCATAATAGTAATCATGAGGTAAACCCTGCTCCAAGCGCTCTCTGTATACTAACTATTTTATCCATCACAAGAAACTTATGAGGTATTACAGATAGGAAACAATAACACAGACAAGTAAAGTTACTAGCCAAATTGATACAGTCAAGATATGAACAGCCATGTAATAAGTCCTAAAGCTGTACTCTGAAATCATTGCATTCAATAACACTTAAAGCTGAATGGTTTACAACCAGTATGTATTTTTTTAATTTTTTCATTAATTTTATTTTAATACCAATACTATTGTTTAATTTAATTAGGTTAATAATATATGCCCAAAGCAACCAACCTTAGATTTAAACTTTCAAAACACTTGAACCCCAAATTGAGGTCATATATATAACTCAATAGTTATTAATAAAACATTAGCACATTTTATTATTTATTCACATATTATGTAATTTAACAATTTAATTTTTCTCAGATACAATACTTAATGGGCCCAATAAATTTTCAAGAGAGCAAAAAGCAGTTATCTTTGGTTAAATACCGATTTTGAAAGATTTGAGCAGATCTTGTAGGAAATCTGTCCTATGATTCACTGATGGTCATGAAAAAGGAAACACACAAGAAACTCCTTTGAAAATGCACACATTGGTATTATTTGGAATGAAAGGCCTGTGGTTTTGAGAACAGAACCCAAATATACTGGCTGTTCTTACAGTCCTAACAGATTGTTTCCTATGTTATGTTCTCCCATGTTCATAACATAATGAACTAATTTTAGTACTTCTACTTTATTACCCTCTTAACTTTCCCCTTCTTTCTTTCCCAGTCCTCCTGGCTTCCTTCACTGTCCTCTCTGGTTTCCTTACCTTGGGGTTTTGGGGCTTTGGGTAGAGAGCTTTACAGACTGATTCATGACAGGTCCTAGCATTTCAAAATCCACATAAATTGATCAGTACACTAAAATAAGCTACAGGAAAAAGAAAATACAGATAGTAATTCAATTTAAACTTAATAAAAGGGAAGAATCTTTTTTTGTTGTTCCTTCTCTATGCCTCAGGGGACTCATTATATATCTATTGTCAATAATCGTAACATCATACACTATTCAGAATATTTCATGAAGAATTGAAAACAAAATTCATGGATGATGCTTGAAGTTTATTTTTATAATATGGTATTTCAAGTTGACACCCTAATTAAGCCTTTGGAAAGAAAACTTTAAAATATTTTGTGGCACAATTTCAATTTCCAGAATATTTTTAAAAAATATGGCCAGCAAAAAAATATATTTTTAAATTTAAAGTAATTGTTAAAGTTCAACCATTTAGTGGAGCAAAAAAGAATCAAGTTCGTGCTGTCTCTATTTTTTATTATACCATCCTCTATCTCTCATCTTATATTAGGGGTTAAAGATAGAGAATATCAAATGTCATCAAGTAGAACCGGGCACATGAAACTGAGGAAGAAGAGAATTAGCAACTTTCCAAATTTACACACTCAAAATAAGCATTTTAAGTGTCCATAATGCAATCAATTACTGAAAAATAAACACAAGAGACCTACACCATTTCCAACATGTAATTAGAATGGCATAATTCAGCAGAGTGGATATGGACCTCTTACTAGGCAAGGAGAGAGAAAATAAAAAAAATACATAAGGGCACCCTCTGGAAAAGCTCTCACACATTTGTACACACTGTCTGGTTAGAGTAGGCCAAAACTTGATACTTTTATTTTCAACCTTTGACCTTGGACATCTGGAAACCCAATTTGAGTCAAAAGAAGGAAGTTTTCTTTTCTATTCAAAAAATGTTGGGGAAAAAAACTTTAGCACCTAGCATCCATTTGGTGAGCAAAAGGTGCTAGAATTTATGCGTTTGTAAGGAAGTCTAAAACACGGAGGATTTGGTTAGAAAATAGATCCCCCAGAACCCTGACAATATTGGCACACCTTTTTTTCTAATGATGAACTTAGACATGGCTGAGATGAGCAAAATAACCCAGTGCTTTGATGTCCTTTGATGTCCTAATTTAATAGATATTTTCCAATTCCCGGATTTGAGATATGGTGAAGCATTCTATATCAACATACGTGTACACCTATACTTGATGTCATGAGCATTTTAAAGTTGTTTTCATTTGTAAGAAAAATTTTAACCATTACACTTTAAAATATAACAAAAATGATGTGATTTATCATAGTGGTTTTATTTGGACAATATTAAGATTGAGAAATATATCACAAATTATATAAGAAACATTCTTTTTACATACGATTATTCATTGTGGCATACAAAATTTTTGTATGAGTGCCACTATAGAGTCACTTATCTCTTAACTATAAGACAAACATTTACCCACATAAAGGTAGATAGTAGGGTAAATGGAGAAAAATAAAAACTATAGGGTCATGAACACTTGGGCTTGGTCATTCAGACATTTTCTCACTGTGCAATCTTGGAAAAGTTCTTTAGCTTTTTGGAGCCTAGTTTCCTCATCTGTAATAGGCATTTTCTTGGGAGTATATTGCAGGGTTATTGTGAGAAGGAACAGTGATTTATGTGGAGCACACAGTAGAATTTTTATAAATGCCATTATAATGCTTATCTTTATCAACTTTGTTATTAAAATGTTGGAAAATTCATCCAGTATGACTAGATAAGTTCCAGAATTATTAATTGCACACAGACAAGTCTAAGCTATGCTGTGATCTTAATAAGTCTTACAGCTCCAGGGGTCATGACAGCGAGTGAAAGGGAAACTGTCTTCCCTTTGTACACAGAAACCACACACAGGGATAATTAGATGTTGGTCAGTTAAAAAATTTTTCTTATGGCATTTGATTAAATTATATTGCAGGAACCATATCTACTCTATTATGATTATTAACTATCATGTAGTAAATGTTAATCATTAGTAATGGGTCTATTCATGACATGCGGAAAAGTATTCTTTCAGCATCATATAAAAGATATTATATTACCATGCAGTTTGCCAAAATGAATTTACTTGGAAATAAAGCAATTTCTATTTGCAGTTTATTTATTGCCTTTTATGGGACTGACTCAGTATTTTCTTGGGGTTTTTGTTTGTTTGTTTCTTGTTTCATTTTATTGTTTTACAAGGATTTCTTTGCAACATTTTGATCCATGCTAGGAATTCATACTTAGCTATGTGGCAAGAATTCAAAATATTTATGCATTTCCAAAAATGTCTGTACATCAAAGCACCATTTTTATTTGAATTTTTGAAGTTACCTGTTTTAACACAAATTAATTTATATTCTTATCAACTAATGCCAAAAATTGTAATCTTGAATGTATTCTAATGTTATATATGACTATTGTTTTTATTTAAAGAATAGTTTAATAATAAATGCTTACTATAGCCTGTATTTTCTGGTCTCTGCACACACACAAAAAAAATTTATATTTATACAGTTACATTAATTCCAAAATTTATAATTATAATATTTTCAAATCATTTAAAATAAATAACTAAAAAGAGAAAAAATAAAGTCAACACCCCCATACAACACAGCTACTGTTTTGTGGAAGCAAATGAATAGCTAAAGTACCAGTTGCCAAATATGCCCTTGAATCTGAGCTTGCACATAAGTGGGAGGGCATGTAACCACATTTAGTTTCTTTAAAAAGTGCATGCTTTTATTTCCAGCATCTACACACTTTATTATCACCACAGAAGTACAGAAACAAATGTTTTTTGTTTCCTTTCTTGCTTTTTTCTTTCCTTTAAGATCTCATGCCTATGTTTTCTTTTCCTTTGCAGTTCACACCGCATAGTGCTGTCTGAAAATACACATGCAGTTTCCATTATCTGTGGACCTTTCTTGCATCAAGGAGAGAACAGACCCCACCGCACAGTATCTCTCTTGTGTGGTATTGTGAGCACCTGGTCTACCTTATGGCAAGCCACTTCAAAAGTTCTTTGGACACTTTGTTTATCGTCAGGGAAGGCCATTTTCATTTACGACACACAGAAGTAGAATCCTCCAGATGGCCACCTGTCTTTCCAAATGGCCAAAACATGGAACTTTCTTATGTAGACAAATATTTTTATAGGCATTCTTGGTTGTAGTTTGCAGAAGAATTCAAATGTGATAAAAAGAATTGGTCTACTTATGAATGTAAAAGAAAATATAGACTGTACACAGTTTATGGTTCTTCTAGCCTGGTTCATCATTAATTGTAGATAAGTAACAATCATTTTGTCAAATTTAGAACCCAATTAGGTCTTATACTGAAAATTTAGAGCCAGTTTCTAGCCACTGGGGTTCCATTTCCTATATTCAATATCAGAGTCTCTGCATTTATCATAGAAGTAACCAAGCAATAGGACTGATTGTATTCTGCAATGTGTGTGCTACTTACCACATCTTTGTGAATTTATAGGTATTTTTCATAATGTGGAAAATCACACACACTGTTTTAGAACAACTAAATAAATACCTATAGTCACACAATTTGAGGGCACAGCCTATTTTAGCTTTAATGGTAAAAGCTATTGATTGTGTTTACTTCTGATCCTGTTTGCTATTGGTTCCTAAGCACTCTTTGCTCTGGTGGGAGATATCCAAGCTGGATGGCATAGCATCTTTGCCCTTCTACATTGTTTGTGTCTGTTTGGAATGGGGAGAGAGAAGAGGTGTATCACATGGGCTCAGCTGGTTAATTTTACATGCCAGCTTGTCAAGGCCACAGTACTCAGATATTTATTCAAACATCATTCTAGAAGTTTCTGTAAGGTATTTTTTAGATGAATTTAATATCTGATTCAGTATGCATGGAGTAAAGCAAGTGATTCTCCATAATGTGAGTGAGCTTTACAGAATTCGAGTGTTTGATGTTTGGAAAATACATGAAATTTTTAAAGTTTTATAGTCAAGTAAGTTTATGAGATGCTTTCTGAATAGTTTGAATGATAATAATTCACTTGTAGATAATTAGAGTAAATCAGTTTTAGAATAAAGATCAAGAGCCTGATCATTTACATCACTTATCAAAGAAGCTAATTAAATATTGCTACTTTTATTAGAAGTGAGATATCTTTTTTTTATTGCAATGTGAAACAACACAAGTAAAAGTCATGCAATAAAAGTGAAAGAGTTAATTAACTTTGTCATGGGCAGGTATACAGTTTCTACTCATTTTTTGCTCATGTTTAAAGTGGGCACATTTCTGAAAATGGAGTTCTCATTTAGAATCTCACAAAATGCAGGTCTTTCTCTATTATAATGAGCAAAGAATTAAATAGAACATGCATCTGATGTTTCCATTGTTCTATATTAATAGACTATCAATCCATATTACATGTTGAAATAAGTATACAACATGATATTGCAGGCAATGGTAGCACAGTGCTTAGTATACTATAGGCATTCCATAACTATCTGGTGAATGAATGTATGTATAAGGCAAAAAATGCAATGGAATGGATATAAGAATTTGAGTCTAAAAGTCTTGCTTGGATTCAAGTTCTAGTTCTACTTGCCATAGTAACTTAAGAAATACATTTCTCATCTCTGGACTCCAGATATTTTTGTAAGAATAAAAAAAGATTACATATAACTTCATAAAGGAAATTTACTTCTGTTATTGCTATTTTTAATATAAACAGCTATAATACTAGTTTTCTAAGCTGTTTTATTGATGTAAAGTTTGAATTTAGTATCACAACAAAAAGAAAGCTTGTTTTAGGAGATTACACTTACATGGAGGAATTCTAGTTAGGAGGAACCCCAGCCCCAGTTTCAAGCTTGGGGACCCTAAAAATGAAAAACACAACAAAATAAACTTAAGAAGAAATAGCTTATTGATAATAGGTAAAAACAATTCACCTGTCCATCTCCATATAGGAGAAACTGAAGTATATTCATACAATAAAGTACTCTTCAGATCTTCATGCTTTTATATTCAAAACAACACTGATGAATCGCCAAATATCAAGCTGATCAAGAGAAGCCATACATAAAAGAATACATGACATGTGGTATTATTCTGCAGATATTTATTGTATTATTTTATTGCCAATACAACAATTACCACATACTTGATGGCTTAAAACAATACAGTCTTTTATAGTTATAAGGGTTTGAAGTTTTACATGGGTCTGTCTAGATATCAAGCTATCAACATATTTTTGTTCATTTCTTAATATTTCAGAGAAGAATCTATGTCGTCGTATTGCCAGCTTCTCAACTCCACAATGTTTCTTGGTTTGTGGCCCAATCCTCCATCTTCAAAGCCAACACTACAGCATCTCTCTGACCATGTTTCCAGTCTCAGCTTCCTTCGATGCTCTTTTCTGCCTCCCTCTGCCGCCCAGATAATCCCAAACAATCTCTCTATTTTAAGGTTAGCAGATTAGCAACTTTAATTCCATCTGCAACTTTAATTCCCCTTTGCCATGTAATCTAACATAGTCACAAGTTCTATGGATTAGGATGTAGACATCTGTGGGGGATAATTTTTCTGTTCACATAACATCAAAGATGAAAAATATTCTATGATAATGAATCAGAGCAGTGATCGCTCCTGGGTGTGGAGCAAGGATTAATGGGAAAGGGGTGTATGGTACTTTTTTAGGTTGATGGAAATGTTCTGCATCTTGATTGGGTGTAAATTATATAGGCATAGCTATTGGTCAAAACTTAATGAAGCTTTGACTGTATATTTTACTCTATGTATATTATACCTAGATTTATAAAATTAAAGGAATACACAAGTGCTTCCAACACTTGAGATCCAGAGTTTATTCTAATTTTCAGAGTCCAGTTTTTCCTGTCAATGTTTTAACTTGAACACAGAGGCTTTGCAAGTATAAATTCAATGCACATGGTAACTCAACCATCTGCAGGTATAATCTTTGTTTCAGAAATATCAGTTATGTAATTATAAAAAATAAGGGATTTTATTTTTCAGGCAGGCTTAGAAACTTTCTGACTCCTTCGAGGACTTGAGTTGAGAAATTAAACCCTGAATTTGTCATTCTCTTTTAAAAAATTCTCCAGAGCAGTCAGAAATAGCCAAACAACCTACTGTCCTTGTGTTCTTCTATCCATCACCAGGTTCTGTTAGAAAAGCTATTTGATATTCCAAAGCCTTTGTACAAAAATTTTACTTCAGGAAACTACATGTGATCACCTAACTAACTTTTTGCCCTCCACATACTAAGGACTTATCATTGTTCCCTTTTCTACTGGCAAAGAGGTCCACTCTGATCTCTAATCACATGGAAGACCAATTTCAGATTTCCTTTTGTTTTTCTTAATTTGGAAATAATTTCAAACTTACAGAAAATTCACCAAATTAAAATAGAACAAAAATGCTCACCTACTCTGTATATGCCTTTGCCTATTGTTTACATTTTCCTACAATTGCTTTATTATCTGCACTCCCCCCCACACACACACACCTTTATTCTGAACCATTTGAGGGTAAGTTACTTAAATCATGACCTATAAGAGGTATCCTTACAAGAGTATCCCTAAATAAATATTTGTGAAATTCTTAAAAGTAGAGATATTCCTTTGTATAATCACAGTATAAACTCTGGGAAATTTAACAGTGACACACTGCTTTACCCAATTGACTATTTGTATTTAAACCTTGTCAGTAGAATTAAAAGTGTATTTTGTAGCATTTTACTTCCTTCTAATATGGGATCCAGTTCAGTATTAGATGACGCATTTAGTTGTCACATTTTAAGACAAGACATCCGAATAGCCATCAAATCCCTCAGTCTGTAACAGTGAACAAATGGTAGCTACTGCCTCTGGAGAATCACAGCCTCTGCTTTCTACCTTCATATTCTTACCAGAGTTCTGTCAATGGGATAATTCTAAACAGTTACTACAAAGAAAGAAAGCATTCTGGATAATGCGACTATAGGAGGAAGTGATGGTGCTGCTAATTTCTTTTTTTTTTCATATCTGTTTAAAGCATGGAAAAAATATTTTCAACTTTAGGCATTGATTTAAATATGGCTGAGAAAAAAGGCTATAAGATTGGAACTAATGTCATAATAAAAAGAAAGGTGTACCAACAAAATTTGGGTTCATGTCCAGAAGTATTTTGTTTGCCATGTACAAAAATAATTTGAACTAGTTAGTAATAGACAAATTAACCTGTCCTGGTTATAAAAGAAAATTTTTGGAATAGTTCAAAATTATACTAATATTTTTCTAATGTGTAGTTCATGAAATACACATTAAATTTGACCTAAAAACCATTTGGACACAGAATAGAAATGTCAACTAAGTGATATTAAAGCAAATAAATTTTAAGTAGATAAAGCATGTGATACATTGAATGGAGTAAATGAATAAGAGTATATTCAAACAAAACATTTTTGTTGTCTTTATCAGAAGACAATTAATGCTGAATTAATGTTATCTACAGATATTTAGTTAAAAAATTTATTTAAACTTACCAGTGCTAGCAAACTCTTACACAAAGCCCAAGGTGGAGGGAACAGCCATCCAGAATAACCAATAGAAGACTACCTGAAGAGGAGACATTTAACCAAGGAGAGGCAGAAACCACCTCAAGACCTATAAGGAAAGGCAGGGACACAAAAGAGGATGGCCCCACTCCTACAGGCAGCAGGCTGTGTGTTATGGCACAGCTGTGGGGGGCTTTCTCCTCCTAGGAGGAGTAAAGCCTGGACCCCAGACTGGGACCCAAAGCACAGGGTGCTAGAGCCAAGATCAGCCACCATGTAGCATCCATTGGTGAAAAGTGGTGGGGATTCTGCCTGCCCAGGAGAGTTGGAGCCTTCTGGAGACAAAGCCACTATTTTTTTATGGGGACAAAGCACAGTTTTTGTTTACTTGCAAACACTCACCTTGGGCTCTGACAAAGGGAGGGCTGTGCTGACTAGAGTTGGCTGAGAGTTTGGAGTGGGAGGCAATGGAGAGAGATTTGGAAAGCAGCTGCTGGGACATCCTCCACTACCACAGAAGCCATTTTCCATGAGAAGTGAAAACCCCTCCCAGGAGAAAAACAATTACCCACCTTGTGGGATACTGTTTGCTGCACCCTGTGGAATCCTGCTCAACCCACCCGCAACTTTTCCACCTAACCCTGCATCTTAACCCATGCTGAGGAGACAGCAACACAGGCAGACTCAGGGGGTGTCAGAGATTGGATTTAGTGTGTGACCATCTCATACACTTTCCTGGGAATCAGACTGGCAATTCTTCCTCATATGAAAGCCATAAAAACACACTACTGGTTTCTGACAGACCCAAACTCTGGGCTCTGAGGGCTCCATCCTCTTGCCTACTAGGGGCTTTGCCCTGCCACATTCAGAGAAATAATCCAAGACAGACTCAGATGCATGGTTCAGGGTGGAGGAACACATCCACCATTTTCCCTGAGATTTGAATGGTACCTCCTCCCCACAAGAGAACCAGGAGTCCCATCCACCCGATTCCGCCAAAGCCTTCTCAGAAAGAGTTGGGTCAGGGACTGACACTGACAGCAGGCCAGGAAGAAGAAGCAGGCTAAGACGCACCATGTGGAGCCTTGGGACATTGGCTGACTCACCCCTGCGCTCTCTGCTGTTAAAAGCTTTCCCTGCAGCCCCAGCTGGTATGGCTCAGTGGATTGAGCACTGGCCTGCAAACCAAAGAATTGCTGGTTCAATTCCCAGTCAGGGCACATGCCTGGGTTGCAGGCCAGGGCCCCGACAGGGGGTGTGTGAGAGGCAACCACACATTGATGTTTTTCTCCCTCTCTTTCTCCTTCCTTTCCCTTCTGTCTAAAAATAAATTAACAAAATATTTTTTAAAAAAAGCTGGCCCTGCAGTGCAGCTTTGCCCATCCAGTGCACAGCTAAGCCTGGAGGAGACATCCATAACTATGGATCATTTGTAGCTTCAAACAGGTTGCTGGGGGCTAGACGTGGACAGAATCTGACATTATCTTGCACCAGCTTCAGACAACATTAGAGTTGTATCCAGAGGGAGATCCTAGCAGGCAGGCATTAAACTCTGCTCAAATTATACTTTGTTCTTTGCCATTATTTTTGTTATTTTAGTAGTCTTTTTATTATTTTTCCTTTTCCCTTAATTTTTCCTATATTTTTTCTTTCATATCTTTTATTTTACTCTTTCTTTTTCTCATTCTATTTTTCCTTCTTTCTTTTTTTATTTTTTTCCATTCATTCTCTTTTCTCATTCTCTTTTTTTTTTACTTGGCCATTTTCCTCTATTTCTTTCTCTAAGTGTTTCCCTTCCTTCTCTCTTATTATAATCATTTTTCTTTTTCTTTTTTTTTGTATTCTTGTATTCTTTTCTATATTTTATGTTATTCTATTTCTCTTTCATTTTTCATTGTTGATTTTGCTGTTGTTAGGGGTTTTTGCTTGTTTTTGTGTTCTGTTAGCACCTGCACAACAGCATGCAATATGTGGTTGGGGTTGAGCCAATCAGTCAGCCAGCTAGAGGGGATATGCCACCAATAAAAAAGCCAACAATAATCAGTACCCAACTGCAACAGCAGAACCCACATAAGCCACACAAGCAACATTCCTAGAGCATCTAGTTCAGGAGATCAAGGAAACTGCATCGCTAGGACCCACAGGACTCCTATCATAAAAGACCACTCCACAAAGACTGGGATTCAAATCAGATCCATCTAATACATGAACACAAACAAAAAGAGCTTAAATGCAGAGACCAAGAAACAACCTCCAAATGAAATAAAACGAGGAATCCCCAGAAAAAGAGCTGAATTAAATTGAGGCAAGTCATTTATCAGACATAGAGTTCAAAGTAATGGTTATAAGGATGCTCGAGGAAGTTAGTGAGAACTACAGGAACTTAGTGGGAACTACATCAGCAAGAAAACCAACATAGAGCCCTGGCTGGTATGGCTCAGCTGGTTGAGTGCCAGCCTATGAATAGAAAGGCTGCCTGTTCAATTCCTGGTTGGGGTGCATGCCTGGGTTGAGGTCCTAGTCCCCAGATGGGGGCATGCGAGAAGCCACAGATCAATGTTTTTCTCACATGTCCCTGTTTCTGTCCCTTCCTGCTCTTCTCTCTAGAAATGAATAAATAAAACCTTTTAACAAGTGACATAGAACCAGTCGGAAATGAAGAATGCAATATCTGAAATGAGGAATACACTAAAAGGAATTAGAAGCAGGCTACATGAAGCAGAGGGTTGATTTGGAAGACAATGGAGAAGAAATATGCAGTCACAGCAATGAAAAGAAAAAAGACCTAAAAAATGAGGAGATTTTAAGGGAACTTTGGTACAACATGAAACATAAGAATAGCTGTACCACAAGAATACCAGAAGAGGAAGAAAATGAACAAGGAATAGAAAACATGTTTGAAGAAATAATGACAAAAAATATCCCTAGCCTGGTGAAGGAAAAATTCACACAAAAAGTTCAGGAAGTATAGAGTTCCAACCAAGATGAACCCAAAGACAACCACACCAAGACACATCATAATTAAAATGGCAAGTTTAAAGGCAAAAAAGAGAATATTGAGGGCAGCAAGAGAGAAACAGTTAGTTACCCACAAGGGAGTTCCCACAACTGTCAGCTGATTTCTCAATGGAAACACTACAGGGCAGAAGGGATTGGCAGGACGTATTCAAAGTAATGAAAACAAAGACCTGTATCCAAGACTGCTCTATTCAGCAAGTTTATCATTTAAAATTGAAGGCAAATAAATAGCTTCCCAGAAAACAAACAAACAAAAAATCCTAAAGAAGTCAGTTGCCACCAAACCAGCATTACAAGATATATTAAAGGGACTGCTTTGTGAAGACGAAAAAATAGAGAGATGGAGGAATGTAGGTATAATGGGAAAAATGACAATGAATAAGTATCTGTAAATAATAACTTTAAATGTAAATGAATTAAATGTTCCAATCAAGAGATGTAGGGTAACTGAATGGATAAAAAAACATGACCCATATGTATGCTGTCTACAAGAAACACACATCAGAACAAAAAGTACACATAAACTGAAAGTGAAGGGATGGACAAAATATTCCTTGCAAATGGATGTGAAAAAAAAAAGCTGGGGTAGCAATACTTACATCTGAAAAAGTATGCTTCAAAACAAAGGCCATAAAAAGAAAGTCATTACAAAATACTAAAGGGGTCAATCCATGAAGAGGATATAACCCTTGTAAACGTATGTGCACCCAATAAAGGAGCTTCTAAATATATAAAGAAAATCTTGGTGGACTTGAAGGAAGCAATTGACAACAATACAGTCATAGTAGGGTATTTTAATATCCCACCATCATCAATGGATAGATCTCCCATACAAAAAATCAACAAGGAAACTGTGACCCTAAATGAAACATTAGATTGAATGGATTTAAATGATATTTATAGAACATTTCATCTCAAAGAAGCAGAATACATATTAATTTCAAGTGCACATGAATTATTCTCAAAGATAGATCTTAGGTTAGGACCAAAATTAGTGTTAACAAATTTAAGGAAAGTGAAGTCACATCAATTATTTTCTCTGATCACAATGGCATGAAACTAGAAACAACCACACTTAAAAAAATCAAGTACATGAGTCTAAGTAGCATGTTATTAAATAATGAATAAGTTATCAGTGAAATCAAGGAAGAAATTTAAAAAGTACATGAAAACACAACCCAAAGCCTAAGGGACATAATGAAAGTAGTCCTGAGAGGGAAGTTCATAGCATTAAAGACCTACCTCAAGAAGCAAGTAAAAGCTTAAATAAACAATCTGACTCTACACCTAAAAAGACTAAAAGAACAACAAAACAAAAACAAACAGAGCCCAGAGTGAGTAGAATGAATGAAATACTCAAGATCATAGTGGAAATAAATGACAGAGATTTAAAAATACCAATTCAAAAAAATCAATAAATCCAGGTTCTGGATCTTTGAAAAGATAAACAAAATTGATGAACCTTTAACCAGACTCATCAAGAAAAAAAAAGACCCCCCAAAATAAAATCAGAAATTTAAGGAGAGAAGTAACAACTTATATTACAGAAATGCAAAGGACTGCAAGAAAATACTGTGGACAACAATATGCCAAGAAATTGGACAACCAGGATGAAATATATAAATTTCTAGAAACAATCTTCCAAAACTGAGTCAGAAAGAAGAAAAAAAACCTGAATAGACTGTTAACAACTAATGAAATTGAAGCAGTAATAAAAAATTAAAAAAAAAAAAAAAAACTGCCAGCAAATGGGAAAGTCCCTGACCAGACAGCTTCAAGACTTTCCATTTTACCAATCATTCAAAGAAGCACAAACACCTATCCTTCTAAGAGTATTCCAAAAACTTCAAGAGAAGGGAAGACTTCTAAGCTTTCTTTATGTGGCCAGTATTATCCTAATTTCAAAAACATGTAAAGATACAACAAAGAAAGAAAATGATAATCCTATATCCCTAATGAACATAGAGGCTAAAATTCTAAATAAAATATTAGTGGACTAATTCCAGTAATACGTTAAAAAGATAGCCAAGTGCTGGAAACAGACTAAGTACCCATCAGTAAATGAGTGGATAAAAAAAACTGTGGTCCATTTACACAATGGAAAATTATGCAACAGAAAGAAAGAACTCCTACCCTTCACAACAGCATGGATGGAACTGGAGAGCATTATGCTAAGTCAGGTGGCAAAAGACAAACACCATAGGGTCTCATCTATAAGTGGAACCTAATCAACAAAACAAATAAGCGAGTCAAAGAGAACCAGAGACACTGAAACAAAAAACAAACTGACAGTGACGAGAGGGGAGGGGAAAAGAGGATAATGGGAGAAAGAAGGAGGAGGGTCAAGTCAAGGAACATGTATAAAGGACCCATGGGCAAAGACAATGGCAGGGGGCAGGACTGAATGTGGGAGGTGGTGTGTTGGTAGGGCGGGGGAAAATAATGGGGGAAGAATGGGGACAAATATAATTGAACAACAATTAAAAAAATGATTGTGCAGCATGATCAAGTGGGATTTATCATGAGAATGCAAGGTTGGTATAATATTTTCAAATCAATAAATATGATACATCACATACACAAAATGAAAGATAAAAATCACATGATCATACCAACAGATGTAGAAAAAGCATTTGATAAAATCTAGCACCATTTATGACAAAAACTCGCAGCAAAGTGGGAATAGAAGGATGAAATCTCAACATAATAAAGTCTATATGCAGAATACTTACAGCCAACATTAAACTCGATGGGCAAAAACTGAAAACATTTTCCTTAAGGTAAGAAAGAAGACAGGGATGTCCACTTTTATCACTCTTATCCAACATAGTACTGGAAGTCCTAGCCAGAAAAATCAAACAAGAGGAAGAAGAATAAAAGGCATCCAAATTGAAAAACAGGAAGTAAAAGTCATTAGTCGCAGGTGACATGATATTGTACATAGAAAAAACTATAGGCTCCACCAAAAAGCTACTAGACCTGATACATGAATTCAGCAAATTAACAGGATACAATAATCAATACTCAGAAATTGATGGCATTTTTATACACCATTAACAAACTATCAGAGAAAGAAACTAAGAAAACAACCCCATTTACTATTGCAACAACAATAAACTAGGTCTAAGAATAAATTTAACCAAGGAGGTAAAAGACCTGTATTCACAAAACTATAGGACACTGAAGAAAGAAATTGAAGATACAAATAAGTGGAAGCACATACCATGTTCATGGATAGGAAGAATTAACCTCATTAAAATGTCCATACTACCCAATGAAATCTACAGATTCAACAAAATTCCTATTAAAATGCCAATGGCATTTTTCACACATCTAGGACAAAAATTCCAAAAATTTACATGGAACCAAAAAAGATCCTGAATAGCTTCAGCAATCTTGAGAAAGAAGAACAAGGTTGGAAAGATCACAACTCATGATATCAAACCATAGTATGAGGCCACTGTAATCAAAACAGTCCGGCGCTGGCATAAGAACTGACACATAGATCAATAAAACAGAAAGCCCAAAAATAAACCCATGCCTTTATGGTCAATTAATATTTGACAAAGGAAGCCAGAGGATACAATGGAGTAAAGACAGTCTCTTCAATAAATGGTGTTGGGAAAGCTGGACTGGTACATGGGGGAAAAAAAAATGAAACTAGACTACCAACTTACACCATATACAAGAATAAACTCAAAATGGATAAAAGACTTAAATATAAGTCATGATACCATAAAAACCCTAGAGGAAAACATAAGCAGTGAAATTTCAGATATCTCACATACCAATATTTTAGTTCATCTATCTCCTAGGGCAAGGGAAACAAAGGAAAAATATTAAAAATTAGACTACATCAAATTTAAAAAGCTTCTGCACAGCTAAAGAAACCATCATCAAAATGAAAAGGAAACCTACTATATGGGAGAACATATTTGCGAATGACACACTGGACAAGGGTATAATCTACAAATTATATAGAGAACTTATACAACTCAACACTGGGGAGATGGACAATCCAATGAAAAAATGGGAAAAGGTCTTGCATAGGCACTTCATAAAGGAGGACACACAAATGGGCGATAGACATATGAGGAAACTTCCAACATCACTAGCCATCAGAGAGATGCAAATTAAAACCACAATGAGATGCCATCTAACACCTGCCAAAATGGCTATCGTTAATAAATCAACAAATAACAATTGCGGGCAGGGATGTGGAGAAAAGGGAATCCTAGTGGTAATGAAGACTGGAGCAGCCACTGTGGAAAACAGTATGGAGGCGTCTCAAAAAATTAAAGATTGAACTGCCTTTTAAACCAGCAATTGCACTTCTGGGAATATATCCTAAGAATCCCTAAACATCAATTCAAAAAATTACATGCACATCTACGTTCATAGCAGCATTATTTATAATAGCCGTAGTATGGAAATAGTCTAAGTACCCATCAGAAGATGAGTGGATAAAAAAGCTGTAGTACTCTTACACCATGGAATACTAAATAGCAGTAAAAAAGAAGAAATTCTTACCTTTTGCCAACAGCATGGATGGAACTGGACACCATCATGCTAAGTGAAGTAAGCCAGTCAGAAAAAGACAAATATCATATGATCTCACTTGAAAGTGGAATCTAATGAACAAAATAAACTAACACACGAAACAGAATCAGATGCAAAGAAACATGGGGCAGATTGACAGCTGTAAGAGAGGCGGGAGAGGTGGGGACTGGTTGAAAGGAGGTGAAGGGATTAGTCAAAGAACATATATGCATGGCCCATGGAAATGGGCAACAGTGTGGGGTTGCCTGTGGGAGTGGGGGGGAGGGTTGTATGGAGCAAGCAAAGGAGGAAAAATTGGGACAACTGTAACAGCATAACTAATAAAATATTTGAATAATAAAAATAAAAGCTCAGATTGACATAAGTTTGGCTATTTCTGTTTTAAAATAATTAAAAACTATATATATTTTTATTTTTTAGAAAAAATAGTTTCTCTAAAACAAAGAAAATAACTTGTAAAAAGTGTGGCAATAGTAACATTTCACTAGAATGCAAAGAATTAGACAAAAGTTTTACAAGTCTATGAAGGAGATTCATGTAAAGTAATATCAAAATCAATTTCTGTAGAAGCCATTATAAATCAAAGAATAATCTCAGTTGAAAAGTAAAGTAAAAAAATGAAGCTACATATTGCTATTTTCAGTAATCTTCAATGTATCCAACAATAAAAGCTCTATAAGTAGAAGTTAAGAAATACTGTACAGCTCTAAACACTCCTTTAGGAAATGTTTAAAGTCATAATATAATTGATAATGTCATACAATAAAGTGAAACCCTTTTGAAATATTTCTGTGACGATGATAAGTTAGCATATATTACAATTTTGAACATATCATATAAAATTTATGGTTTATTTTAAAATCTAAGTTTGGCTTTAATTATTTTATTGAGTATTATAGCTCCTATCTCCTCAGCAGAATAAAATTTGTCCAAACTGAAGCCTATCCAAAATCACATTCAAGAAAGATCATGTAATTGGGCAGTTATGCACATAGAATGCAAATTATGTCAAAACATTTATTATAAGAACATGATTGATGATTTTGTTGAACTACTGGCAAAGAATTATTTAAAAATACATAACAATTTGTCAATGACTTACATCTCCATTTTACTGTACCACAAGCCTAAACAAAACTTTTCAATAGGTGTATATCTAATTCAGCTGTTTGTAATTTGCTAAATTTCAGTCCTATAAAAACCACAACTTTATTAATTAATTTGGCCTTACGGGGTTTATGGTAGGGGAACAGAACATATTTTATTTAACAATGTGTTTGCTTAATTTATAATTTTTAATTATTATAATGTATGCTAGTAACTTTTCACTTAATTCTTGCCTTGGGACTTTTAATTATTAGGAAAGACCTGCAAGGTATTTAAAAATCTCTTGAAAAGAGACTCCTTTCCACTCTCATAGCAAATACATCCTGGCTTGGAGCTCCTGCTCTTGCTGTCCTGTCTGCCCTGAGGCTTTTCTCCAAGCTGTGTGACTGTCCCATTCCCTCCTGTTACCTGGGGCACTGACTGATTGTCCTCTCACTCTAGCCCTGAATTAGATTTCTCAACTTTGGCATACATTGAGCCAAATAAGTCTTTGTTAAGAATTCTTCCTGCGTATTGTAGAATATTTGGCGGCATCCTTGGACAACTCTACCCACCAGGTATTAGTAGCACTTTCCTAGCTGTGACAACCAAAACTATCTACAGACATTGTTAAATATTACCTGCAGGACAAAACTGCCTCCAGTTGAGAATTGCTGTCATAACCACAAACTTACTTCATGATTATTCTCCTAACCTCATATTTTGTGTTATGGACTAGATGTTTGTATCCTCGCCCAAATCCATATGTTGAAATCTGTTAAAAGATAAACTGAAGCACATTAAAAGTTTTAATGGATTACTTAAGCATATATCGATTAGAATCAAGTGGTATCAAACCAAAAGTGGTTAGGAGCGCCCCCCTTCAGGAGTTGGAGGAGAGAATTTTAGTACAGAAGACTTGGCATCAAAGCAAGGACATTATTTGACTATGGCTTAAGCAGCTGCCTTATTTGGGAAAATCTAGTTTGCTATTTGTGATGTCCTTAAGTTTATTTTCTCAGATTTCAGTTCACTGATCATGGCTTAGATTTTGGGTTATTTACAGAGGTGACCAAGGCATTAGCATCACCTCTATCTAAAGACTGCCTCATTTAATTACTTTAACAAATTGAATCTCTAATGTGATGGTATTTGGGAGTAGGGCCTTTGGAAGGTAAGAAGCTCATGAGGGTGGGAGAACTAGCAAGCTCTCTTTCCTTCATTTGAAGATACAGGAAGTTGACAGTCTGCAACCAGAGGCCCTCACCAGAACGGGACCATGCTGGCACCCTAGTCTTGGACTTCCAGCCTCCAGAATTGTGAGAAATAAATTTATACTTATAAGCCACCCAGCCAATGGTAGTTTGTTATAGCAGCAGTAACTAAGACACCTGTTTTTAAGAATATAGTGCCCCTCACTATGTGATATATGTTACATATCTATTTGTCCTTTGTTTGCCTATCATTCTTCATTTTACTAATAAGCTTGAGGAAGGCAAGAACTTTATTTTACACATTGTTTTATCTCCAGTGTCTGCAACGGAGCTATGTATACAACAAATGCTCATTCATGAACATTAGAGGATACCACAGAATGTTTCCACTACTCCAAATAGTCACATAACCTGAACGGCTTCCCAAAGTCATTTCACTTAAAACAAAACAAAAAAAAGGCCAAATTTTCCAGGTAGGACTAACAATTAGCTATAGTAATCATTTTTCAAGTAATCATATGCCAGATTACATTGTGCCTTTTAAAATATGAATTGGGAGCCCTGGTTGCGCGGTTCAGTTGGTTGAAGCATCGTTCTGTGCACCAAAAGGTTGCTGGTTCCACCCCTGCTCAGGGCACATGACTAGGTTGTGATTCAATATTTGATCCTGAGTTGGGGCTCATCTGGGAAACAACCAATTGATGTCTGCCCGTCTATCTGTCTTCTCTCTCTCTCTCCCTTCTTCTCTCTCTAAAATCAATGGAAACATATCTTTGGGTGAGGCTTAAAAAATAAAATAAAATAAGGGTTGAGAAATAATTTTGCAATTGATGGAGTTAGTTTATATTTTATTCACAAAATATATAAGGAAATATTGGAGCTTACATGTTTATCAAAATTAATCATTTCATGGATAATTACACTATCAATGTCATAGGTGCTTCCCTCTTCATTGCTTTTTGGACAGCATTAGGTCCATGTTCCTGAGTACAAATAATTCACTAGGCATGATTAATATTTGCCCTGTGGGGCTGTGGCAATTCCTTAACAGTCTTGACATCACAACTTCTTCACTCTGTAACTCCATCTCCCTGACTCCTGAAGTCATTTGAATTGAGTTCTGGTTCCAAGGTTCCATGAAGGAAACCTAACTACTAGCAAAGTCCTCCTCAAGCTGGGAAGGTGGTCTTCTTCCATTACCCTGTAGGCTTAAAAGAGATTTGCAAGAGGTAGCGATGAGGGAAGAAGCCCTTTCCTCAGGCAGCCAGACTGACAGAATCATCCAGGCAGTCAGTGTGATATTCTAGGTTAGTTTCCCAATCATATTCATAAAGGAAAATATAGACCAACTGTTTGAAAAAAGTAACTAAGTTAAGAAATTTAATTACCAAATCCATTTAGTAATAGACTCTGGTCCAAAAAATATAGTAACTATCAACTTCTAATTATTATTCTTGAGCATCTGTGTTCACCGTATCTCAGAACACTAAGAAAATGAACTTCTATTTGTCTCTCTTCAAATACTAAATGGTTTAATGTTATGATAAATCAGACAGCACTAAAATGAATAACTATCAGGTGAAGTCTATTATTATAGTAATTTATAATGCACAGTGTAACTCTTCCAGAGTGATAAATCTGCTCCTAATGTTGGCTCTACCACACTGTATCAACTAACGGAGTTTCACCGAGTAACTAACATGCCTCAGAGTTACATGGTTTTTATTACAGAGAATTATATTAAGAGAAATTTCTTTGAATTCTTTATTGTATTTTTCTTCTTAACGAGGAAGCATTGTTATATACTATTATAATTATTATTTATTTCTGAGTCTTCAATAAAAATAACAATGAATAAATGATTAAAAGTGCTTTGTTACAAGTCTAAAGCACACAATTCTTGGGCACCCTTAATATTGCTGTGGAAGAGAGACTTTAAGGTGGAACCAATGATACTGACTTCCTGGTGTTTAACTCTTGTACAACGTCCTCCTCTTGAGGGTGGGCAGGATTTGCTTCTAACAAATAGAATGTGGAGAAGATGATGAGATGTCCCTGTCATTAGTATGTTATGCCCCTGTCATTGGTATGTCATTAGTATGGGAAAGGTCATGGGATATCGCTCCTGTGATCGCCTTACATTATTTGAAACTCTGCCTTGCTAACAAACTTGCTCCGAAGGTGTCATTTGCCTTTCTGCTTTTAAAGAAACAAGTTGCCATGCATCCTAATGCTGGAAGGAAATAAATTCTGCCAACAATTTGAGGGAGCTTGGAAGAATATCCTTCCCCAGTTGTTTTGATGAGACTACAAACTCAACTAGCATTTTGATTCCAATTTCATGGGACCCTGAAGAAGGGAGCCAGGCTTAGCCACACCTCAACTGTGGGATATAACAAATAGTATTTTAAATCACTATGTTTGTGGTAATTTTGTTACATAGAAGAAGAAAACTAACATAATTATACTAAATGGACCTGGTCCATTTAGTATATACTAAACTTCTGATCCAATGTTATCTAAATGGAATTTCTTTTGAATGGCATGAATAAGTTTCATAGTCTATCTAATTTTGGGGGGGTATGGAGTAGGGGCCCAGAAAAGTTTGTACCTGAAATCTTAATAGTTCAAGAAACATTCACTGACTGTCTGACATTTATTATATATATATGGTAGGGCAACATACATGAATAAGATATTTTTCCAGTTTTCAGGGATATAACAGTGCAGTGGAGAAGAAAAGGAAACAGGTATTTCAACACACATGTGCTATTATCAGAGAGCATAGAAAACGGGGCAGGAAGGGGTCTGGGATCAGATGGTTCTGAAATAGAAATCGCCATCCAGGAAAAAAAAAGAGAACATGCTTCTTTGAACTTCTGTGGAGTAGAAAATTGAATAGTAGTGACAACAACTAAGTTGATAACATTTATATATCCTTTGCTAGGTATTATTCAAAGTGCATTATTTAATTTATTCTCAGAAAAATCCAGAAATAGAGATATTACCCTCATTGTGCAGATGAGGATACCGAGAGTTTGAGGAACAGTTCATTAGTGGCAAAGATGGGATTCATCCGCCTAACTTCTCCATGACTTCTGGACCTATTATCTCCTCACTACAATTTGCTCTCTTTGGGGAAAGAGTCTTTTCACCTGTCTCTTCCCTGCCCTTCTAAATCCCATGGTCCCTGAATTTCCTTCATTTCCCATGGTTTCCTCATCTTTAAAGCACCGATTATGCTCTTTTACAATTATCGTACAACTTATTTGTCACCCTGATAGAACATAAATTGTTTGACAGCTGAAATTGTCCACATCATTTTTAGTCTTATTTTTATCATAAGCCCTAACATAATAGTGCCCAATAAATGGTGAATGAATAAATGGATGTTTTAGGGTCTCTATAGGCAAAAAGAATATTCATTTTTTAAATATTATTTTGTTTTTGTTCAATTACAGTTGTCTGCACCCTCTCCCCTCACTCACCCCACCCCCTCCAAACCCACCTCCCTCCCCTGCCTCCAGGAACCACTATAGAGGACACATGGACAGAACCAAGGGGGAGGATGGAGGCAGGAGAATATTCCTTTTTATTGCCCATGAAGATGATGTCTAAGAAAGAAAGCCTCCATATTTCTGGAAGTTTGATGCATTCATATTTATATTTCTTTCTTTCTTTCTCTCTCTCTCTCTCTCTCTCTTTCTTTCTTTCTCACCCAAACACATGCTTAATGATTTTAGAGAGAGGGTAACAAAGGGAGAAAGAGAGGAAGAGAAACCAATGTGAGAAATAAACATCAGTAGGTTGCCTCTCATACACACCCCAGACAGAAAACTGAATCTGCAACGTAGGTTTGTGCTTTAACAAAGAATCGAACCTGTGAACTTTCAGTTTGTGGGATGATGCTCCAACCAACTGAGCTATACTGGCCAGGGTGATATTTATACTTACTTTTATTTTTTTTAAGTAACAAGAATATGAATAAATAAAAGATGAATGAATGCATAGATAGGTGGATAGATATATAAATAGTAAGATAATTATGCCTAAGCAACATCAATGGGTGCTTCAGGGAGTATATACTGATGGCCAGAGCTACTTAGTGCTTACTCCATACCAGGCTCTATGTTAAGTTATTGACACAGACTTTTATCATTTAATCTCACAAGAACCCTATCGGGGAGATAATCATCTTATTTTACAGATGAAGAAAGTGAAGATTGAAGAGGTTCACAGCTCATCTTCAGCCACAGAGCATACGCATGAGGTTGTAACTCAAGCAGTCCATCTAATGTTCACGTCTGTCCCCTTAACCACAACGCATACTGCCCTATATTTGGGTCCATAGTTTGCCTTCCTACTGTTGTTTCTATCAATGACATTGAGTTAATTGTATTCTAAGTGGAAATATTTTGAGACCATTTCTGGACCAGTTTTGTGGGGAAATGAGGGTCAGAAAAACAGGCATCAGTGACTAATTGAATGGTGGCTTCCTCAAAGTATGTTCACATCTTAATCCCTGGAAACTGTGAATGTGATTTTATTTGGGAAAATCATCTTTGTAAATGTAATTAATTAAAGGATTTTGAGATGAGACCATCCTGGGTGACTTGGGTGGGCCCTAAATTCAATGGCAAGTGTCCTTGTAAAGATAGAAACAGTCACATAAAAGAAAAGGCCTTGTGACGACAGAGGAAGAGACTGGAGTGATGGAGTCACGAGAAGCTGGAATAGGCCAGGGAGGACTATTTCTAAAACCTTTGGAGAGATGCACAACACTTCAGATACTTCAATTTCAAACTTCTGGCCTCTCGAACTATGAGAGAATAAATTTTAAGCCATCCACTACTTGGTAATTTGGGATAGCAACCCTAAAAAGCTAATATACTATCTTCTGTTCCTATTTAAAAAGACTGATATTACCTTTCTTGGCAAAAAAAAAAAAAATGAAAGTCATACTTTAGATAAACCTGCACTTCAGGTGGTCTTTGAATGCTGTAAAACTTATTTTTTCTATGAAAATAGTTAATATTAAACCAATTCTCAAAGGGGCCTTTGAGCTAAACCATTGATTTTGAATCAGGAAATATATATCACAGAATGACCAGAAGACAAATGTTGACAACATATGACTTTCTTTGGCTCTAATCTTGGAAGGATTTTGTTCTTCCTGAAAATGAGTAGCACTGGTCAATGACTCAACTTCACGTATAAAATAGAAAAAAATACTAACCCTAGATAAAAGTTCTCCCCAAACATGTGACCTAGATCTCACACACTCATTTTTATAAATGGATATGCTTTTGTAAACACACAACTATTTAAGATTAGAGAGATAACATGGTGTTGAAGGTAAACAAGGTCATTAGATCTGAATGATTCTGGATTCACTTTTAGTTCTAGCACCTGCTGCTCACACAACCATAAAGAAATCTATGGACTCTTTTATTTTATTAACTGCTGCCCATAAAACCATAAAGAAATTCATTAATCTCTTTGAAACTTCTTTCTATCATTTTCAAAATAAGATCATGCACCCTGTAAGATTTTGTGAGGATTAGAAATGACATATTGAACTCAAACCGAAATTAAAACTTAAAGAATGTATTGATACTCAAATAGAAATTGAAATGCAAAAAAGGCACTTCTTAACAAAACAACAACAGTAATACTAGAAAATATACATAAACATTGAGCTGTGTCTAACAAATCTTTAATTATGCAACTCAGAAATCCACAACCTGCTAATTTGGCTTATAAAAACATTTAATAATACCTCTAGAGAAAATGAAATTCTTCCTAACTCAGGCACCATTATAGGGAAAGGAACGTTTCATCTCAAACTTCACTTCTAATCATGAAGTGCCACTGGGTTTTGCTTCTGGACCTTTGACACTAATTGTTGGTGCAACATACCATATTTCAACTGCTGTGGTGATAGTGCCAACATTCAGTTGACGATTCTTCTCAAATTCTCTTAATGATCACACTCAGAAATCAAAGATGTCTGATTTAGGAAGTCCTTTTCTAAGTCCACTCCCTGTCTTGTAAAACTCAATTTACAAAACTCAATTGGTCCTTTGATCACTTTCGCTAATCCAGTTTAAGGGCTTAAAGTCCCCCCAAGTGGCCCTTAATTAATCACTAATATGAATGCACAAGCACACACTTGGACTGTATCTAGAAGTTAACAAATGCATCTGTGTCTTGGGATTTGGTAATGACATTCTTTCTGTGGACAGCTGATCAAGACAATGCACGTAGTAGTTGTTTATAAACTTCAAATAAACCTGAGAGGCATGTTGATCGTTCTCATTAACTCCTACCCTTTAATTTTTATTTCTCTGATTCCTCTTCTTTCTTCACAATATTATTCATGGGAGTGAGCCAAAACCTACTACAAAAGTAAAATAAATGAGAGTGTAAATCATCACTCTAAGATTTCTAAGGTATACTCATTTTATATTTTTAAATGCCAATTAGCTTATTAAAGACCAGATATTTTCTTTGGGAATATATCCCAAATAAAATTTCTTCTCAAGGTTCTTTAAATTCATAATACATTTTTGCTTATTGTGAGCCATTGATATACAAAGAACAGCTTTCACTTATCTAATTTGTCTATTGCTTCTTCTTGATTCATTGAAATGGTTGTATTACACACCATTCATTATAATACATCTTACCAAAAACAGCAATTAGGACACTATTCCACTCCAATTTTGCCAAATGGATTTGAAAAAGAAAATACATAATAGATTACCAATAATCACAAATATCTCAATAATCTGTAACAAAAAATTGAGAACTTCAATAGCTAAAATATCTTAACAATAAGTATTATATTTGTTGATATTTGTAATCCAATAACCATTCTCCTTGAGGATTTAGTAGTCCAACAGGGAGCTAATAGCTGCATGTGACTATATTTAAAGTAATTAAAAGTAAATGAGATTTAAAATTCAGTTTCTCTTGTATTTACTGATTTATGTATGTACGTATTTATTTATTATTTTAATTGAATTTATTGGGGCACCACTCGTTCACAAACCATACAGGTTTCAAGTGCACAGCTCAGCAAAACATCATCTGCACACTGAATCGTGCACCCATCACCCAGAGCAAAGTCTCCTTCTATCCCCACTGTCCCCATCAATCCCCGCTTTGCCCACCTCCATCTACCTCAGGCAATCATCACACTGTTGTCTGTGTCTATGTGTTTATGTGTGTGTGTGTGAGTGTGTGTGTGTGTTTAATCCCTTCACTTTCTTTCACCCAGGTCCCCAGTTCCCTTCCTCTCTGACAGCTGTCAGTCTGTTGTATGTATCCATGTCTCTTTCTATTTTGTTCATCAGTTTACTTTGTTCATCACATTTCACATATAAATGAGATCATATGCTACTTTTCTTTCTTAGACTGCCTTATTTCATTTAGCATATTAATTTCCAGATCCGTATATACTGTTGCAAAAGGTAAGATTTCCTTCTTTTTTATGGCCGTGTAGGTTTCCATTGTGTAAATGTATCACAGCTTTTTTATCCACTTATCTACTGATGGGCACTTGGGCTGCTTCCAGTTCCTTCGTTATTGTAAATAATGCTGCTATGAACATAGGGGTGAACATATTGTTTCAAATTAGTGTTTTGAGTTTCTTTAGGTATATTTCCAAAAGTAGGATTGCTGAGTCATAGGTCTATTTTCAATTTTTTCGACGAAACTACATACTGTTTTCCACAGCGGCTGCACTAGTCTGCATTCCTACCAACAGTGCACAAGGATTTCCTTTTCTCCACATCCTCGCCAGCACTTGTTAATTGATTTATTAATGGCAGCCATTCTGGAAAGTGTGCGGTGATATCTCATTGTGGTTTTAATTTGCATCTCTTTGATGATTAGTGACATTAAGTATTTTTTCTTACATCTCTTGGCCAACCGTGTGTCTTCTTTAGAGAAGTGCCTATTTTTTAACTAAACTGTTTGGAATTTTTAAGTTGAGCTGAAACTTGCCCATTTTTTAATTGAATTGTTTGTTTTCTTGGTGTTGAGTTATATAAGTTTTTATAAATTTTGGGTATTAACCCTTTAACAGATATAACATTGGCAAATATGTTCTTCCATTCATTAGATCGCCTTTTCATTTTGTTAATAGTTTCTTTTGCTGTGCAAAAGCTTTTTAGTTTAATATAGTCCCATTTTTTATTTTTTCCTTTGTTTCCCTTGCCTGAGGAGATATATCAGCAAAAATATCACTACGAGAGATATCTGAGATTTTACTGGCTATGTTTTTATCTAGAATTTTTAGGGTTTCATGACTTACATTTAAGTCTTCAGTTTATTTCTGAGTTTATTCTTGTGTATGGTGTAAGTCGGAAGTCTAGTTCCATTTTGAGTTGTTTTTCTTTTGCCTATATCTATTCAATTTCCCCCACATCATAAAATTTAGTTTCTTGGTTGCACTAGCCACATTTCAAGTGCTCAATATTCGCATGTGCTTAGTGGCTTCCACGTTGGACAGTGTAAATATCAAGCGTATCCTTCATTGCAGAAAGTTGTATAGGACGGAGCTGATTTATTATTTTCATTATTCATGTTAGAAAATGAGAAGCTGCATTTAAGATTAAATTATTTCAGAATCTCTTTGGTGTTTACAATAGTCTATTCTCTTTCAAATGTACTTTTCAGATTGCACATCGCAGAAATGACTGCTGAAATTATAGCTTCAATGGTCTTGCAGACACCATAACTGTTTCCTAACAGTGGTGTGTAAAATAATACCAAACCATTCACAGTGATTAAAAGATCTTCAACAAACTTATATAGAAATAATCCAGAGAGAAACTGAAATACACCCCTCGTCATATCCTGCTTTTTTATATTTGCATACATATACATGTTATTTTGGCATCATCTTTGATCAGTGTGAAATAAAAGAGCCGAGAGGCCCTGTTTCCTGGAAAACACACACACAAACAAAACCTCTTTTGTCTTTTACCCATTGTCACCAAAAATAAATAAATAATACAAATGGTTCTTTTACTGGTTTTTAAAGTAGAGCTAGAAATTATGTAAAGTTGGGACTTTTGAATTATTCATGTGCTCTGATTGAATGGGATCATTATCTTTGGCCTTACAAGCTAATAAATACTGTCTAATGCCTGGATACTGTTTTGATATAATAGTGTCAGAAAAAAACAACTGATTTTTTTCAAGGTTGAGCCTAAATTAGGGAGGAGCTCCCTGATGAGTTCATTGCAAAAACTCTGTGTGTGCCCAGACACATGTGTGTCATTGTGTGTGTTCTCTCCACAAATATGAAACATCTTAGACAACTGTTAGGTGCTTTCTCTCAATCTTCCCAAACATTTTAACTTAGATATGCAGCTTAAGAGTTGCAGAATGGCTCAGCTGCCTGGTGCTTGCTGCTATTTTTCTCTCCTTTCTCTATTCTCATCCACCATAGAGTATGTAAAAGTATTTCAAAACAATGCAGATTGAGGTTCAGTAAATAATTATGCTATCTAATCATTTGTCAGTGAACAGTTAAATAATCTTAAATTATAGACCAGAGGATTTTCCCCCCAGATTGATTTCGAGTGAATTTGCTTGAGTTTAATATCACCGTAAACCAGAAGGAGTGTAGAAACCCTGAATTAAGGTTGTGCTCTTAAAAGCAATCACAGAAAGATATGCATTTGTAGCAGGTCTGAAAGCATGGAGAAAAATAGAGTTGACAGTTGGTTTCAGAGAAAGTAAAATTGGAGGTGGATTATGTTACAAAATACCTTTATAGGCTAATCATTATAGAAACGTAGCAGAATCTGTAGACATCAAAGAAAAATGCTGTTATTGACTATGATGATTTGTTGAATACAATATACACCGCTTTTTCTTTCTTTAGAACACCGTTTTTTACATTTCTTTTCAAGTAATGTGGAGTCTCTTAAGAGTATAAGAACATCCAACAAATAGCCTGTTAGTGATTCAGTAGTTTGTAAAATTTACACAAGACCGAAAGTCTTTCCTCTGAGACAGCTGGCTTGCTCTTACGCAGAATGTATATGTTTTCCAAACTGCTTTTCTCAACATCTAACACAAGCTACTAAATTATGCAATTTAATTAAGTTTTTTAACAGGAAATAAAGTGTGTGAACCATCTACTGGAATGGGGTGTGAATACTGTTTCAATAATGCTGCACTAGCAGATCTGCCTTTTTCTATCTGATATAAGAAGTAATGGAGGACAAGTGAGGTTTTAAAACAGTAAATACCCTTTATTAGTCAATATAGCTAATCTTTACCTGTGATTTATTATATTTTTATGAAATAGCCATGGACATTTATTCTTAGATTGAGGAAAAAAATATGAATTTGGAAGACAAAGAAAAGTGTCCGAGGTGGATAAACTCTAGTTTTCTATCTGTGCCAATTATCATTCCGACCTTTGTCTTTTAGAAATAAGAAGTGTCCCTCCAAAGGAGGAGAATAAGGCATTTCATGCTCTTGTCTGCTGGAAGACACACACTGCCAATTTTTCTCCAGTGCTTTCCACCTGTCAGCATGCTAGGTGCGAACCTGACAGTCCACCCGTGCTCTAATTCTGCAAGGCCGGCATGGTTGGCAGGGCATTCACAATGCGCCTGTCCCCAAACAGGGCCTTTGGCACTCGGCTTCCCCTGTTCACTTGCACTGTGACAGGCTGCACAAAAGAAAGATATGTGGATCAAAGGCAGCGCCTGTGGATACACCCAGCAGGATCCAAGGAGCATTACTAGTGTTCTCAATAATTTGCTATTAGTTTGCAGAAAAAGTGAGGAGTGCACTATTGAGTGATAGAAATGCATTTTATAAGGAAAATATACACAATATATATTTTTGATGTTGGATTCAAAAGGTTCACACAGAGCTGTAGAAGAGCGTGCGAGAAAGGGAGCCACAGCATGAGCTGGGAACCTCCCTTCGTACTGACAGTCGTGCTCCACTGTAAAGGTGCGATGGAAGGAAAGGAAAAATCGTTAGGTTCAGAGAAAGGCAGGAAACAATGTAGTTTTGCCCCAACTTTGATCATATCCACATATAAATTTATGCTATTCTTAATTTTTTCTCATAATATGGAAATTTGATGGACCGTTTATAATTAGAGTTCCAATTTTATGTAAATTTTCTGTCACGAGACCCTGGGTTGGTCACTCTTTTATAGTAGCTCAAGTTCAGTTAGCACGGTTCCTTCCCACTACACCTATGAATATATGCCTTTGCTGGTCAGCCCTCTGCTTGGTTCTCAGAAAACAATTATGTAGAAGTACGCACGCATATTTAAAATGTGTACATTTGTAATCCAATATTAAATTTATAGATGCATATATAAACAGAGCCATACCCCAACTGAGCGATGTATGGGCCTACTTCATGTCACCAGGGAGACAGGGAGGCTTGTTCTCCCTTCGGTATTTTACCCTCAGATTGTTAGACTCTGTAATGTGTACCATTTTCTGCCATTTATAGCACCTGTGTCTCCAACATTGTTACTTATATTCCTCAACTGAACATCCCACTTCCTCTCCCCTCAGGACTTAAGTCATTACATCCCCGTCAAGGTATGCCTTCCTGATACCACTTTCTGTCACAGAAAGATCTAAGTCTAAAGAATCAGGGAAGAAACAGCACTGCCATTTTTTTTACTCTCCTTTGCCCCCTGCTATTCAGATTTCAAAGAGGAATTAACTAAACTAATTTTGGTATAAACATAAAATAAGTATAATGCAAACAATAAAAATGGTGCTATAGATAAATATCAATGTGGAAATATGTTCGTAACCTAAATAAACAATCCGAATTAAAAACAGTGAGCAGTTTAAACATACCTTTTATTTGAAACATATGGGCATCCATTTACAAAACAGTGAAAAATAACATAAATGAACATAATGAGCGTACATGTATATATGTATTTATGAGCAATGGGATTCTGGTTGCTCTTTTGATTTAACATTTTTGCTTACTCAATTTTTAATTTTCCAACAGTAAATAAGAATCGTTTTTGTATTAATATCAAAATCATTGATATTTTTTAAAATGTAGAATGCATTAATCTCTGTACCCATGTATTTCATATTTCAATACGTGATAGAGAATGCATTTGTCAGCATTAGTTTGAAGATTTAAATGAGCCACTTGTGGTGTTGGTAAATGCATTAAGCTTCATGGGAAAACCCAGATTCTAGTCACATTCTTAACTATTTGCATTAGCTTGCAAAGTTGTATTACATCTCAGGTAATGTTTCCTTATGTGTAAATGGAAATGCTGCATTAGAGACTGGAATTATCTCTTCAACTTTAAATATCTATGATTATTAAATATCACATATAACATTTAAATTCACTAAATAGGTGGACCTTAATATTTGAGGAAATAAGATTTCTCAGAGATAATAGGGCTACTAACGTGCTTGAATTAACAACTGTATAATGTTATCATAAAGTTCAAAATAAAAAAATAATAGCAAACACTACTTGAATACCTATTATGTTGCGAGCACTGTACAAATTATTTACATATTAAAAATTCTTAAATTCTCAAAGCAAGCTTATGAGTTATAATAGTGACTTTCCATTTTTTTTCAAGGAGTAAAATAATAAACTATAACCAAAGTAAACCAGTGGGGGACTTGGCTTTTCAATAGTTTGGTCAAAAACTTTAAAGTTTTTCTTACAGTGATTAGTTAAAGTCATGTGAGCCCTCTAGCTCTAAAATTAAGTGGTTATTTAAAACCATATTTATAAAATGTAGCGTAATGAAGAATATATGTGGAATGTTCAAGACTGCGAGAGAAGCCAGTCAGAATGCATTTTCACTTTAGCTACCTCAAATCTTTAGTGTGTCCTTTACCAAGTCAATCCTTGTCTGGTGTCCTTCACTGCAATTCCTAGTGTGACCACTAGATGTCAGGCATAAAGCCTAGGTGTGGCAATTAAGGTGACCCTTTCCTAAATGGCCTGTTTTCAAAGGGAAATAATTCCTTGGTATCCTCCTCATTCTGCCTTATGATATGGCACTAAGAGATAGAATGTGATGTACTTCCCATAAACTACCATGGTTTAAGTTGGTGAGTCCCTTAACAGTGAAGAACAGGTCTATATACACCCCACCCTAGAATAGTGTATTGTTTAATTAACAATGCTCAAGAAATGCTTGTCATTCGCTCCTTGATGGGTTTCTTCATGGGTTTTGAATTTATTATTGAGGGATTCCTTTCTGTTCTTAATTTGTATAAATTTGATGGTCTCATGGGGCTAACCCATGGTGAGCACACAGAAGTACTCTAAAAGCCTATTAATGAAGACTCTTGACTATATTCATTGTATATATACTTGTACGTATACATGTATGACAGAGCTTAAATAGTCATGGTTGTCTCTTCCTCAGTTTCCTGTCTTTAAGAAGCAGGGAAGAGTAGACACATGTTTTTCTACTAGTTGGCTATTGATAATACAAGGACAATTAGCATAATTCATAATTCAATATTCTAATGAATAAACCTCTAAAATGGGAGGTTATTTTTCTATTAGAATTCACGTAAAAATTAAAGCTCAGGTCAGATGGTTTATCTCGGATCGAGTCAGAGACGAAGAAAAATTTACCAGAGTAGGATTTACTCTCAGAGGAGAGCCAGTAGTAGGTCTTTAGATAGGCTTTGCAATCAGGAAACTGTGTGGTAGGAGCTTTATGGAGGTCTAGGTAGGCGGGATGTGAGCATTACACAGATCTGCCACAGGTATCTGAAAACCAAGAATGAGGTCTGGAGCTGGAAGACTAGATTTTAGTTTCCAGCAGGACTGTCAGAAACAAGCTGGTCAAGGAGAAGCAGGACGAAAATGTCAGCGATGTCTAGGTCAACAACAGGAAATGGATCTGCATGCAATCAACAAGGCAATGGTCCGATTTCTAGAATCAAGTATATGGTCATAGCAAGATAGCAGCTACAAAGAGCAAAAGGTATGAGTGTCTATTAAACCAGCAAATTATTAACCTATACAATGCAGATTCCATCTGGCAAGTGTTAGATTGATCCCACAGCTGAAGGACAGGTGTAAGTGTCCATAAGTGCCTACAAGTATGAACATTAGAAGATGTATAGTTAGGGAATCGGGTATTCTTAAAATTTACCAAAAGCTCTCTCCCTGCTAGGCATGATGGTGAGTTTAATAAGAGCAAGAACATTACTCCTGAATCTAAGTAAAGGCGGTTGGGTAGATCAAAGGCATAAAAAATATTTCTCCTAGTTTAAAACTAGAAGAATATCTTCTTTTAAACTGAACTTCTTTTGCTTCTACCTTCTGAGAAATATCACAATGATGTTGTCAGAAAGGAATCTAATAAGGGTTAGACTTCTGTGCATGTCGATGTTACAATAGCTCTAAAACATTCAGGTCTTCCAGCCAGAGGTCTTGCACTCACTCAGCATAATCAAGACGAAGAAGCATCTGCCATGAGGTACGAATTAGCTCTGGCATGAAAAACTGGAGTCACATCATGTTTTTTCTATCATTTCCTATCGAGAGGCAAACTAAGATATTAAAATGAGACAGAAATAGATTTAAATGTTAAATTTATCATTTGTTAAATGTGTGACTTCTGGGACTTTGTCTTTTAGAGACCTAGTTTTCTCAACTGTGAAATGGAAATAATTGTATCTAACATGAAGGAATAATGTGAGGTTAGAAGATACTCAGACATGTAGTACTCCATAAATGATTACAAGCATTATTCCAGTGGATCAGTGTTATTACTCCACTGAGTTTATATGCACCTCATCATTAGCATCCAAGTAATATTGCTAAATAAAGGGATTATGTTACAGGATTTTAATGAGCCTGAGTTACTTCTAATAAACCTTGCTTTCCCCTTCCATAAAATGGGTTTATTGGAGATGCTACAGAAAGTTGAAGAGGATTATTTTTAAAACCAGCTGTCATTCCACTTTCCCATGGTACAATATGAACTCCCTAAAATAAACCATTTAAAATACAATGAGGGACCCAATAGATCTGACACATTTCCAGGCACAGTACCAGTGCAGGATGGCTCCTCATGCCACTGGGATGGAAGAAAAGAATCTGGTGCCCATGGGCTGCCTCGTTGCCTTAACACTGTTCATATTGAACTAAACAAACCCCCCAGTTGCTGAGCAATTATGCCTGTAAAGTAGTTTGAAAATACCTCAGAATAAACAGTGCTGAATCTACAAGGTACTAAAAGACATCCTAGACTATGAATTGGGCTAAAATCCAAAGCTACTTCACATGTTAATAATGACAGTGACATGGAATTGATCTCACATGTTCTTTTGAACCTTGATCAATATATATACGGGCATCCAGGATGTCTCCCTCTTCCCTGTTCTATATCCTATATTATACAGCAAAGATAGTTCAGAAGAATAAAGTTTGAAAGGCTAGGCTCCTCAAGGTAGACAATATGTTATTGTAAAAGTCAATTAATTTTTTGTAATCTGTACAAGTCAATTGATTATAACATTTGATCATTTATTTAGCACAGTCTTCAAGAAACTGCTAGACATTACCCAGTGAAACTCAAAATAACTCAAAGTTACTTAAACCCTGAGACTGGTGTTACATTACACCATCACACCCCTACCTCCTACACAGCACACACAGACACGCATGCACCGAGTATTTTTTAGGCCCCACACATGCACATCATGTACCTTTCAACAAACCTCAAATTATTTTTAATATTTGGCTAAGTGGCATTGCCAGCATCGATCTGGGAAAAGCTTAGTATTTCATAGTTGACATAAAATATCTAAATTTTAAAACTCATCACCCATGTGGAAAATGAAGTCTGAAAAGACATTTTGCAAAAAGATTCCACAGGCAGGTAACTTTGCATTTCTTTTATTTATCACTAGGTGACTATTTCAATTCCTATAGCCATTATATTCAAACGTCTCACCCTCTGTGGGTGGCCAGCCACTGCCCCAGATTCTTCATTCTTCTAAAAAACCTAAATTTATTTCACTGTTAACATCATTGGAAGTAATTCCTTTAACTTCCTGGTTCTTTGTCTTAAAACATCTCTAAAACTACATTCTTTATGAGAGTGAAGTGACCCTTCACTCTTGAATGGAACCCTCCCCCGTCACCCACGATCATTCTACCTTATGTGGCTCTCTGCGGTCAGCGGGCCCTCACAGACCTGCAACTGATACAGTTACCTACACAAGACCTGCTGTGACTAAGGATGGCATTCGAACAACTTTGATTTCTGACGTATCCTCTTCTTTACCCCCAAATATGCTCTTGTCTCATATTCCTTTTCTCAGGTTATGGCACCACCACATCCACTGATTTCTCTGAAAAGAAAGAAGCCTGAAGTCCCCGAAATATCTCTGAATTGTGTGTTACTTACTGTATGTCGGGTCCTTTTCAAAGCATTTTACATGTATTTGACCATTTAATCCTTTCAACAATCCTATTGGGTAGGTACTATTACTATATTGGTTTTACAGATAAGCATAAATGAGGTACTTAAAAATTATATAACTTTTCAAAATCATAAGACCAGCTAAGTCTATCTAACTTCAGAGACTGCTTATAACTGCTATTGCCACTCACTGCACAATTCTTTTCTTCCTCCCCATCCCTCTAACCAACAGTAAACTCCTGTGTCTACCCCTATCTGTCTGTTTTCTTATTGCTGACTAGAGCAGAACTTCACTTGTAATGGATGCTAACTGATGTCCTGCTGCTGTTTTGTTTTTTTTTTTTTCATTTTTTCTTCTTTCTGGTCCATTTCTAAAAAGCATGTCTCTGATTATTTTCCTATGTCTCTCAATAATATCCAAGAGCTTTCTTTTTATCTTGAACTAAAGATAACTACTCAGCCTAACATTCAATGTTCTTAGCAGTTTTAACTCTTGTTGTATGTCTTTTTAGCCATCTCACTTGAGTATTTGCTTTTCCCATGAGTTTTTAATCATATGTTCCATTTTCTCTTTATCGTTGCTTCTGTACAAACCCTGTAGGAAAGACTGCACTTCCAAACTGGGTGGAATATATTGTGTTTCTAAACTGCAGGCTGCACTGTGCTTCCCCTAAGCCAAAGCCGAGCAGCGGATGGAGATTTCCAATCTGGCTGCAAACAGAATTCCAGGCAGCTGCTATAGAGATGGCTAATTTTCCTTTCTTTTGCCTGAAGCACCTCAAATTCAAAACACTGCTGACCAAGGCCAAGTCCAGGCAGAATAATAAGCGTGTTTCCTCCTCTTGTTCCTATCAGCTCTTAATTCTGGGGTGGGGGAGATTCCAAATGCCACTCTGATTCCTCTGTCCTTCTCTGATTCAACCCTTCAATACCCTATTAGCTTTTCCTTGTGCTTCCTGACTGGTACTTTCTTTTCAATTCCTCTGATGTGAATCTCTTTGGACCACTAATGCATTCCTCTGATCAAGAATAACTTTCCCCTTGTCTAGTACTATGCAAATATTCAGTAGGGAGTTCTGGCTTAACTTGGCTTTCTCTTAAATTCCACTAGTTCCCTCTGCTGCGACTCTGCCTTCCCTTTGTTCTCAAGATACCACTGAGGCCGGTGATCCACACCAGCAATCTGCTAGGGATGGATGCTCACAGAGCATGAATGTCCTTTACCAATCTCAGCAAGGTAAACGTGGTGATACTCTGTTATACTTCAAGGACCACCTCATTACCATCTCTCTGGGGAAACCCTTAATTCAGACCATTTAATAAATGTGTTTTTTTTTTTATTATTTTTTAAGCTTCAACTAGGTCCCGGGCACTACATCACATACTTTAATCTTTCTATTGAGCCTATTATGACCACTGAACCTACTTCTTCAGATGCGGTAATGGAGGTCTAAAGAGTTCGGAGTCATGATCAGGGTCACAGTGAGTTCCCATGTGATCAAACTCAGGTGCATCTGACTTTTAACTCCTGTACAGTGATTTGTAGAATGTTTTATTTTATGTAGTTATTGTTCTGCTACAAGTATCTCACCCTTTTCTTTACTGAGAGACCTATAAAGGCAGATGCCCTATCTTTCTCCATTTTGTATCCATCTGTAGCAGTTAATAGAATGTCTTCAACAGAGTGGAACCTCAATAAATATTTACTGAATTAAGTACTATACAATAAATTGTTTGAGACTAACAAGGAACAGATCAGTCTTTACACGTGTGAAGTGAGTTTTCAGACTTTATTCTCTCCAGGCATACAGTGTGCATTCTCTCTCTCTGTCTTTCAAAGACACTGGATTTAGAAGTTGGATATGTTTGACAGTTGAAATGAGATTCGCTGAGACAGGACTAGAGCTCCTGCATTTTTATGTCACTGATCCTATTTGGCCAATTCAGTTGGAACTCTGTTTTTCTTTATTTTTGTAAATCTCTCAAGTAGAGGCAACAAAGGATGGGGATATAATTGAGAAGAAATAGTCCAAATTCTCTTAGCCTGATTTAGAATTTGTGAAAATCCAGGGGGAGAGAAAAACTAGCTTTACAGTTTCTCTTTTCATCTCAGTAGAAGGGAAAAAATAAGGCAAGGAAGACTAGTTTAACTGAGGAAATGAACAACTCAAGCCACATTTGAACTAGAATGTTTATTGGCTACTTAAGGAAACACACGGAATTCAAGTACTTTGGGAGTATTTTTCTAAGTGCAAGCAGCTAGTGGAAATTTAAGAAGAGACTTGGGTTGTTATGGCTGAAACTCTTTTTCCAATTACAGACAATTTTCGCCTGCTCATTAAAGTAGGGCTTCTATACAACTCCTGGATGCAACTCAGTTCAATTAAATAAGTATTTATTGAGTGTCCACGTTGTGCCAGACTGGAGCAGTGTGCTCAGTGCTTAGTTCAATTACCTGCGGATCCTGGACAGACATAAAACTGTTTCTTCCAAAGATCCTGTAATGTAGATGTTCACACTGATCTTAACTGGATTTCACTTCAATGAACCTAAATTGGTGGATTTTTATTGTGGAGCTTTGAGGACGTGGGGTTAAGAAACTTGTTCAAACAATGACAGAAACAAATGAACTGTTGAAATTTCTGACCGGGAGAAAGACAGCCCCTTTCTCATTTGCCTTCTAAGCCTCTGTGGAAGTCTTAGCTTGTTAGCACGTTGTTTGATTTTACACTAAGACACATTGCACCCCAGTGCTGCAGAAAACTATGCCCGAAAATCAATAAAAAGCAATCCGTGTTAATGTGGCATTATGCCAAAATCCACTTATTTCATGACATACTAAATATTGAGCTTAGATTTACTGAAATCCCTGTGAGATGTTGCCTATTAAAACAAGAGGATTTAATAGGTAGAGCTTTCAGAGAAACAGAAAGAAAAGGACCACAAGTGTTCAGTTGCATGTGTACTTCATTGATTTAAAAGGAATATGTATCAGGTTTTCCCTATGGCGTTCACATAAACTGTGTTTGTGAGATTAAAATAAAAATAAACATATAACTGATTAACCATTTTCCATGAAAATAACTACTATCTGGCAGTGTACTCTTTCAAAGCTCAGAATGGTGAAAGTGCACAAATAGAATAACTTCGTAAGATCACTATTGTCATGTCTCATCGAAACCATTTTGCGTAATTGCTATGAAAATGTGAAAATGCTTCTTTTTTCCCCCTCAACTGGCACATGATAACCCATTCAGTCTTTCTCAAGTTTGCTGCAAATGATGCCAGTCAAAGCATCCAATGAGACCCTCAGATGTTAGCGGATTAGCCATTATCTGTTACACTTCTGGACCAAAATAACAAATAATATGCCTGGAGCTGCTGCCGCTGTGACTGCTAGTTTCCCTGCATGGCATATGCCTAGAGAGTCTCAGATGAGAGGTGATTGCACAAAACTGTGATTGTGAGATGACTTAGCAGAACCCGTGATGATGTCCTAATGGCCTCCCGCTGGGGGAAACAGGAGTAATTGTTTGTCAAGGGAGGGAACACATCTGTAAGAAGGCATCTTCTGCAAACCAAGCAGCCATGTGGAAAGGGAAAGTGAGAAACCTAGTGCCAGGAGACGTCGGTGGAGGAAATGCACAGGCCAAGCAGAACAGAGCAGTAGCTACAGGGGTAGGAGTGGGGTCAGGGAGGAGCTTGTCGAGGAAGATTGAAGTTATGTGCTCTTGAAAACAATACAGAAAATTATTTAAAAATGAAATGTCTGTCTGCTAAAGTTACCAGTTTCTTCTGGTAACTTGGAATCATAATAAAGATACAAGACAGTGAAATGCTAGAGAAAGAATTGGAGTTACCAAACCAGGAGAAAGCTTGCATAATTGTACTTTCTCAGAGTGTTTTCAAAGCTTGGGCATTCTTTCAATGTTATATTTTACATCTAACAGCTTCCTTTGTTCATTGCTTATCTTAGTGATCTAAAATGAACCACTGTTTTAAAAGCCATACTTTTAAAATCAAGACAGAGCTATTGAATTTTCATGCATTGGAAACATCAATGTCACATCATACAATTGAAGGATACTCATAGCCCTGTTTGCGGCTGCACCAAGCATCCTCCATTTGATCAGAAATAAGCAAGAGTGAGGAAGCTAATTAATGCTGCAAAATGCTAATTCCCTCCACCTTTTATCCTGGGTCTAAATTATGATTTTATCTAATTTCTGAGGAACTGAAATGATCAAGCCAGTGGATTTTGTCATTATTAAAATATAAATCAATGCATAAAAGCACACTGGCCTGTGGGACAGACTGTAAAAAAATTTAATGCCCTCAACAAACAGCTGTGCTCCTGACCCAGCGTTTTTTGTTTGTTTGTTTGTTTGTTTGTTCATTTGTTTGCTTTCCTGACAGCCCACCAGATTGTATCTACTTCAGTATTTCCAGCACATCTGAACATGTTTCGAACAACAGATTTTAAAATATAAAAATTTCTAACAAAGCCATTATGATTGAATGAACTCGATTTTAGGCAAATGATGTTCCTTTCCCACCTTACCTCTCAAGGCTACTCGTACAATCTCCTCTTGCAAAAGTATCTGATTAAACACAACTGGATGTGGTTTTTAGTTTAGAGCAGGGGTGTCACACTCGTTTTCACCAGGGGCCACATCAACCTCTTGGTGCCTTGAAAAGGCCGAATGTAGAGCTCCTTGCCCCTAGTTAAGGAGTAGTTACATTCACTCAGTCCTAAAATTACATTCGGCCCTTTGAAGGCAGCCATGAGGCTGATGTGGCCTCCCAGTGAAAATGAGTTTGACACCCCTGGTTTAAAGGTTTAGAATAGTATTAGGGAATTTTTAATCAACATGAGGCCCCTGACAGTTAGGGAATGCCAGTGTGGGAAGGTCTATGTGCAAAAGTTGCTTCTTGTTTCTGTTACTTGGAAGGCTTTCAGCCATCAATCGCCACTTTCAATCAGAGGGATCCGTAATTATCACGATGGTGCTCATGTGTAGGTGAATTCCATGAGGCAAAGAAAACAGGAAGATGAGAAAGTGAAGGAAAAGCAGACCATGCTTGTGCCATTTAAGAACTCATGCTAAAAAAGAAAGGTTTTCCCAGGATGTGGGCCACTAGTGCTATGGAGTAAGTCCCAGGAAAGCTGGGACATGCTTGTGTCCCTGAAAATTATAATTCCACGTATAAGCCAGACCTCATCAAAATGCAGGGTGAGCTTTTTATTGCCTCATAATTTCTCATACTTCAAAATCTCTGGCTGCCTTGAACTAAAATTTCTTATGTCTTAACTAATATGTACTCTAATACCCAAACATCTCTTCACGGTATCAATGATCTATTTATTTCTGTCATTGCTGTAATTAGAACTAAGCCTCGGTTTCAAAATAACTTTTATGGCTTTTTTTAAATGTTAAAATCATCAGAAAGAACAATTCTTTTGTAATTATGAATGGCAATGTGCTGCATTTTTTTTTTCTTTTTTCTTTTTTCTTTTCCTTTGAGAGAGAGAGAGAGAGAGAGAGAGAGAGAAAGAAACATGGATCGGTTGCCTTCTTGAATCCGCAATCTGGGTATTTCCCTGACAAGGAATCGAACCCGCAACATTTTGGTCTGCAGGATGATGCTCAAACCAACTGAGCCTCACTGGTCAGGAAAGGCCATGTTCTTTTGGATGCAGCTGTGGTGTGGACATCCCAGGACAAGAGAGATGTGCCCTGGCCATGGTGGTCATACATGTAAACTATTACCTTCCAAACCCAACATGCCTGTGCTCACTGGCGGTACATGTATAATACGACAGATACTACATTGTATTTGCATTATCAGGAATAAGAGTCAACTTAGACAGATTATAACGTATGTTTGAATTTGTAACAACATCACTAACGAAGGCAATACTTTTTTTTATCACCATCTACAACTTTCCCCTTATTATTATGTATAAGATAAAAGGATTCTACAAAAGTGTGACTCTACAAAAGTGTGATCTGAGTCTACTGATAAAGTTTTTCTGACATTGCTATTAAATTGCGGTATGACTTCTGTGTGCTTAATTTTGAAATAGGTATTCAGATTGAATAACTGACACATTCAATCAGCACAAGTTAGCGTCTGAACCTGAAAGGTGAACCCAATCTGTTCATAGGCAGAATCTGCACAGCTTCAAAGAGTGTCGAATGATTTCCGTATACATATGTGAGACATTGATGTAAGGACTCATTTCAGGACTTCAGGAATCCGTGAGAAAAGAAATAAAATCTAAAATTCATTTTTGGTAGAAACACATACACATGCACATTTTTAAAAAATAGCTTCACTTTGAAACATCATAAATAGGAAACCATATAACCCACTCTTTCACAGGTTCAAAGCATTCCACTCCATGCTCAGAACTAGCAACAGATGCTTCCTCATAAGCGATATAGTCAGCTCCACTTTTGAGTGCTCTTAATCTAGATCGAGATCTGATCTGGGTATTACACCAGTGGCACGGATGGATCACTTTTGACAGATCCACTGGCTTCAGCTTGCAGTCACTGAGAACTTTACTGCAAGACTAATATCGCTAAAATTCTGTTTTTATCATGTCCCTCCACAGACTAATTTCAGCGACTCTACACTGCACATGGCATGGAGTCTAGACTCCTAGGGCTCGCTGTCAATAGATCCCAAACTACTTTCATGATTTTGTTCTTTTTAAATAATTTCCTTCACTGTGAAAGTATATTAACACATTGAAGCAATTCTGGAAGGTAAACTTTTCTCTGATAAATTCTTATGGCATTGATATCTCACTTCTCCAAACGGCACATGAATGGCCATGTATTGGACCTTGATATTTTAATGTTCTGGGTGGTTATATTTTTGTCTCTTTGCTTCTTTTCTGTCACTATAGATGGCTACATGCATAGTAAATGCTCAAGAGCAAATTAAGAGACTACCTGCCATGTGCCAGTCACTGTGGTTGACAGTGGGGTGCCGGTATATGAGTGAACACAACTCAGTCCTGCATTCAAGTTGCCTTGAGTCTAGTGAAACAGATGAATAAGGAAGTCATCGCAGGGGAAAGCAGTCACTGCTTTGATGCTGCACCACACGCCCACATGGCCACCTGACCTTGTCAGAGGAAGTCAGGAAGATTCTATGTTATTTAGCACATATTTTTTTGAGCTCTATTATGGCCTTGGTACTTTGCTGAGGTAGGTATGCTATGGTGATAAATAATAATTACTCTGTAACCTTCCAGTGAACAGCTAACAAAGCAAATTTTGGAATAGATTTTTCATGTCTTGTGGTTGTTGATGTGCAAAGATGGGTTTTATCCCTTGCTCCTCACTTATAAAGTTCTAGATGTTTGGCTTCCCTCATCAGGCAGTCCTTCTAGTTTTAATGTCACAGTTCACTTGTGAGGCCCAACCCTTGGGATAAAAGCGGGAAAAAGGGTTAATAACAGTTTCCATATAGCCTCACCTCCACTCATTTATTTCAGGGGCCACCTTTCCTAATATTCTTCACCAGCAGTTTGGCAAGCTTTTCAGGCTTCTACCTCTTCACCATGATTTTGATCATTTTGTGCAGAACTGGACCAATATGATTTTTTGGGCAACTAATCCAAAGCAGAAGTGTTCAAGTCCTGGCTTTGAGAGTTTTAAAATATAGCAAAAGTGGATGTGCAGACAGCCTGTCATTCAGCTTTGGAGGCAGCCCTACAAACAGAACGCTGGGCTTCTTTCCATATGGGGACCCGCTCTCCTGCCTTTAGTCTGAGAGCCACGTGGCTTGGCAGCCAGAGACCTTGCCCAGCATTTCTAGCAGTTACCAAAGCGTTTGCTACACAGTTGTAGGATCAAATGTTTATTTATACTTGCAAAAGGAATTGTCTGCTGCAGACCAAGCACAGGCTCTTTTCATAGGCTCTTGCCAGTTTCTCTGGGAAGACCAGTAACTACAGAACCACAGAGATGCTCCAATCTCAGCCCATTCAGACAGACATCCTATCACATGTATGCACTTCTTTGCCAGGCTCTGTAATTCAGTCTCATCATTCGGTTGGCTCTAACTTCTTGCCTTATATAGCCGTGGGAAACTCAGGTTCTGATCTGACATCACCTTGGAGGTATCTACCTTCTGAGAATTGTCTCTAGCCACTACCCACTGCCTATTTTGGCTTCTGTGTGACTCTGGGCGAGATATTTAGCTAGTGCAATTAAGGCTGCCTCCACAAGTGACGCCCATGGCATTGTGCATGAGAATCTATTGTGGTCATTTTTCAGTCTTAGGGAGACAAATGAAGCATTAACATTTATTCATCATCACCTATTAGGGTGTCCAAGACCTAAAGTAATTGCAGAGCAGAGACAGGCTTTGCAAGTGAGTTTAATTTTTAATTAAAAAGGGTTGGCAACTGATATCCATACTGACTTGGATGAATCTCAAAGGCATTAGGCTGGGTAAAGGCAGCCCTTCTCAAAAGGTTCCCCACCATATGACTGCATTTCTATGATATTCTCAAAAAGGCCCGTAAAGATGGGGAAAATCAGTATTTGTTAGGAGATAGAGTGGGAGAGAAATGACTCAAAATTTGAGGAGAGAGTTTGGGGGTAATGAAACTACTCTGTATCCTGACTGTGGTAGAGGTTACACGAATCTACAAGTGTGTAAAATCTCCTAGGACTATACGCCAAAACAACAAACCAATGAGTGTACATAAAAATTGATGAAATGTGAAGGTCTATAATTTGGCAATAACATGATAGTAATATCAATTTCCTGATTTTGATCATTCTAACCACACATCATTGAGGGGAGTCAGATGAAGGGCCCACAAAAATTCCCTGTGTTATTTTTGCAATATCTATGAAAACATAAAATTATTTCAAAATAAAAAGTTTTAAAAGTAGGAAAGAGTACATTAGAGTATAATTTTCAGTGATTTGATATTTGCAGACTTATTCTTTAAATGAGGATATGAATGATACAATGTAAAAAAGGTCACTCCTGGGAACATAGTTAACCTGCGAATTTGCAAAGGATTATCTTGTCTTTGCCTATACTATTTTGGATTTGGTTATATACCCAAACCCAAATTCAGAGCTATTATACCTATACCTTACAGTAATATTAACTGTTACCAGTTCTGTGGTTCAGGCTTTTCCATCACCTACCTGAATTCCCATGCCTGAATATTGAATTTAAAGACCCAATTGCTTCCCTAGCCAGTGTGGTTCAGTTGATTGGAGTGTCGTCCTGTAAACTGAAAGGTTGCAAGTTCAATTCTCAGTCAGGGCACATACCTGCCTGGATTGTGAGTTTGGTCCCCTGGCGGGGTGCATAAGAGAGACAACTGATGTTTCTCTCTCACATATGTTTTTCTCCCTCTCTCTCTCTCCTTCCCTCACCTCTCTCTAAAGTCAATGAACATGTAATCAGGTGAAATTAAATATCTAATTGCCTACTGGACACCTACCCCTTAAAGTCAACAAGGTGAAAACTTTACTAATTTCTATCACTTCCCACACCATCTCTTACATTTGCTCCCTACCACTACAATTGCACTGTTCTATTGTGTTTTTCTACTTCAAATTGTAGGGAACGGACATAAGAAGGAATCTTGTGAGTCACCCTAAACAACTCTTTTATTCCTAAAGTCCAATTTGAATTAAGTCTCTCCAATTATATCTCCCAGGTATGTGTTGAATTCTCTGTCTTCGCCTCCATTTCCACTGTCAAGGCATTTCCTCAACTCTCCTGTTTTAATGGACAGACTGACTAGAATCCTTAATTCCAGTTATATAAGACTCAAGTGCATCAGGGTGATCTTTGAACACGCAGATCTGATTCCACTCTTCATAACCTTATTGCCTACTGAAGTCCAGCCTGCCTT
>PVJI01001013.1:0-206467 GCA_004026765.1 Micronycteris hirsuta
ATTAAGTGGAATCTTTCACAGCAATGTTTATAAGTACTGGCAGTCAAACTTCCAAAGATCATCAATAGTTCTGATTAGTTTATCTCATCATTAATGAAGATTTCTTGAAATTCACCAAGGAGTATTCATGATAGCTCATATCTGGAATTTAGTGGCATTGTGTATATTGTCTTATTCATAATAAGTATACCTGTCTACCAAATTTTACATCATTATTTTGTTTTAGATTCTCTCTGCTTTGAGATTACTTTTACAATTAAATAGTCACCTATTTTTGACTTCCCCCCAGCCCTCTAGATTTTCCAGAATCACTCTGAGCATTATTAAACAGGTAAAATCATGAGCTTTGAGGAAAAGTGCTTTTAGAAAAGAGTTTTAGTGGTTTCCATGACCTTCTAGAATTTTTCCTGCAACGGCTTCACATCATCTAGCTACTGAACAAAAGTAGCAAGTAAACATGTTCGTTTACTTGTAATTTCCAAGTAAAACACAAGTTTCCAGTAGTTTAGTCTCTGATGGGAAAAATCGGTAGAGACCAGGTGGGAAGACACAGGTGATGTAAGTATCTGGCACACTTTCACAGGTCCTCTGTTCCCAGGCGAGGACCCTTGGCTAAACACCGTCTACAGTCTTGGCAGGTGTCTTCAGTGTTCACCGCTGTAACTGGAGCATTCCCATACCTGTGCTCTTCACTCGTGACAGCTCATAGAAGGTTTGGAGTTCTTTGATTTGATTCGTGGTCATTTAAAAAATACCAGTGCTCGATGATGGGCATTTGCCTTGGGACCATCCCCCTTAAACAGATGGTACCTTGGGAACTATTGTGGCACTTCGTTGTTTCTGGTGGCTGCTGACTCATTGTAGGAAAATCCCAGTGTACACAATTTGTGAAAATAAGATTGTTTGGTGTTCTTTGCTACAGCTAATTTTCAAACAGAATTTCAACTGATGTGACAATTTTATCAACATGTTGTCAAAATAAGAGCAGCCCACTGACAAATCAAACCTGGCTTATGGGCAGCCCTTTGGTGTCATTCGGGTTTGTTTCCGGTATCAGGAGACTTTGTATCAGTGTCATCGCTGGTAACTTGGTCATTTCAGATGGCACATTGTCAATTTTTTTATCCCCCCTGATGGCTCACTTTGCAGTGGTGATGCAACACTTCCTGGATTTTCTTCCCCTGCAAATCCCCAACCCACACGTTACCACAAGGGCAGTGTTTGTAATTGATCTTTAGACTTGTTTGGAAATAAAATGAGATCATCCACCAGAGACTTTTAGAGGTCAAGGAGAAAGATGAGCCATTAGGAAAGAACTCACAGAGTGTTAAGGAATTTCAAGTGTAGCTGTGAATCTCTTAGACTGATAACCTTGCACATAGTTCAAGAGGCAACTCCCATAAAATTCAGAGTCAACGTATCCTTGACCAACATGGTAGAACTGGCCTGGGATGATGAGGACTACACGCAGTGGTCTCATGCATTATTTTGGGTGTCAGAAAAAGGCCATAAACGTAGCCCATTATCATCAATGACAGCTAGACAAGCAATGATGTTAAAATACTGGGGTACAGAGAGCTGACTCCACAGAATACTCACAACCACTCAGGGTAGGCCAGTGCACTGTGCCTTTTCTAATGCATCTTCCTCTCCATGGCCTAATCAGAAACAGAGGTGAAAGAGGGGCGACGATAGCATTTGTGCAAAGTAGATTCTACTTTAATAGAGTAATGAGGCTGAGGTGTAATTGTGTTTTGAAGAAGAAACCGGTGATGTGTGTGGTCAAAAGTCTTAACTGTGGTTTTTTTCTGAATAGCATGTTTTTTATTTCTGATCAGCCTTCCAAAATCCCCATGGGACAAAGGTCGGACTGAAAGCAATGCAATGAAAATTCTATTGTTTCTCCTATTTCTTATATGGCTGGTGTCATACTCAAGCTGCCTTATTCGGCTATTAGAAAGAGAAAATAGCCAAAAGTTTTCTGTTTCCATTTAGGCTCAGGTAATTCTCATTCTGTTCCATAGGCTTCTACACGGGAATAAAATATGTTCCAGAAAGCAATATATTTCAGAAAATATCTCACATTCAAAGCCCTTATGAAGAGAATGACATTGTAATACGATTTCTACCATATTAAAGTGAGAGAGAGAGAGAGAGAGAGCAGCCACTTAAGAAAATAACTTATTTTCACTTACATGTTTAACAATTAAGTATCTTCTTAATTATAAGTATTTGGGAAATTTTAAGTATAAATATAAAATTATTTAGTATTTGGGTCCTGGCTGGTGTAGCTCAGTGGATTGAGCGCGGGCTGGGAACCAAGCAGTCTCAGTTCGATTCCCAGTCAGGGCACATGCCTGGGTTGCAGGCCAGGTCCCCATGAGGGCTATGTGAGAGGCAACCATACATTGCTGTTTCTCTCCCTCTCTTTCTCCCTCCCTTCCCCTCTCTCTAAAAATAAATTTTAAAAAAATTATTTAGTATTTGGGACACTATAAGCTTTGTGTTTTTTGAGCAGACCAAGTTTTGTAGGCAAAGACAGACCACAGATGTGTTCTGGTCCCTCCCAGTTGGAGGGAGTCTCCTTCCTGGCCCTATCTGTCTGTTCCGTCCCCATCGCTTTCCTCGGCAACTACAGTGTGGTAGAAACGGTGCTCTGGGGCTTCTGAGCGGAGGCCTCGCAAGGCCTCGGGGCTCCCTCTCTTACCCTCTGAGAAAGCTGTCACCAGAAGGTAAGCTGAGCTAGCCTGCTGGAGATGCTAGTGGAGAGGAACGGAGGTCCTGCCTGCCAGCCTGCTCCCTGCCAGAGAGGTGTGTATATCCTGCTTAGGCCTTCCAGCCCCAGTCAAGCCACGGGTGACTGCCGCCTCATGGGAGACCTCCGCGGAGCCTAGCACACCTGACCCATTGAGCCCAGCCAGAGTCAGACTCCCAGAGTCACGAACAAACACGATTCGTTGTCGTTGGAAGCCACCAGGTTTTACGGCAATGTGTTGTGGAGGGGAAGACGACTGACCCTGAAAAAGGAGGGTGAGAAATCAGACTGAGCTCGGCCAGCCCTCTCCCACGGCCAGCACACCCATGCACAGCATCTCTCCTGCTGTCCACCCAGCCCAGTCGTGAAAGGACAGGCTCCATCGTCTCGGACATGAACTCTGTGCCTTTACACTTCCTGGGAAAAATTATCTCAGTGAAAGTCATTGCCTGAGTTAAATTACAAGCTGGGATACCACTCCTTGGGCTCCTTTTCTTGTATGGTCCACCTTAACTCCAATGATCAATCCTCGGTCCTTCTTAGTGTTAGAGGCTGCAGGGAAATCTGCTTAACTGATACCTTAAATAAACTTGATGCCATAATAAGAAATAAAATGTGACCATGGTGCAGCTAGATAGTAATGAGACAGACCCGTTAGGAACGGTTGAGTTCCCATCAACTGTATTTCCCCAAAGCAGTATGAGAGGGGAAGCGAGGTACTTTTCCCCTTGCCTGGTAGATTTTTAATTGTGTGTGAACTACCAGACCTCTACTTAGGCAACTCACTGGTCTACTTATATCTCCTCTGTGTCCTTTGCTCCTCCTATGTGTTGGTTCAAAGAAGTGGAAGTGACCTTAACTGAGACCAAGTCTGGAACCTGAACTAGTCTGTGTGGCCTAGCTTTGCAGAGCTCACTAAGTGCTTAAGAGCAAAGGAGGGTTCACTGTCAGTTTTGTATGTGTATGTATTTTTTTTTAACTGAGACTAAAGGTGATGTCCCAAATTTAAGCAGTTTATTTCTAACTAAAGTTTTGGACTTGGATGATAAGGCATAAGGAGGAGGAAGGCAGGGAACCTTGAGTCCAAATACCAAAAGTAATGATGTTAAAATAGTTACACAGAGTGGTGACTTTGCGACTTCTACTCCATTGCATTTTCACAAACGTTTATTGAGGAACGGCAGTGTGACAGTCACTCTGCTGGGTGAGAGATCGCTAACGATTGTCCTGGTTCCCAACACCGCATCCACTTAGATTTCAGGAACCATTTGCATTCCGTACGCGTGTGGTAACCCTCCAAGAACTGCTGGCAAAGGCGCTGAGTTGATCTTCTGGAAATAGAATCTCATATGCAATCCCTGGGCATTGGCTCAGAAAAATTAAATGTCATTTTCTGAGCTCTTTCTAGAAATGCTTATGAATATGTGAGTAAAAAGAAAGCATTGGGGGTGCTCATTGTACAGTAAAATGTGTACCTGAACTTTTTGGTTTTAAACCTTTTTGAACTCAGATCTTTCAAAAGAAGTTAAGGAGAAGGCATATAGCTTTATCTCAGGTGCACTGAGTAAAAATTCCCACCGCGGGAGGAAATGAAAGGGTGCCCAATCGGTGTGAGATGGAGAGTGGGCATAGGAGTGCAGAGCAGCACACGAAAAAATACTGAGAAAAGCAAGTGCTTCATACAGTTACATTTTTATTTTAAAGAAAATATTAAATGTGAAAAAATCAAAGGTCTTTTGAATCCTTAAAGTTCCAGAGCTTTATCCAAAGGCATTTCTATATTCAATTCTGTGCACAAGGAACTGGCTAACAAAATTAGTTTAAAAAATAGGTTTTAAACATTCACAAAGCAATTCACTTGCATTATGCTAGTTTTTTTTTTCTTTAACTTAATGTGTTCCATTAACATAAAAATAATCTTCAGAGAATACTGTCTTACTAGTAGGGAAACCTTTTCTGAAGAAGCACACAATTAGTTACAAACCACCTGAAATCAAAGACCTAGAGAAAAGTCATATTTCATCTGATTAAAATAGACACACACTTTTATAGCCTTTTTAAACAAAATTTCAAATTAAAAACCTTCATAGGTTTTCTTATACTGGCTTTAGAATACTAATGAAAGTGATCTCACCATATCCTATTCTAATGAATAAGGATTATGGAAGTTTTCACAGATCTCATCTTATTCCCATTATATGTGAAATACATAGATATGTATATCTATATGCATTTACATTATATACTCAGGACATAGTATATGTTGTACTGTGATGAATTAGTATATAACTATTTGGAATGATCTAGAAACTAACAACTTGAGAAATTTTTGATGTTTGACGTTGGTATTTGATCTGATTTCCTCTAGTCACTCAAAATTTCTGGATTCTATAAGACCCTGCGAATCTCCTGAAAGCAATGGCTTCTTACTAGGCAAGGTTTGTACCCTTGAGCTGTCTTGGCACTAGATATTCAGAAGATTCTCAGAGCATGAAAAATAACTGACGCCTGCCAAAGAGATAAGAAAAACATACTACACAGTGTGGTCAACAGCCCAGCTACATTCTACTTCTCCCTGGTTTTATGGCAGCCAGGCAGTTTGGGTGGGGAGAATACCAACCAGTTTGGTACTGATTGGATTGGTTCTATCAGCGAAGCTCATCTACCTGGTTCACATAGGGACACATGACTCAGTTCAGACCAAAGAGAAATGGAAATTTGGTTGGGGATTTAGAAGAAGGCTCTGCTTTGCCCCGCTGTGAGAGCTATTAGAAGAAACTGTGACTCCCCCGGATCTAGAAAAGGAAACCTAAGGCCCCAGTGGTGTGTGGCAGCATGTAGCAAGTCTAGGACAAGGTGCAGCCGAGGGATGTCAAAGCCGAGAGGTAAAATGCATCCAGTTCCTCGGTGATGTCACTGAGCTGCAAACCCAGCTCCCCGTGAAGCTGTCCTCACCTCTGCGCCTCCTATTACTTTTTTCTCATAGTCTTTTTTTTGTCATTGTTCCTGCACCTTCCTCTTACTCTTTTTTCCATTTTGCCATTGAAGGCCTTCTAGCTGATCCAATGAACACAAGAATACTTCTAAACAATCAGTAATCGACAGGACATTCGCATACAGGATTGCTTCTGATCCATTCCAGGCATGATTAGTATCCCCATTCTACAGAGGAAGAAAGTGAGGCATAGAGAAGTGAAGGGACTCGCCAAAATCCCTATGGTGACATGAACCGCACTTGGCAGAATAATTTGAAAAAATTATAGAAATCGTATGGAACCTCTTTTTATTTTTATGTAAGTTTTTAAAAATTTTTATTGAGATGTAATACCATGGTGTAAGTTGAAGGTGTAAAATGTGTTGATCTGATACAGTTATATATTACAATAAACTATTACCCCATTGTTAGCTAACATCTCCATCATATCCCATAATCATTGTTTCTTTTCTTTGGTGAGAACATTTGAGATTTAGTTTCTTTGCAACTTTGAAGCGTGCAGTACAGTGTGTAGAATATTACTCAGGCATGGGAAATAAAGAATTCCTGCCATTTTTGACACTGTGAATGGACCTTCAGGACAGATACTTAGTGAGATAAGTCGGACAGAGAAAGACAAGTACTGGATGATGTCACTGCATGGTATCACTTGTATGTGAAGTTGATAGGCTTCTTTTTTTTTTAAGATTTTATTTATTTTTAGAGAGGGGAAGAGAGGGAGAAAGAGAGGGAAACATCAATGTGTGGCCGCCTCTCATAGTGCCCCCTACTGGGGACCTGGCCCACAACTCAGGCATGTGCCCTGACTGGGAATTGAACCAGCAACTCTTTGGTTCGCAGGCCAGCGCTGAATCCACTGAACCACATCAGCCAGGGCTGAATGGGCCTCTTTATAGTCATCTTCTTGTTCACTTCTCCACTACAGAGTGTAGACCTAAACTAAGCCTCCAGGGATGGCAGCAGACCAGTGACAGTAATAGAGGGGCTGTTTTGTGGCATAGCCCATGCACCTGACCGGTGTCCTGCAGAAAAGTCACAGGACCATAAATTAGCTCTGCTTCAGGAATGCCTATTCACACGCAAAGCAAAGCCTGAGAAACAGAAATTGAGAAATAACATTTTACCTATTAGAAAGGTTAAAAATAAGGGACTATATGGGAAGCAGTAATGAAGAGTTCAGGAAATGAAAGAAGTGCTTACTCTGGTCTTGCTAAGGTGGCCACCCTCACCTATAATGTCATTATGCCCGTGACTGTTTGCACTTCCCAAGGGCTCACACCTCCCTCCTTGCAGGATCTCCTTCTCAGCTCTGCTAGGATGCTCTCCCAGGCCTGTTGGGGCTGCTGCTGCCAGTGTCAGATTAAATGAGTAATGAGACACCAGTGATGCCATTAGGTCAAATCACAGACTCTGGTCACTCAGGCTTCACACCTCATTAACTAGGTGCTAAGTGTAAAAGCTACTTAAAAGTAGTTTTTGCCTTGCTCTGTGCCCTAACAGCCTGATCTTAGTATGAAATGCCCATTAACCTCAGAGGCTCACAGAAACTGGCCTAGTATTTGCAATGGTAAGGGCACAGATTTGAGCCTCAAAGGAAAGGTGCGCAAAAGCTTCATTTTTCATAGCAGGGCTAATGTCCTCATTATATGCTTTAAAAAGGGAAAGATACAAAGTGGCAAAATTATCTTTTCTACAGGGACATGTATTTTGGAGTTGCCTATCCATCAGTTATCCAGAAAGAGAGCCATGTGATGTCAAAAAAAATAAAAAGATGTTACATAAAAACAAATTAAATTTCTCCTGACAGCGACTTTTGAAATGCTTTTGCTATTAGTATTCTACAATGAGGACCATTTTCATGAGAACATTCAACTTTAGTAAATCAACTGTTTCTCCCTGATTGAGTTCAAAGCAAATTATTTCACCTCTGTAAAGCGGAGGCATGAACTCTTTTACATGACTCAGACATGCCTGAACATAGTTATAGAAATTTTCTAAAAGAATTCACCTTTAATAAGTAATTTACTGACAAAATAACTAGAGAATAAGAGACCTGAAAGACATCAAAATATATAATATAAACTTTGGAAGTTTCTTGAAGTGATCTAAAATACTTTCATCTTTATGGAAAATTGCAATCTAAACTCAAATTACAAAAGAAATTTGAAATATAACTTGTTTGCAATACGGGTATTACCAGTAAGCTCTTGTGATATTTACACATCATATCATTGAATGCCATTAAAAGAGTTTAGAGATTATATTTTAAATGTTGTGTTTGGAACAAAAGGATACTAGTACTAAAAGGACACCAGACTACACCGATGATAAAAATCAATGGAAAACACATCGACTGACCAAAAATCAATGTGACCCTAGTAGATTGTCTTTTCCCTTTAAGAGTGTAATTTAAAGCAAATGATGGTTGCAAAGCAGAAATATAGAAAACATGCAGCTAGCATGGCTCTTGTCTTTTACCAGGAAAGCTTAGACAACGGCCATGTGGGACTTCAGGGAGAGGCTGGCCAAACAGACAGTGAAGGCAAGAAGGGCCAGAGTGAAAAGAGCCCAGTGAACTGTAGGACTGCTCCTTCCCTTCACCACAGGGAAGGGTCACCAGCCCCCAAGACTGTGTCCCAACGTCTTCGCCTTTGACTTTGATAGCCAAGACCCCATGATACAGGGAGCCTCACAGGGCCCCAGGAATAGTCAGCCCTGGATGAAGCTGCACCTGATTGGGTGGCTCGGATGTGGAGAACAGACCCATCATGGGCAGGGAAGGCTGGCAGAGCCAGACAGGGTGTTTGGGCTCTGGCCTGGACTGCAGAGCTGTGGTCCTGGCCTACAAATGAAGCCCTAAAAGCCTGGTCCAGGATCACAGATTAAGCAGATGAAGCCTGGCAGCAAAATGGCAAAAACCATCTCCAAGCACACATCATTCTGAATTGGCAAGATTTATCGCCTCCCACTATCTGCTGACGGAGCTGGTTCCTCACACTGGTTTATTGGCTCCGATGGAAGGTCTCTGGTGACTGCCACTGAGCAATCCTAGGAAAAAGAATAGGGATCAATAGCTCCTACATATATGGATTTTTCATTTGGGATTATTTAGATTCTTCAAGGAGACTGTGAGAGTCCTTAGAGATCTTTATAAATGGACTGGACACTCATCAGTCAGAAATCAGGGAGAGGAAATCCATCATTTCTGGAGATGTGCATCCTGATGCTGTGCTTTCAATTTTCCACGTGTGGCCTAGGCCTTTACCATAAAAATATGCGCAGGTCTTCATGAGGCAGTGTCTCTAAGAGCTTCAGTCTCAGAGTAGGCGTTCACTCTTAGTTCTCTCTCCTTCCTTTTGAAGCTACCTAAGACCCATGTTAAAATTAAATAAATAAAAATACATTTTGAAAAAGTTGTATCCTAGGGCACATGTTTTCCTTCCAAATTAGAGGATGCTACCAGAAATGCAGAACCAAGCAGGATAACAGGCCCCTAAAGTGCACATTCCAGTTGCTTGGCTGCGATCATTCGCCAGCTAAATGGTTCTTCCCCAGAAGCCTTGCAAATTTTTCCCTCTCAGCAAAATGACAAATTTCCATCAACTGTCGAACACAGTGTTCCTGTCTCTCATGGTCACATCCCATCAGTGTTAAATCCACAAATGTCAAGATTCTACAGAACCAATTCCATTAAGATACTTCTTGATCTGCAGTTGGGGCAAGCTACTTCCAAGGGCCACCAGGGTTAGAACTTTAGTTCAAATAATCAGGCGCCTCTTGATGTATTTAACTGAGCCAAAGGGATCTTCTGCCGACTTAACTATTCCATCGATATGAGAAGGTGTCTTTGTTCTGTTCTCTTCTGTGTTGAAACAGCAAGGCATAGTCTCTGCAGAATAAAATGTTCAAAATAACATGTTCATTAAAATGGTTTATGAAGATAGTAACATCACTAAAGACTTGAGTGTCTTTCTAATTACGGTTATTTTAAAATCAAATCTTTTTTAACGGGGCACATGCAAGATCCACTTCAGAGAGGCCATTGGCTCTCCCGCCCGAAGTTATGTATGTATGTTACTGAAGAGTGGTTGTATAGTTTTCCCCACTTCTCAAAGGGGGACGTGAACGAGAAAAGGCAAAGAATCCCTGTTCTAAATGAAGCCCACTGCTCCCTCTGCCCCTCCTCACAGAAGGAGGCTCAGGCAGGAGTGGTGCATGTCTTTCAACTCACTCTGAACCATTTTTGGTCAATGCGCTGCTTGACTCCAGAGCGTCCTGGCTGCCAGAGTCGCTTTTCCTTAAGTGCTTAAGTGCCATATTCCACATTAGTTCCAAGGTGCTTGGCGTGCTCATGGTTAGCCAAGAGAAGTTTAACTTTTGCCAGCCCCTCAGACACTCTTTCTCTTGATTCCCAGTCATGATAAAAGAAAAGTTACCCAGCAGCACGATGCCTTGGGAACTCGTGACTCGCCCGTTGCTTGTTCCATTAGCGTTGATTCTAAGGTCTTTCTGTGATTAAAAAGTAACACTCATTTATTACCCACTACAAAAACACCTCGAACAGAGAAAGAAGGCCAAGTCAATATCATAATTCTTACCCATTATGCAGAAATCATGAATTCTAAGATTTTCTTCCTATATTCTTTCATACACTATAATATCATGTACATTTACCTAATGTATTTATTATGTATAGTTATGCACATAAAGGTAAAAATGGAGATTGTACTCTGTGTATCAAAGTTTATTATTAAGTCTTGAATAGAACATAAAATCTCTAGGTGGCCCTGCAAAAGGGTGTATCCTCAGTATGGTAGCTGGACTATTTTTTTTATTAAAAACAACCACCATTTTTCTGAAGTTAATTAGTTGCTTGATGTTTGTTTCTTGAATACACGCCCATCTTTCCAGTGGTGTATACCTTTCTTAAAGGAAAACTATGCCTGAATTGGATGCAAAAGAAATTTTCTCTTTAATTGACATACTTACATTTTAGCCATATTCTATTCAGAATAGGAACTGATTATTGGACATTTCCGATACTCTAAGGAACTCACATGCATTTTTTTTTCCTTTAGTCTGTACAGAGATCCTGGAAGGTAGGTACTGCTTTTATCTGTATTTAGAAGTAAAGAAAATAAAGCATAGAGAAGCTAAATAACTTATTCAGGGTCTTAAGGCCGGGAAGTGGCTGAGCTTGGTAGGCTCTGGTCTCTGACTTGGAAGCCTGTGTTCCCATCCACTCTGCTAGTGGTTCTCAAAGTGTCCTTGCCAGAGCCCTGGCCCAGTCAGCTCAGAGGTTAGAGCATCGTCCTGAAGCACCACGGTTGCAGGTTCGATCCCTGGTCAGGGCACATGCAAGAATCAATCAGTAAATGCATGAATGCATAAATAAATGAAACAACCAATCTCTCTTTCTCTCTCTCATATCAATAAATAAATTTTAAAAATGTTAAAAGAAAAGTTCCATTCCCAGGACTAGCAGCCTCAGCATCGCCTGAGAATTGGTTAGATATGCGAATTCTCAGGCCCCATCCTGAACCTACTGAATCAGAAATGCTGGGGATGGGTGCCAGCCATTTTTTATTGTGGACACAACTGCAGATGCCCCCCATTTCCCTCACATTGCCCCATGCCGCCCAGGCAGGCCCCCATGCCCCGGGCCCTCATCACATTGTTGTCTGTGTCCATGGGCTTTGCATATATGCACATATGTTCTTTGCCTGATCTCTTCCAGTCCTCCTTACCCCCTTCCCCTCTCTCTGACTTTGTCAGTCTGTTTCCATGTGTCCCTACCTCTAGTTTTATTCTGTTCATAAGTGTATTTTGTTCATTAAACCCCACATATGAGTAAAATCAAATGACATTTGTCTTTCTCTGACTGGCTTACTTTGCTTAGCATAATAATCTATGTGTCCATCTATGCTGTCGGAAAGGGTAAGAGGCCCTTCCTTTTTTACAGCTGCATAGTATCCCATTGCATAAATGTACCACAGCTTTTTTATCCGCTCATCTACTGATGGGCACTATGGGTTATTTCTAGATCTTGGCTATTGTAAATAACATTGTATGAACACATAGGTACATATATTCTTTATGATTGGCATTTTGGGTTTCTTAGCATATATTGAGCCTTGACTGGGTGGCTCAGTTAGATGAAGCATCATCCATACATCAAAAGGTTGAGAGTTCAATCCCTTGGTTGGGGCAGCAGATTGATGTTTCTCTCACATCACTGTTTCTCTCTCTCCTCTCTTCCTTCTTCTCTTTCTAGAATCAATAAATACATTTTCAGATGAGGAAAAAATAAGAGAAAGGAAATTTGGTTGGGTCCCAGCTGTCTTTATCTTAAAAAGCCTTCCAGGTGTTTCTGATACATACAAAACTTTCAGGACCACTGCTCCCTAATAAACAGCCTCTGATCAAGTTTGTAGCTGACATTATAATTTTTTTAATCTATGTTTTCTTTAAAAAAAAATCATGTTAGACTCTCGCCAAAGTATTAAGTTAGTGTTTTATGGCTTAAGCATCCTGAGTTTTACTTTGGGGATTCCTTGAGTGCTTTATGCATTAGTTCATAATAACTGAAGCTTAAGACAAGGCTCCAAGGCTTTTGGGAAAATGAAAGCTGGGCCATGGTGAGTGAGGGTGGTTAGCACTTCCATGCTATCCTCCTATTATGCACGAATGATGAGCTGCATTAGGATTCGGCTGACAAATGACTGCAAAAAACTGCTGTTATACAAATGAAGCTTGCTGATTATGAATAAGAAAATGAAAATTAATTTAAAAGCAGGTCCAACATATAGACATATTTTTTAAAAATTAAATGGGTTCCATATTAGAAACTACAACAAGCCACAATCTCAGTCCTATTCACCAACTCAGTTTCTGCCCTCCGTGGCCTGCTGCTGACCCTGGGGTTTCCCTATTGTTGTTTGTGTTTGTGGCTACTGATGCAAATACCCATGCATTTAGAATGTTCATTTACATATTCCTGAATTCCAAGTCATGTTGGTGGGAAATGTATCAGATTTTTAAGAATTTAGGTGCGATTAGGTATAATCTAATACAGACATGGCCAGCCGTGGTGTCCCTGGGTAGCTGAAAATTCAATTGTTTTTAATTAGTATTTGAAAGGGAAGCCCTCCCCCGGCCACCCTAATCATATTTTCACTGCATTTTTATTCCTTTCCAGAGATGACTGTCTTCAATTTAATTACTCTTAGCAAGACCTTTATGGGAAGAATAGAAATATACTCATAATAGTGTTAGCATATTAAATGTAATTTTCGGGTGGCCCTCCTAGGATTTCAGCACTCTTCAATGGAGCCAATTTAGCTGCCTTTTTGCTGCCCTGACGGTTTCCATGCATTCAGCTCACACCTGTATTCTTTCCCTGACTCCCCCATCCTGTTAGAACCTCGTCCTAGTACGTTAGAATGTTCATTCATTTGTGAGAAGACCATCAAATCTGATATGCATTTTAATACTGTTGCTAGGAATATTATTAAACATGCTAATTATAGGCCTGTATGCCTTAAGGCACACTTTTGTTGGTTTGTTGTTTGTTTGTTGTTTGTTTTTTAACCGTGTTAATTGTTTATAATTGAAAATAGCATTTTGAAAAAGAAAACCAAACATTACTGTAAAAGAACCTAAAAAATATATATGCCTTTTTGTGTACAAAGCAAGGACAGATCACTCAAGAATTAAAGCAAGTGCTTTAAAAATGTAAATTGTGACCAAATATTGAAAGAAATGCGTAACGGAATATTGGACCTCAAAGTCTGAAGACGTGTGAAGGACAGCTTGTTAGGCCCGACTCACTTGTCTGAGCCAACGCAGGAGCCGGTGACTCCAAGTTCCCATCCTCCCCCAGCCCCGCCCCCTGGCCGGCCATTGCACAAGACCGTTGGTAAGGGGAGCTGATTCTTCTAAGGCTCAAGGGCTCTCAGGCAGTTCCCAGCACTTCTGCCCCGGGAAGGACAAGCGCCTGCAGCCGTTTGCTCACCCCAAGAGGCTATTTGTCAGCCCGTGGGCTCCTAATTACTGAGAATGAACATATCTATATTTCTATGTTTGGTCTTAAGTGAGATGTTTTAATCCCTAAATCAGAAACAGCACGGGAATCTAAACAAGGTGACTTTCACATTTTGCTTTTAATAGAACATCCACTGTTTTTCTTGTAACAAATAGCAAGTGTTCTGTTAAATTATAATCAATGAGGGCCTCTAGCCTCCAGTGGGTGGGATATTAATTCCTTTTAAGAAGTGACACCCAGATTGGAGTTTAGCAGAGCCCCAGGTGTGATTGCTGTGTACATAGTTCCAGTAGTTTGGGTCATTTCGTTTTCAGCCGCCTCCTAGAAGTGAAGGTCACAGAAAAACGTGATGTCTGCTCTTCAGGACCAGACTACATTTTCCTTCCATTATCTTTAATATGTGATAGTAAATAATCCAAAAGAGCACATACTTATTGCTGCATTTGGCTTCCCGTCAGAGAAGAAGACAGAGACAATCAAATGGCTTCACTAGAGATCAGTTAATGAATTTTCAATTCCCATTGCATTTATGCTTTATTATTTAAAGTTATAGACGTTTGTGTTTTCATTCCAAGTGAAGTAGTTTTATGCAATTTGACAAGATGAGAAGCAGCTATGTATCTCTATCTATTTTTCTATCTATATATCTTCACATGTGCTTATTCCATTTCTGTGGGTGATATTCCTTTTGATTTGGGACTGAGAACTGGGATCTGATGTTAGCACACTGGCTGTTCCTTTTAGAATCTAAAACACAGCATCTCGATGTTGATGATTTGTGACACAGAATGGGAGAAGGATCCATGGTTAGAAATACCTACATTCTTTCTGCGGGAGCCTGAGTCTCTCAGCACTGGTGCCTACCCACGTCCCTCTTGAAGACTGCCGTGGCATCTGTGACCTAGGGATGCAGTGGAATGGTGAGGAGAGTCCAGAGCTGTTAAAAAGACGTATTACAAAATCTCAGACCCTGACTTGTTTTCTTTCTCCCTGGGTAATCAGTGAAATAGAAGGAAGGAGAAGAATGAAGAGCTTTGGCAACTGTTTGAAGTATTTTATGTTAAAATAAATAGTGATAGGGTTTCTAATAAAATGACCTTAACAGAGGGAGATTATCTTGGATTATCAGGGCGGAGGGCTCCATGTAATCACAAGCTTCCTTAAAAATGGGAGAAGGAGACTGGAGAGGCCAGATGACACTGTGGGAAAAAGACTTCACCAGCTATTCTTGGCTTTGAAGATGGAGGAAGAGGCCAAGAGCCAAGGAATGCAGGCAGCCCCTCGAGGCTGGGGAAGGCAGTGAAACGGTCATCTAGTAAATCCTCCATAAAGGAAGGCAGCCCTGGGGGCGCCTAGCTCTGAGCCCAGTGAGACCCAGGGTGGACTTCTGAGCTCCGAAACTGTTAGATAATAAATTTGTGTGGTTTTATGCCACTAAAAGTAAGGAAATAGCAAAGGCTTCCTATATCCATGAGGAACATTAGAACATATCCACTTTAAATAGGAAGCAGAGGTATTTAGCAGATCTAATTTCCATCTTAGCAGTTTTCAATATAGAATTTTAAAATGTAGTATACAAAGGTGACAAATACTAAAGAATATTTATATGAACACATATACATATTTGTGTGTGTATATATGCATATATACATGTATACATGTGCATATCCATGTCTAGGTCTGTTCCAAAGATATACAGCCATGTAATATGAAAAATAGAAACATTTATTGAAGAAGATATAGTTGAAAATTGTACATAGGGCAATGACACCTCAGTCCCCATCAAAGTAGGCTCCTCGGGACCTCACACAGTTCTCCCAATCACCATCAGCTACCCCATCGTATTTTCCTGAATCTCATTGACAGTCTGAAATCTCTTCCCTTTCAAAGGTGATTTTAGTTTTGGGAAAAGCCAGAAGTCACCAGGCACCAAATCTGGGCTGTAGCAGGGCTAGGTCACCTGGGTGATTTGATGGTTCTCCAAAAGACTCTGCACAAGAGGTGATGCATGAGCAGGCGCATTGTTGTGATGAAGCTGCCAATCACCAATTGCCCATAGCTGAATAGTTTCCACAAAGGAATAGTCAAGCTTAATACAAAATTTGATGCAGATCCATTGCTCTACTCTCTCAGCCATTTTGAATGCGATGGCCACACAGTACACATTCTCACTCAGTGGTGTCTACTGCCCCCACTGACCAGTACAGTGAAGTTGTCATTGTTCACACATGCGCATTCCAGTCTGCTCTCCTTGGCCACCAGGTTACATTGATGTTGCACAAACTGTTCTCTTTATATCAACAATGGCTGGACTTTTTCCCAACAGACCTTGTGCATAAACATATATTCTGTTTCTTGTTTGCTACTTATGTGTACTCTTAACTTCAAGGTCAGCTTAGCTCTCACACTTTAGAGCTTGGAGAACTCCTTTGCTGGTTCTCAAGCAAGCTTTTTCCTCTATGCAAATGGATCTGGGCCAGGAGACATTTTCTGAGCCCTCGCATCACAAATGAAGTCTGATAATACTGACTGCAGCACTGCCCGTCGGTCCACCATGCAGTCAGCTGTGTCTGTATCAACTGAGGTCCTGTGGCCGTTTTTGATAAGCGGTCACCCCAGGGAATCTGAAAAAACGACATATATATATATATGGCTCAGTGCATACAGAAAAATAAAACAGCGAGGCCCTTTGACTAAAGTTTTAGATTTTGCACAATTGATTTGGTTTTTGTTGTTATTCTTGGGTTTTGCTGTGCCATAGAAAGATGCTTTGCGTTTTGGTTTTCCCTTTGTTTATTTCTAGATAGTGGCAAAATGGTAATAGGATGCAATGGTTTATGACCTCCTAAAAGGAGCCCAGGAACAATCTAGCAAAGCAGTCTTCCTTTTATTGGAAATAGGGCAGCTGTTTGATTGTGTAGTGGATGGTGTTGGTATCCCACCCAGATCCTTGTTACAGGCAGCTGCTTCCAGACCTACAGCCACCCCTTTCTGCCAAAGACTTCACTCAATCATGGGAGTCATCTGGCATGAGGAGTGTCACTGCTTTCCCCTCCTGTCCTTCTGGGAGGTGGGGACAATCTGCCCCCAACGACAGAATGAATGATAGGGAGTGTCCTATCTCACCCAGTTTCTTGTGTGTTTGGATATAGAGGAATAAAAAAACGGGCGTCTCTTTGCCTCAAAGCAGGATTGACCTACCCGGTGGGGCAGTTTGTGCTCTGGAGTTCACTGTGGGCTCCTTCCCTTCCCTTATTCTGCCTCTTACTTCCTTACAGGCTCCTCCTGAGGGTGTGCATACCCTCAGTAAACCTCTCTTCCAAGAATTCCCATCTCAGGCTCTGCTTCTGATTCCACTACGGACAGAGTGTAGTCTAGCTAAAAACTTTTAAGTAGTCATTCATTATTATCTCACATATTTTGTGCATTGGCTTGAATTCCAAATGTTTAATTATCATGTTCCTTTAAGAAGGAGATAATCTGAGTTTTTAGGTCCTTTTGAAAGATCTTGAAAAGTCTTCACTTATTGAGTTTGGACTCCTTATTATCTTTGATCACTGATTTCAGAGCCAAACTGCTCCGTTGTACAACAGGTAGCTAGCTATCCCTCGGCATGTGTTAATTGTTGTTTCTTTTCTGATGAAACCATTGTAGAAGTTTTCTGCAAGAATGTAACATCTCTCAAGTACATGACTATTTTCTTATGCAAATAAAAAATATACCATGTTTATAAATTTATTAATATTTTACTATGTTATCCAGTGAGAGAATTAATAATCCAAAAGTTTTTCTTTTGGGGGTGAGTAGGAGACCTATTAATTTGTTATCCATAAAAATGTGTTTAACATAACAAACTGGGGAAAATACAATTTTCAATTTTATAGTCAAGTCATGTCAATGGCACAGGAAATGGAATTTATGAGGAAAAAAGCTATAGCTATTTGCATAATTTCCTTGTGCTGAAAAATCCGGCTGCTCATTGCTCTAGCCTGGTTTAACTCTGCTTTCAGACACTCGTTCACCACCTAAGCCTTTTCCCCATCAATCTCTGTGGAGATCGCATTAAACATGCACTTAAACTCATGGAAAAAGAACACATTCTTCCATTTTCCTGCAAATCATTTCACAGTCTCATATGTTTGTTAATAAATTCAGTTGTCAGTCATCTTTGGAAGCTATTTCCGTTGGAGATTTTGCAGCGGTGGCAGAGCCGCTGCAATCCCAATCTCTTGTCTTCACAGTGTTTCATTTCTCTCTATTTTACCCGTCCATGTGGCTCAGTCTCTTACTAATTGTTCAAGAAATAGCTAATAAAGGATGTCTTTTTTTTCCTTCTATTTCTTTCTAGAATCATAATAGCACTGCAGAGTCCCTTCCCAACCTTCCGTAATGTTCTATGGAATGGGTCACTGTTGGGGAATATGCCTAACCTGGACATTTTCTGTGGTGTCTAATGAAAGTGGAATCGTTGTAAATGATCCTGAACTTTTTGTCCACTGCCGGCGGGGCCCATGATCCGCTACAGTTTAACCAGAGGAAGACTCACCCACACACAAAAGAAAACTAAAATAGACATTTTGGTGCATGACTGAATAAATACTTATTGTTAGCCAATGGGATTCAAAACTGCAATCCCTCCGTTCAAAGGGATCGAATTCTCAAAGAGAAGACAAATGCAGAGGCAAGCAACCCTCATACAATACGGTTAGCACCAGACGTTCTGACGGCAGTCTGCAAGTGGAGGGACGGGGCACATGCCCTTCTGCTGTTTGGGGGAGACTGAGGGAGAGGTCAGGGAAGATTTGCACTTGATATAGTTCATAAATTTTAATCAGAAAAAACAATTTTAATGATAGTAACCCTCAATTCTTTAACTCTCTTGCCTATCATCACTTGGGTGGTTCCTTTTTATTTCTCTAGGCTAAAAACTGAACTATTCTTTCCTTGCTTAAAGCTTTTATTTCTCTCATAAACCTTTTCTTTCCACATCCACCAACTTTGTGAAGATTGGGTATGTCCGCTAGCAACAGGCTTACGTAATGGCTGATATAATGGCGAATAACAACGGCTTCCACAAGATGGAGCAGATTCTCCCAGCTGGTAGATTGTAAAATATACTGTTCATCAGAATCTCTAAAACTGGTTTTCCCTTCAGAATTGCCTCCTCCACCATGTGGCACTGACAGGGGTTTACACAGACAGCCCAGCCTGCTCCTGACAGCCTTCAATCATGTGGTTATACTCAAAAGACTTCTGGTGGGACACTCAACATGTTTGTACTTGCATTTGAGAAAGCCAGTTCCCACTGGGAGTAAAAGAGAATCTGTGTCAGGGGCAGGTGCTCTCTATTTTTACGGTGTGTAAATCTGACAAGTGTCCCTCCTGGGGGGGGTTGGGATTCCAGCTCTCGGTTTGTGTCATTGAAGAAGGAAAGTTCTGTGCCTTTGTCTGACATTACCTTCGACCCGAATTCATGAGAAAATGCATGTATATTTAATAGGCAATTCTTATACATTAGTTGATATCCAGGAAATTAAGGGGATAGTAGGAAGGATTTTCACACAAAAGAAAGAATGTGTGCAAAACCTGACTCCTGAGAATACATCATATGCATGTATCTAGAGGTGACCAAAGCAAAAACGAAGAATCTACTTTGGGAAATATTGGGTCCAGCAAGTGTAAATATTTTTCTTCTGATCACCAAACTCTCTTGCATGCATAATGTTGTTGATGCTAAGGGTTGAATAAATTAATTGGCAAATGAATAATTACTGGCTTTCAGATATGTGGGTATATCATGCACCTAGAACCTAACCCTGTTCTTATTAAATTTCTAGTCTAATTAGTAGCAATGGCATTTACAGCTCCTTAACATTATAAGAGGATATACAATTGTTAAACATGACCCCTAGGAAGGAGAAACGGAGACAGAAAAGGAGGAGATAGAACTCTACAAACCTCCAATATTGAACATCTCTGAATGTTTGTGGCTATTGTTATATCAGAAAATTTACTTATGTCACTAACAAGGAAAATAGTTCTCAAAAAGTCCTGGACTGCCCTGGCCGGTATAGCTCAGTGGATTGAGTGCAGGTCTGCAAAGCAAAGGGTTGCTGTCCCCATTAGGGCACAAGCCTGGGTTACAGGCCAGATTCCCCAGTAGGGGACGCGTGAGAGGCAACCACACATTGATGTTTCTCTCCCTCTTTTTCTCTCTTCCTTCCCCTCTCTCTAAAAATAAATATTTTTTTTTAAAAGAAAGAGTTCTGGACTGATTAGAAATCCAGACAGTAACAGGTTCTTTGCCTCCTGTGAACTAGAACACTATTTAGGAAATTAAGAGCAAATGAAAATTTTTTATGAAAACACGTGCTTGTTTTTCTGTAAGAGAAAAAGTTGGACACTGAAAAGAGTATATGGCAATTTCAATCATTTCTTTGAAATTGGGAAGGAGACTCAAATGCTTTTCTTTTCCTTTGGTACTAAAGAATTATCAGAAGACTGTTTTTTCAAATACTAGAACCTCCTGCAGCTTAGCATTGTGCCGGCCTAGGCTGGTTCCCAGGATTCTGATTGGTCACAGCTACCTTGTTTTGATTTAGTGGCTCCCAGAATAATCCCAAATGTACATCATCCTAGGGCTATAAAGCCACGTAATTATTGAGGTTCTGGGTGCTATTTTTCTTCTACATGTTTTGACATTACTCTGGGAATTATTTGATGTGTGAAGTAGGCTTTGCATAAGTAGTAAAAACTGATTTGGATTTTATTGTCACTCAGTTTTTATCCCTATAATAAAGCAATAGCCCAGGAATGCTCCAAAACTGAAGTGAAACAAAGATGGCAGAGTAAAGAAAGGGTCTCAAAAGCCAAAAAGTCACTTACTCTACATAATGTGGTTTAGTAAATAAATTTTGTCAAAACTTCTTTTTGCAATACAGAAATCAATTCAAATTTATTGTAATACTTTTCTTAGCTAACACAAAGATATTTGTTCAAAAATAATGATCACAGCTATGGCCAGCGTGGCTCAGTTTGTTGGAGCATCGTTCCGGAACCAAAAGGTTGTGGGTTTGATTCCCGGTCTGGGAGCAGGTGTGTGTGACCCCCAGTCCAAACACATGATCCCCGGTCCACGTACGTAAGGAAGGTGACCAATTGATGCTTCTCTCTCGTATCAATGTTTCTCTCTCTCCTGTCCTCTCAACCTTCATCTCCCTCTAAAAGCAATGAAAAAATTGTTCTTGGGTGAGAATAAAAAAATAAAAATAAAAATAAATAATGATCACAGTAAGGGAAGCATCTGAGCAGAGAAACACATCACATAGTTTTAATTTTTTGTTAAGAACCCTCAGATATAATTTCATTGAAATTAGGTGCATATGTAGGAGGAGAAGTATTGCTAAACTGCATGTACATGTGCAAATGAAAGGACCTGCTTAAGAATCATCCCTACAAATTAAAGCAAAAAACTAAAAATACCTCCTTCTTCGCATCATTATTTGCATGTCTAAGTATTTTTTTAATGAGGTGAGGGGCAATATCTTAGATAATTATCTCTGACTTTATTTGAATAATTAGATATAGCCTAAAAAATAGCTTCTGCAATTGAATAGCATTTTCTGTCTTTAAATAACAGACAACCAAGGTAACAGTGACTGAATCCAAATAGATTCTCTTTCTGGTATGTAAATACAGCCCAACAAGTGATAATAGAGGGCCGATGGAATCAGTCACTAATCAACAAGAACCCAGGGTCTCTTGGATCTTGCTCAGAATCCTTGACATGTGGCCTGACTAAACTTGGCCATCACATTTCCTTTCAAGCTAGAAGAAGAAAAGCTAAAGGAGAGCCGCCCTGCCTTTAAACAGGCTTCTCAGAGTTGCCCACTCACTGCCTGCCCGCATCGTGTCTAGAATGCAGATGGCTGTGGCAGGCTGCAAAGGGGGCAGAGAAACCCCTCTCTTCTCAGTAGTCACGCGCCCAACTAAAACTTGCCGTTACACTACGGGCGAAGAATAAGATGAGATCATGACGGACAACGCAGTTACTATGGTCTGAAAACACACAAGGTCTGACTTTCCCTTTCTGAGAAAATGGCTGGGATTGTTTAGTTTTATTATAGTCAGTTTTAGAAATCATTATAACCAGAGAGACACAGATCTGTGGGGTAAAAGCATGAACTGATCCATTACTCAACTCAGTTTCACTTTACGAAGAAACATTTACATATTGCACAATATAGTTTGAACCACGATATTCTGTCTCTTATTTACTTATAGTGGGTTATTTCCAAAATGGAACATTTATTTTATCATCTTGAGAGGTTCAGTTTCATCAGAATTAAGTGCATAAAAAGACCTCCTTGACTAAAATTACTCATTCACTTGTTCTTTTTTTTTCTTTTGCCTTTTAATGACATCTACTAAATTTGAAACACTCTCTTAAACAAACTTCATGACATTACAGAGTTCATCTTAAAATAGATTTTCAAGGACAGTGAACTATTTAACAAAAATTGGGCATTGTGTTATACTTTCATTGGAAAATTTATTTCGAACAAAGATAAAATAGGGGCAGTGCAATCTTCGGGTGAGTCTGTAGAAGATAATGGATACAAAGAGAGATTTGGATACTTTAGAATAATAAGAATTCAGATGTAATCCAAAATATGGCAGTCGGCAGGAAAGGGAAGATTGTGTGTATATGAAAATCTATTATTTACTTGTTTAAAACAAATACTGTACTTCAGTTATTTTTCTTCATCATAATATTAGGACCTATTAATTACAGCAACATCTTTAGAAAAGTATAAAGAAAAAAAAATTATTATTATTCACCATTCCGTCACTCAGGAAAAAACCACTAACTACCATTAACATATCGTTGCGTTATTTTAGTATTTTACATACATATTTACAATGGTGTGCATTTTTAATGGGGTTAATAGTTTACAGCCTGTATTGTAAATCACCTACTGTTTTGCAAATAACTTTTTTAAATTAACATAAGAAAATGCTTGGAATATAGTAGTAAGTTGTTTTGCAAAGCATGGCTTGAATGGCTGCATAATAATTTTTTCCATGTGGCCATTCCATAATTTAAGCAGTCCCGTTTTGAAAACCTGAGTATGTTTAGAATGCATGCAGTATAGCAGACTGGACTGTGCTCTAATCCTGATAATCTCTTTACTTTAAGTAATTTTAGTTCATATTTAATCTTTAGTTTTCTCATTTGTGATGTAGGACTAATATTAGTACCTACCTCATGAGTGTATGGGAAGGATCAAAAAGTGTTGCCTAGCCCTGGCTGGTGTAGCTCAGTGGATTGAGAGTGGGCTGCGAACCAGAGGGTCGCCAGTTCAATTCCCAACCAGGGCACATGCCTCGGTTGCAGGCCAGGCCCCCAGCAGGGCCACGTGAGAGGCAATCACACATTGATGCTTCTCCCTCCATTCCGTTATGTCTAAAAATAAATAAATAAAATCTTTAAAAAAAAGTGTTGCCTAATTCATAGTAAGGACTCAATACCTTATAACAAGTTTTATTGAACATTAAATATTTCCAGTTTTGTTATCAGGAACAAATGTTGATAGGGTATAAATTATTATTTTGTTCAGTCATACATACACACATTCACTCCCTCATTCAGGAAACGTTATTGACCAGTTACCATTTGCTAGGCACAAATTACAGTTTTATAATGTGCCCCTTTATGATGTGTCAGATAAGAACCAGTTATTATAGTTTTTACTAAAATTTTTAACTGAAATTATTATAATGTTAATGGTTCAGGTAAATGTTATTTAAAAAATTCAGTAAAGATTCCATGAAAAGATAAGGGTCTAGAACATTGAAAAGTGATTTTAACTGTGAATAGAACTATGAAAATATTCTTTCCACAGATGTAGCTTAATACTCAAGTTCTTGTTTTGATCCTTTGGATGAAATAACTGTCACTGTCCTTAGTCTAGTGGCAAAAAGCAGCGGGCTCACAGTGTCACTTTGAAAGCCATTTCTGCACAACCCAAATGCCTGGAGCCGGAACACCCACAGAGCTTCTTTGTTCTTCCTGATCGTCTGTTGGAAAGTACATTTATTCTGTTATATTTCTTTTGCATTTAGCAACAGGTTCTTTTGAAACTCTGCAAAGATCTGACCAGCTCTCAGGGATAGAATGTTTAATAATGAATAAAATGACTTGGGAGTAGATGCGCCTGTCTCATGTACAAGGTGTCCATCCCTCCCCCAGCCTCCGGCCCTGCTCCCTCCCCCAGTCGCCCACGGGGCAGAGCTCTCCCTGAATCTCAGCTCCCTCCCACCCACTCCATCTCCACTGCCTTTCTCAGGGATTCCAGAATCCGACTGGGGCTCAGAATTAGCAGAGAGTGACTTTTAAAAATATGGATCCCTGAGTTTCTACCAGAAACACTGAATCAAAAACATCTGTGTGGGAGCTGGGGAATTGCAATTTTTTAAAATTTTTTTCTAGGTGATTGTGATGCAGTCCAAAGACTGGCATTTGGAAACTCTTCATCTCTTGTCAGGCTCTGTGGAGCCCACCTTCAACCCCTACACGACCTGGATTCTGCCTCCCTCTGCCTTAACCATTGCTAATCCCAGCCCCTCAGTAGGCCACATTCTAGCTACACAGAAGTACTTAATTAATTATTCCGTCTGATGCATAACATTGAATGGCATATATATGATGTGTTAGAACCATGTTTGATGCATAGGAACCCTATAATGACTATTAATGAATAATATTTACAATTAGCCCTGGCTGGTGTACCTCAGTGGATTGAGCGCAGGCTGGGAACCAGACAGTCCTGGTTCGATTCCCGGTCAGGGCACATGCCTGGGTTGCAGGCCAGGTCCCCAGTGAGGGCCATGTGAGAGGCAACCATACATTGCTGTTCCTCCCTCTCTTTCTCCCTTTCTTCTCCTCTCTCTAAAAAATAAATAAATAAAATCTTTAAAAAAATTTAAAATAATATTTACAATTAAACATTAAAGAGAGAATATCATGACATGTGTGTGTATATATATGCACACACATGTATACAGAGGAACATACACATACACGGTAATAAGATATATATAGGCACATTATCTATAGTGTATTTACATATGTATTCCACTTATATATACCTGTAAAGTTCATGTAATTTACATTATATAGTATCTGCATATATATGTGTATGTGTGTTTTATAGATTCTATAGATCAACAAGCTTCACTTAGTAAATTTTGCTGTGATGTAGCAAGTATTGACTATTTGAGATTAATATTAGTTATTAAAACTAGAATCTACAATGCAAACTTTAAGTGAGAAAGAATGTGACTTTTCAATGTAATAAGAGAGTATAGTTTGTTTCTTTACATAAAAGTATAGCTTTCCTGATTAGGTCAATTTAATTATGTACTTTCTGAATAACATTTTGACTAGATCGATTTAATTATGTGCTTTTCATATCATTTTTCCTCCAACTTTCTTGAGGTATAACTTACAGATAAAACTGTATATATTTAAATTGTACAATGCAATGATGTAAGAAACATTTTATATGATTTTTTAAAATAACTTTACTTCATATGTCACATCTGCTTCTATCCCCAAAAGAGCAATTAGAGAGAAAATTTGTTCAATATTCTCCCAGAGAATATTTGGCTGGCTTTTATTTTTAAATTGTGGTTGCACTCAAGGTTAATTCAAGGTATCAGGAAGGTGTGAGTGACAAGATTTAGTGATGACAGAGGCAAATTAATGCAAGATCAGTGGCCTGGATATTGATTCTTATCATGGGATCTTGGCAAAATGAAGTCATTATTTAAATTGACTTTTAGATATACTAATACATGATTCTCAGAATAGACTGCCCTTAGCTTTGATATTGACAGTATCATCATCACTTATGAACTCAGAAGGAGTGAACAGGAAATCTGGAGAAGCGGTAGAATTATAATGGGCACAGCGGGAAGTCGTGTGCAGTAACTTCTCTTCTCGTGTAAGGAGGATAAATTGTCTCTGAACATGTCAGCGTTCACAGCTCCTTGCTGAATGCAAAGAGTTCTAGTTGATCATTTGACAAAATCCTCATGAAGTTTATCACGTGTGTGGTTTTTTTTGTTTTTCTCTTTAATGGAACCAAATTGGTGGAATTATGTCTGGTTTTAGAGCAATTTCAGTAAGATCTTGGAAGTCAGAAATGGTATTACATTAAATTCCTTCCGTGTCCATAATTTTCAGATGTTGAATCTGACAGCTAATAATGAAACTTCTCATATGCACTATAGCATGGAAAACAATTAATATATATCTGCATAAGCTTATGTAAATAGGTTGCTTGCATCTGATTTTTTCTTACAAATACATAAAGTAATAACAAGAAATTCCAATTCATGGAAATCCTTACTTTTTTTCAAAATAATTCATTTTCTTCTTTACTCAATCAACTATAAAAATAAGTATGTCTCATCTACTGAAATTTCTGGTTCCATTTTAGTTTGCTCCTGAAACACTAGCACCACTGTGCATTATATGAATTAGTGCTGTGTAAGTTCGGTTGGATATTGTTTTTAAAATAACTCATAGTGTTTCTTTTTTAAAAATGTCCAAGATAGCTATTACTTGATTAATTGTATAAACAAAAATATTTTTCCTGGCCAAAAATGTCAACATTTTTAAAGAATGCAATGTACATGACAGTATTTATTTTATTTTTATTATTGAGTAAATCCAAAGTAGAAAAACTACTCATGTTATGTCCCATATGCAAAATATTCATGTTGTTTCTTCATTTTAAAGGCCACAACAATCCAGTATAATTAAAACAATAATTTTATTTACAAGGTGTAGAAAAACATTAAGAAGGCTCTTATTTCAAAAATACTCCTAGGAAAGATTGTTTTTCAATTTAATAAAGATAAAATATTTTTTTTCAAAGAATAGTTCAAAATTACACTTCTTTTTTTTACTGTTTAAAAATTAAAATTTCCCATTTAGGTAAGTACATGAACCTGACCTCTCCTCAAGATAACTCTATATTCTTGGTGACGTTTACGCCAAAGTGATAATGTCTTGCTCTGGAAATTTAATTGCACATACAGGAATATTTTATCTTAAAAAAATTATACTATTGTCTCATAAATTGTTTTTATCTTAGCTATTTAATTTAGTATTTCTAAATAGTATTAGCCCTTTTAAAATTATAGCACCGTGGCTTGCTTATCTGTTCTCAGAGAGCACATTTTTGTTTTAGCCGTGGTTAATTCAGTGTCATTTCTTTTCCCCAGAGCAGGTTGAGAATCGTTGCTAATTCTAAAATGGAGATTTTTGCTTCCAGTTCACTTCCTCCTTTACATCCGGGGAGGTGGGGATCAGTATGTGCTGCCCACCAACTCTTCCCAAGGCACCACGCAGCACCACAAATAGCACAGTGACCCTGTGACCACAGGTACTCAGGATGTTAGTTCTGGCAGGCAGACTCAACCGTGTCTATTGCTGGTCTTTATGTGCAAAGAGGCGAGTGGTTGTCAGTGGGATAGTTGTGTTTCATTTTCCTCAGTCTGCACTTTCAGTTTTTAGTTTTGGTGCAGTAGCCAGTACTATTCTTAAATAAACTCATCATTCATTTTTCACTCATTCATCAAATAGTTACCAAATGTGTACTCTGGATCCTGCTCTACACTACCAGCAGAGAATTGCCGGGATAAACCAAGCCCAGCCAAAGCCTGAATTCACGGGATTCTGAACTGTGGGTCGCACTTTGCAAAGGGTAGATAAAGTGCAGGGCTTTCGATGGAAACAACTGTTATTAACCTCTTTGGGCCCAATTCTAGTTTCTTAGAACATGAGTTTGATATAAATGTTGATTTTCTGTTTTTAAATATTACGATGGTCCACAAAGCCCTGGTTTATGCGGCTGCATTGGATCTGTCCTGTTTTGTCTCTCACCTGGCCCTTTTCTCATCACACCTGTGCTCCAGCCGTTCTTACTTGCTTGCATTTTCCATTAAGTTCTTTTGCCTCAGATGCTCTTATTCTTGTCACATACCTGGGTTGCAGGCCACGTCCCCAGTAGGGGGTCGCGGTAGAGACAGCCACACATTGACGTTTCTCTCCCTCTCTTTCTCCTTCGCTCCCCTTCTCTCTAAAAATTAGTAAATAAAATCTTCACAAAAAAAATACATTGGAACTGTCACTTGTGATTTCTCTGTAATTATTTCCTGGAACCTTTCTTACCTGAAATCTGATGTCTTTCCCCTACCACTTTGAAGATGCAGTCCGCAACTGAATGCGCTTACTACTTAAACTGCAATTTCCCTTAACATGCTCGGAATGGTATAATAGTGGCTGTATAATTAAAACCCCACAAAGTGCATACTACAGAAAGCAGGAAGGTTGAATTGTGAATGCAGGTTCTGTTAGGGACAGCTTCTGATCGTTTCAGATACTTCATTGTGTAGTTTGAGTATTTATTCTGCAGAAAGGATTATTTTTATTTGCCACACACTGTCCTTGACATTATCAGACTCGGTTTCAATGAAACCTTTTCAATGATGAGTGACTTTCTTTTCCAGGGAAGCACAGAGACATTTCCATGTAGGGGTTTGGACTCCTTGGGTGCAAGGACCCAAGAAAATGTTTTTCTCAGTGGTTAGTGCTTTCCTGTCTCCTCTCGCCTTTATTTTTTCAAAACATTTAAAAATTGGAGAAAGCAAACTGTTCTCCTGATTAGCTAAGCACCACTTCAGCTCACAGTAAGAGCTGATGTTATAAACAAAATGTTTTAGAATTTTGTGGAGTTCATGCCAACTGGTCCCAGGAAACAATTTAAAATAATGAAAGAGCATTTAGAAACCCAGTGTGGATTTCAAAGTATATCTTCACTCTCAGGATTTTAATTGTCTGGCTATGATATTTATTTAGGTGGAATTTTGCAAGCTTGTTGTTTTCCCCCCAAAATATTATATATCTAGAAACTAGGTTCTGGGGTATTAATTTAGAAGAAACAAACCCAATATATGATCTTGGGTTTGACCGCTAACTTTTTGACAAAATTATCTGTGTTTGGTGAACCTCAGGTTGATCATCACTTAAATCAGGGGTGTCTTGGAGGTGCGTTCAAACTGTGACCCACAGAGACACAGAGATCGAAGTGGGGGGTCAAGATCAAACTGCTCGACAAGGGGTGCTCCAATTCCCCTTCTCCCATGTAAATCCAAGCTGCTCCAATTTTGTTCTCCTTTTAAAAAGGTGTTTTTCAATGCCATCTTTTTGCATTGGGTTTCCCAAATGACTGATGAATGAATGAATGAATGAATGAATGAGTGAATTTTTTGTGAGCTCTGAAATGCCAGAGGACATCATATTAAGTCAGCCATATGCCCTCTGTGTGCAAGAAAAGACAAGAGTACATTTGCTACTTTATTTATTAAAAGCACTTGGGTTCTCTTCTTTCATTATATTATTGGAATAAATTGGGCTTTTTTCCCAGCATCTTACTCCATTGGCTAAGCAGTTACTCTAGACAATCAGTCCTAAGATAAAATCGTCAGACTTTGTGGGGGGAAATCTGGGGGCTGCTGTTGGTAACCAGAGCACAAAGAGTGTGGTTGAAGCTCTGCTCTCAGAACCCAAACAAGGAGGGTCTTTGACGCATTTCTTAGTGATTAGTGTACTAACCTTTAAAGACCTATGTTCCTGAATGAATGTGTGTACAATTCAGGAATCTACCAAGATTTTAAGGATTTTGAGAAAGGAAGAGAGTAGCTTTATTTAATCAGAAAAGAAAAAGTTAGCAGACAGAATAGTGAAGAAAAATGATAATTAAAACGAGTCCTTACAAAAGGCTTCTCCATTTGCTTTACATAGAGTTAAGTGTTCTGTAAATGTTGCTAGCGAACAAGTGATTCTGAAAGGGGATATCAGGGGTTTTGCGGCCTTATGGCCAAATGACCCAAAGCATGAGGGAGCAGCGGAGAGCTAGCCCTTTATGCCAATGGTCCTTCCCTACCTTGTCTCTCCTTCTTCCCTTCCAAACCCGGTGTTCAGCATCTTGCTCGCCATGTCGATTTCAGGTGTGGCAGGTGACTTGCTCTGGCCGGTCTCTGCTAGCAGGTAGTGTGCAGGGAATGTCGAATGGCAAAAGCCCTCATTGGTTGAGTTTGCTGATTTCTGTGGTATAAGTCATCTGGAAAAGGTGTGATGTCACTGAACTTGGATTTGAAAGAGATATGCAGGAACGTGCTATGTGTGTAGTATATAGATATGATGGATGTAAATAAACTCCAGAACATAGATGAGAGTAAAACATAGTAAACTAATTAAGAGGTGATTCGTTTTAAACATTTATTCTTTATTTTTATGTACTTTACTTAATTTTAAGTTTCTGAATAATTTAATTTTTAACAACTCCTTCACCAGATTCCTGAAAAATTAGCATTGGCCCTTGTAAGTTGGTAAAGACACCCCCGGCATGCTGCTACTTAACCTGAAGTGAGCCCAGTCCCTCCCCAAAAAAGCTTCCAGTAAAAGCTCGTAGCTGGCTATGCCTTCTCTCCTTCTATCTGCTGTCATAGCTGAACTGTTTCAGAAATAAGCCACTGCATCAGCTCTGGTTCCAGAGTAAGGACAGCATGGAACAGTTGAAGAGCAAAAAATAAACCATTTTTGTTGTAAGTCAATGAAAATTTGCCCTCGGTTGTTACCATGGTGTAAATCCAGCTATCCTGAGTACAAACTCAAATTCAAACAAGGTGTTTTGCATAAACCTTAATTCCTCCAGTGAATGGATTATGGTAGAGATTTTTCTACATACCCAAGTGGAGCATTATGTCCCGAGGTCTGGGAGAATAAATAGCAGAACCAAAACATTCATAGATTATCGATTTATGTAGCCATCATCTTGGGTTTTCCTCACTCGACAATTTGTCCAAAATTCTATTTTATGGTTAGTTCACAGAAGTTTGCGTGTCTGTGGATCAGAGACTTCTTCTGTAACAGTCATTGCACAGATATTCTGGACTTCCCTGTCCCTGTGCTTTTCCTCCTTTGATTCCTGCCTTATGCACCCCTGCTATACACCCCTATCTCTGTGACACCCACCAAGTCCCCATGAACCCCCAAACTAGATGTGTAGACAGTGAGTTCCATCAAGTCAGAGGCCCTACTTATTTTGCTTAACACTTATTCCCAGTGCCTAGCAAATGACTGATATTCAATTATGTTTCCAAATAAATTTCTGAAAATAAAGCACTTTTAAATCCACTTATCCTTTTGGGTACACGTGCTGTACTTGCTCTTCCGTGTTACACTGAAGGTTTCGTGATAAAAACCGTGAGCCCCATGAGTCGCCCTCACTGCCATATTTCTGTATGAAGCCATGGCAAATGCTTACTGTTCATAGCAAGGATTTAAGAAATATTTATTTTTGTTTGAACATCTTCTTCACCTCCTTGTATGGGCATACTTTGTTTTATTGCACTTTACTGCATTTAGCAGATACTCCATTTTTTCCAAATTAAAGGTGTCTGACGTCTCTGGGTCGAACAAGTCTATCAGTACCAATTTTCCAACAGCCTTGGCTCATTTTATGCTTCCGTGTCCCATTTTAGTATTTCTCATATTATTGAAACTTTTTCATTGTGGTTATATTTGTTATGGCGATCTGTGATCAGCGATCACTGGTGGTGCTATTGGAATTGCTCTGAAGTCCATGAATCGCATGCAAAATCTATTTAAGTGTGTGTGTGGTCCAACTGCTCACCGAATGGTCAGTCCATCTTCTCCCTCCCTCCCCGCTGGCCTCCCTCCTCCCTGAGACGCAGCAATATTGAAATTAGGTCAATGAGTAACCCCACAGTGGCTTCTAAGTGTTCAAGTGAGAGGAGAAGGAGTCGCATCTTTCACTTTAAATCAAAAGCTAGAAATGGTAACGGTTGGTGAAGAAGACTTGTTGAAAGCCAAGACAGGAGGAAAGCTAGGCCCATTCCACCAGTTAGCCACATTGTGAATGCAAAGGAAACGTTCTTGAAGGAAATCGAAAGGGCTACTCCAGTGCGCACTCTAATGACAAGAAAGTGAAACAGCCTTATTGCTGGTAGGGAGGAAGTTTTAGTGGTCAGGGTGGGTCAAACCAGCCACAACATCCCCTGACACCAAAGCCTAATCCAGGGGAAGGCCTTAACTCTCCTTATGAAATCTGAGAGAGGTAAAGAGGCTGCAGAAGAAAATGTTAAATCTAGCAGAGGTGGGTCCATGGGATTCACGAAATGAAGCCATCTCTGTAATATAAAAGTGCAAGGTGAGCAGCCAGTGCTGATGTAGAAGCTGCACCAAGTTATCCAGAAGATCTAGCCAAGATAATCAATGAAGGTGGCTACACTGAACAACAAATACTCAGTGTAGATGAAACAGTCTTATTTTGGAAAAAGATGCCATCTAGGATTTTCAGAGTGATAGAGGAGAAGTCAATGCCTGGCTTCAAAGCTTCAAAAGACAGGCTGGCTTTCTTGTTGGGAGCTCAAGCAGCTGGTGACTATAAAGTTGAAGCCAATGTTCATTTACCATTCCACACACACACACACACACACACACACACACACACACATCCTAAGGCCTTTAAGAATTATGCTGAATCTACTCTGCTTGTGTCTAAAATGGATCAAGAAAGCCCAGGGGATGGCACATCTATTGACAACATGGTTTACTGACTGTTTTAATCCCAGTATTGAGACCTACTGCTCGGAGGGAAAAAAAAAAAAACATTACTGCTCATTATGCACCTGGTCACCCAGGAGCTCTGATGAAGATGTACAATGAACATCTCCAATGTTGGTTTCATGCCTGCGAACACAAGATCCTTTCTGCAGCCCATGGGCCAAGGAGTTAGTATGATTTTCAAATCTTATTATTTAAAAATAAACTTTGTAAGACTACAGCTGCCACAGATACTGATTCCTCTGATATATCTAGGCAAAGTAAATGGAAAACCTTTTTGATAAGATTCACCATTTTTTATTTTTTTTATCCTCACCCAAGGACATGCTTATTGGGGTTGGAGAGAGAAGGGAAGAGAGGAAGAGAGAGAGGGGAGAAACATCGATGTGAGAGAGAAACGCTGATGGACTGACTCTCATATGCACCTTGACTAAGACCAAACTCACAAATGCAGACATGCGTCCTGACCAGGAAATGAACCCAAGATCTTTCAGTTTGCGAGACTATGCTCCAACCAGCTGAGCCACACTTGCCAGGGCCTACTCACCGTTCTTGATGCCATTAAGAACATTCATGATTCATGGGAAGAGGTAAAAGTAGCAAAATTAACAGCAGTTTGGAAGAAGTTGATTTCAGCCCTCATAGATGACTGAGGGGTTCAGACTTCAGTGTCTGAAGTACGTGCAGATGTGGCAGTTATAGTAAGAGAACTGGAATTAGCAGTAAAGCCTGAAGACATGACTGAATTGCTATAATCCCCTGATAAAACTGTAATGGGTGAGGAGTTGCTTCTGATGGAGGAATGAAAGAACTCATAGACTCAGACAACAGTGTGATGATTGCAGGGGCCGGGGCGGGTGGAGGGGGAGTTGGGTATGGGGGAAAATAAATAGTAATAGAATAAAAACACAATAAAAGGTAAAAAAAAAAAAAAGGAAGAAAAGAAAGTGGTTTTTTGAGATGGAATGTATTCCTGGTAAAAACTCCGTGAAGACAATTGAAATGACAACAAAGAATGTGGAATATTGCATAAACTTCGTTAATAAGGAGAAGCAGAATTTGAGAAGATTGATTCCCATCTTAAGAGAAGTTCCACTGGGGGTAAAAATCTGTCACACAGCATCACAGCCTACGGCGGTATCATTCATGAAAGGGAGAGTCCACCAATGTAGCAGACTTCATTGTGGTCCTATTTTGAGAAATTGCTGCAGCCTCCTTGACCTCCAGCAACCCCGCCCTGAGCAGTCGGTGTCCTTCAGCATCAAGGGCAGACCACCCCCCAGCCCCGCACCTGCAAAAAGATTACGATTCCCTGAAGTCACAGACAATGGTTAGCAATTTTTAGTAGTGAAGTATCTTTCATACTTCACTAAAGGTATGTACCTTTTACACAGACGCTATTACACACTTGCTAGACTACCTGTAGTGTAAACATAACTTTCACATGCACTGGTACCCCAAAACTTCATGGGACTCACTTTACTGTGCTATTTGCTTTGTGGTCTGGAACCAGACTTGCGGTAGTTGTGAGGTATGTGTGGGTGAGATTAGTTGTCTCTCCATGAATACAGTCGCGTTCAGAGTTGGGCAGTTGGGGGTGGGGCTTAGGAATGACACCAAAACTAAGAGAAGGTGCCGATGACAGAGTAGCTTCGTAAAATGTCTACAAAATTTTATGTAGAAACTTTAAAGAGTACATGAATTCAGTTATCATAATAAAGATAATGACTTCGCATTTACATAGCACTTTGCAGCAAAATGAATTTCAGAGCATTCTGCCAAACAGTTTTACAAAGGACCACTTGGCTGAGTCCCAGAGAGTGTCTTCTGGGTGCTGGTCACAGTACAGAGCCAGAAGCCGAAGAGCTGGCTCCTGAGCTGGGGAAGGGATGCCAGGGGACTTCACTGCTTCTCGTAGGGTGCCCAGTCCTGCTCCAGGCTGGGCCATGTCTCCTCCCGGTAAATACTGCCATTTCTGAGAGTGAACGAGAGTGAAGGGTTTCTGACCTCATTAAAACAGGTGTATTACCCAGCTTAGAAAGAAGAAATAGGCAGAGTAATAGATTTAGAACCCAGAGGACTGCCTAAATCATTACAATTCAATCCAGCAAACATTTATTGAACACCTCAGGCAGTTACTTAAACTCTCTAAGCCTCAGTTTCCTTACTTGAAAAGTTCTTTTCTCAGAGGCTCTCATAAGGATTAAGTGAAGAATGAGTGTAAAGTACTTAGCATAGAGCACAATACACATCACTTTACCTGGCGTTATTTTACTGTTATCATTAATTCTATATTTTATATATCACTATGTATAATTAAAATTAGATCATTAGATTTTTCTTTAAAACATTTTTGTATTTATAGTATTATAAATATATCTTCCACAGTGCCTTCTGATTATTTTTATAAATTGAAGAAAAAATTGTTCAGAATCAATCTTACCAAGTCATGTATACCCTCTAAATTCTTACATAACTGTAGGCCTTTGTTGGTATTATATGTATGATTATAGTTATAACCTAATGAGATAGAATACGACTATATTTAAACAGATCTAGCTGAATACCATAGCACGCTCTAAATTGTTGTGCATTTCAGAGCTCAATGAAAAGAACCCCAGAAATTTCAAAACAGGACCGAAATAGATGGATAGATTCCAAAGCATCATGCTATATATATATGAATGGAAAAAAAAAAAAACCCAGATGATTCTATTCAAAACTATTTTTCAGTGAGTCAAAGTAAATGAATTGTCAAACAGAAATTGTATCAGATGGAGTCAAACAGGCAAGGAAGATTTTATCTGAGAATATTGCATTGTGGGAGAGAGACTATTGCAGTAGGGGAGAGAAATTGAACTCGATTCCACTAAAACAAAAGGCAGGAGAGTTTGTAGCACTGGGCTGAGCAATTGGAAAAGCACTGGAAGAGGTTGGGGGCGGGGCCGAGGCCCATCCGTGCGATTAGACTGTCTGTATTTGCTAATTGGTGCTTATTGAAGTTAGTAGCCTACCCTCTCAAAGTGAAGAGGAGATTGAGGTCCTGTCTTTCTTAATGATTACACCTTGAAGAGAAGACTCCAGAGGGCCTGAGAGAGAGATTCCTGGGTTGTAAAACTGGCAAGAGGCTAGGGGATGATTTACATCTCAAAGGCACTGAGAAAAAAAATTTTACAACTGAAATGTTTTAAAGTAAATGCTCTTAAGAAAAGGGAAGTCTTAGGGAAAGACCAGTCAGGAAAAAAAAAACGAGTCTAAAATTCAGTTAAACTGAGGGGGAACATTAAGGCCACTTTGGTCAAGACTCAACCAGGAAACTCGGGGGAGTCAGCTCTATAGAATTGTCTTAAAACAGGTGTCAAAGCACATTAGCAAAAGGATCCTAAGTTATTTCCCTGGTCATGTAGATGGGGAAGGGAACATAACATTTATACATATTGACAGACATTATTAGATTATCTCAATATTGACAAAGATTTATTTGAATTTATTCTAGAAATTAACCTATTTTGCCAGGATACCTCCTTATTTCAAATCAGTTATCAATATATTAGAGAGATATACTGGGGTTAGTGATATAAAGCGAGGAGAATTATAGAGTAAAACGTTTAAGAACCCTGAATGCCATTGACGGTTCTTCCTGAGTTCCATGTTTCCATGTATATTCAGAAGGGGGAAAGGTTCTCACGGTCTTCAAATATATAATGACATAGCAATCTTAAAACTTTAGCAGAAGGTGTTGTAATACTTTATAATTAATGGCAATCTGAATGAAGCACATAGCTCTCAAAGGCACTTGTAGAATTCGACCCCAAGTTTTCTCAACCGAAACTGAAAATATCCTTCTGAGGCCTGAAAGAGGGAAAAGGCCAATTTTACAGTGTTCTAATTTTTCCTAAATGGCTTTGCAAACCACTAATGAAAAATCATTTTCAAGGGACATTTGGTAGGGAATTGCTATTACTTCAGATCCAGGCAGTGAAAGAAATCAACAGTGACACAATCATCTTGAAAGAGGCAAAAATTGACCAAAGTGAATAATTCACACCCAGCTGTGAACAAAAATAGTCTGAAGACACAGCGAACTAAAAACCACATGCTCCTTTTCCAGGGCTGGCAATCACGGTCAATAACAAAGTCACAGCTAAGAAAGTGGCGTGTGCTTTCTCCAATGTTGGCGGCTCCAGTCAATAAAGTACAATCGGAACCTGCCAAGGAGATAGTGTGTCCAAAGCGTATTTAAGCAGAAACTTAGATGCTGAACCATTTGTGTAAAAATTGAGCACATAGTCTAATTATACGTTGAAGAACTTGAAGATAGAATATTGTATCTTTGCCCGGGGAGAGACTTTCACTGCTGGACCTGGACAGCTGCATCAATAGAGCTCAGTCAGAAGCGAGGAGGAAGGGCCCACAGCACAAAGATGGGCATCGCTCTAAGTAAATCACCAGAGGAGGAGTTGAAAAAAATGGGCTCTGTCTCTTTGATTGGGATAAGCAACAAGACTAAAACATCATTTCAGTTCATCTCCTTAAAAGATCCACAAGTGAAAATAGGACTTTCTAAATTAAGTCAACAAGCAGAAATGCTTTTCTCTTGGCTGGGCAGGTGCTCAGTGTACCATCGTCCAGTCCACTGTTTAATTGAAACGAAACGTTCTTGACCCTCAAGAACGTTCTTTCTTAATGATATTAAGAAAGAGAAGGAAGGCAAGGTGTTCGCTTCATTTTGATTGGATATGCAAAGTACAGAGAAAAAGTTAAGTCAGTTCTAAAGATCACAGACATGCTTTCGATCATAATCATCCCCTCTTGCGACTCTAGAACCAGGGCTTCAACAGAATCCACACGTGCCTTTCTCTGGCTCTCTTCTGCGGCTGGAAAGAGTGTTCAGTTGGCATGTCTGAGCTCTGCCCTGTTCTGAGATCCAATCGATTTCCCTTGGTAGTTGTGTTACTCAGAGAATGCACTTTACTGCTAATAGTGCACAATCCAGGATACAGACTGACTAATGGACTGGTTTGTTAACTAGAAAAAATAAAGCAAGGCCTGGGATCACTTTCTTCCACACAACTTAGCATTTCATCGACAAAATTGTGTTAATAAATCCAGCATTTCCATGGAGTAATCTCAATTTTTCTCCATGTCACTTTGCTGATAGATTGGGCCTTGTCCACATACTAAAGGCTGTTTTGGAAAGGAAAATTTTATTTATAGCCCAGATAAATTTAACATGCATAACTATAGAGAAGGGCAAAAAAATTGTTTGCACATTTTGTGCCTTTTTTTGCATCTCAGTTCATGTCAGATAATTAAAGGGATCGTTCATCAAAGGAAACACCAGATAAATAGCATCTGGGGTGGACTTCCGGTGTGATGCTTGACAAGCACTGCTCGCAGTGGTGCAGCCCAGCCGGCCACCAGCCCGCTCCCACTCCTCCACCCGCATCCCGTGTTTGGGAAATTGGCAAACAGCACTCGGAACGTATTGGAGCACACAGATATTTTAGTTGTTTTATTTTATTTTATTTTTAAAGATTTTATTTATTTTTAGAGAGGGGAAGGAAGGGAGGAAGAGAGGAAGGGAAACATCCACGTGTGGTTGTCTCTCACACGCTCCCAAATGGAGACCTGGCCCACAACCAGGCGTGTGCCCTAGACTAGGAATTGAACTGGTGACCATTTGGTTTGCAGGCCTGCACTCAATCCAATGAGCCACACCAGCCAGGACTGGAGCACATAGTTTAGTTGAAACTAATTCTTTTTTGTATTAAAGAACACATGCCTTTTGATGATCAAATGGCTGATTTTTGAATGTGTTTGTTTTTTAAATTATTTCGTGCACCTCCTCTTACTGGATTTTTCGATAAAGAACACCTAAAGTCAAGGTTTAAGTGAAAACACTATATAGAGTTTCACTTCTGACTATGTCACAATGGAGAATGCAATAACCAAAAAGATCAAAGTCAAGCTTAAGGTTTGATACCTTAAAATCTGAGTAGGCCTCAAAATCTAAGTAGAGGTTAGAAACACATGAACTGGTAACTCCTTGAACCCAATTAGAATGTAAAATTGAATCAGGATTTAAGGAGGTATGGGAAATGACTGGTATTTCAAGAAGATAAAATAGATTTTTATTGATTGCTCTTTATGCATAGTATATCCTTCACCTTGTCTATAAAGCTGATTCCCAGTCGGATTGCATTTTAATATGTCAACACTGACATCGTAGTTTATGAAGGCCATTTTAAGTTTTTATGATGGTTCTGGAGAGAGTTCTGTGAGGACCTGCATAAAATAGCAGCCTCTTTGAAACCCATATCTCTATTGTCTTCCTGGCTCCTTGTCCAGTCTCATTACTGCTGTAGTCCTTAAGCCTCTTCCCACTTTAAAAGGTACAATATAGAGTCACTATAAACCAGGTCTTCGCAAGGTTGCAAAGAAGGATGTGGATTATATGGAAGGCAAAGACATAAGGAGGCAGGGGCTGTTTGTCTAGTTATGCAACCAGCTCATCAGTCACAGGACGTAAACAAGTCATGCTAGTTCCCAGGACTCAGTTTCCTCACCTGGAATTTCCCTCGATTCTGTACTTTTGCATCAAGTCTGCATTCTCACGAAGTAGTCCAAGTACACAGTTACAAAAATAATTCCTAGAAGACTCTGGGTATATTATTTTGCTCACATCCCTTTCTATTCAGCTTATCTGCATCTGCTTCTTCTGACGTTGTTTTCTCAAGTGAAGCACATATCCTCTTAAACATTTTCTGAGGCCATAATTTATTTCTGTTAAGTGTCTACTTTTTTCAACAGTCTTCAGTACTCTCTGCTTTAAAAAAAAACTTATTGTGCTGAGTACTTTGATTTTGAAATGCAAATGATATTGAAATTCCTCCTTTCCTAAGGGCAGAAAAGATATTAACCACCCACTTGTTTATTGGCTCTACTTAATAGCTACAGTAAATGAACATGAAAGATACCACCGAATCCCAGTGTTTTAACATTTCACATAAAGGAAGCCAGCACATTAAACCAAAATCCCCATTAAATTAACTCATGTCACTTATATACTATTCAAAAGCAAAAATGTATGTTTCTCTGAGTGTATTATAATGGTGTTGACCTTGAAGTAGGTTGAAAACTGTGAGCTATATTCTCGTCTCCACCATTTACTAGTTGCATGACTTTGGACAAGATATTTGGCCTTTCTTCCTTTAGTTTTCTGGGATAAAATGGGGATCTCAAAGGGCAATTTCAAGTTTCACATGAGACCATGTTTTTGGAAGATTTTTAAAAAATTGCAAAATACCAGGTGAAGGTATTTACTATTTGTCAGCAATTGAACTTATTTACTCTTCATGTTGGCATGAGAAATTTTCATTCTCCTGTCTTTCATTTTCCAAAAAAATAAATACACAAAACATCTTTCTCAAGCCCTCATTCCCTTTATAGTCACTATGCTATTTCTCTGATAAAGAATCAATTTTTGAAGGAATCATCTTCAAATGTCAACCCTAAGTCTCCAAAATGGACTCAAGTCCTCACTCCCATCACCTTCTTTCATGTCCCTGGAATCGCATGACAAGAGTAAGCACGTCATTCTCGAAGTTCCTCCAGTGGTTTTTAGAACTTTGAAACTAGGACTGTAATCATTCTTTCATTCCTTCCTTCCTTCATTCAAACACTCATGCATCCAGTGATTCAGCAAGTATGGATTCGCCCTTCGCTGGGGTTTGGCGCTGTTTAAGGTCCTAGGGCTAGAGCACTGAACAGTGAACACACTGGAGGAATTGCTGCCCTTCAGGACCTTCTATTCCATGGGGGAGACACACAATAAAAATGCAGATATTTGTAGCTTTACTCACTTCGTGTCTCCGTATACTGCCCATCTGCAATGCAGTGATGCTGCTGATGAACACGGAGGGGGCTTGGAAGGTAATACAGAGAGTCATCACAGTCACTGCCCCCACAGTCCTTTTCCTGAGTCTCACTGTCCTTTCCCCTGTCCCTGTGCCCCTTAAATAGACACTATATGGTGGTTGATCTTTGTCAACCTTACTTTCTTCGAGGATTCTAAGAAGTTTTTCTAATTAGTAAAACAATTTCCATTGCTACATTAAAATGTTATGGGCATGTTTAGGTTCTTTGTTTGAGAAACCGGACTTCCAGGCCCCAGGGCGTACTAATTCCCTCTTCGTCATGGGGCTAATCATGACAAATGATGTCAAAATCTGATGGATAAGGTTTTTCTTTTTAAGTTTTAAAGGGACATTTCTTTTATTTCTATGTACATCTAACCTACATTTTTTTAAAGAAAGAATCAGATAATATAGAATTAAAGTAACTTTTCAAAAAGAAGAAGACATTTTATTGATTATACCATTCCTCAAACAAAGCATTTTTATTTTTCTGGGCTGAAGTACATTCCAAAATTCTTCTACTGTCAAGTAAATTAGAACATCATCCGATTTCTTGCTTCTCTGTTCTACTCTCCACCCGGTAACAAAAATGGTCTTTCTAAAACACTGCCTATTTTCATGTCTTACACACACATATGCTCACAACCATTAAGTGACTTTGAACCGTATGCTCACACACAAAATGGTGACAGTCTGTCCCTTCAGGAAATGATCAAAAGCAGAATTAGTAGTGGTCCAGTATAATTGCCTTCACATTTTTTGTTTGTTTCCTCCCTAAAATAATTTGGAGGAAAATACTCTTTCAAGCACGTGCAGTGAAATAAAAATTTAAATATCTCTGCAATACGTGATCGATTATTTTCTATTTAAAATGACATAAACAAATTTTTCTTTCTGGTGGTTTTTTTTTTCCTGAACTTATGTTTTCATTCAAATTCCCTCATAAAAATGTATGCTAATAGAATACAAATTTATGTCTTACAAGTTTAATAACAGCCCTGTCATTTCGAGGACAAATGTACATATGTAAAATAAAATGAATTTTTAAAAAATTCCCATGACTATAAGGATTCACATGCTAATATGTTCTTCAAGACTGAATTAGCATTATAATTACTATTGGTGCTAAATTGATCAAAACCACACAACTATCTTACATTCTTTGATTATTAAAGTTTAAAAATAAATTTTTGTTGCGAATTCTTCTCTTAATGAAAAGGTGGGATTTCTGCTCTCCACTCCAAGTGGTTCATAACCCTGTGGATGAATTTTTCTTCTGTGGAGAACTGTTCTACATCAGTCCCACCCCTTTGTATTATCACGGAGTACACATTAGGAAACATCATTCAGGTACATGGTTGGCTAGGCATAAAGAGAGTGTTGTCACAGCAAAGTCACTCAAATCTTTGAACTTCTTCCAAGCTGTAGGCCAAAAATAACATAGTAACTCTCTTAGAAACGTATTTTTAATAATCTAGCAGCTGACAGTTTGATTAGGTCCTCTTTCATTTTTCTTGAAAGCGAAAAATTAAAAGCTCTCTGCTTTGTAAAGAATCTGTTACCTGGCTTCTCTACAGGGATAATATTCTGAGTTGTTCCTAGCATCCCACCTTAATTTCTGGTCTTTAGGTACTTACCTTGTGGCACCAGGCATCATGTTACATTTAAGGATGGAAGCGAAGCGGAGAATCTTTTTTGTGACTTGTTGGACGTCGATGTGGAAGAGATGGTCTCGAGTGCAGGTTTCATCTTGGCAAATCTGTCTTAGGAAAGAATTCACATAGAAGTTGAAGATGTGTAAATGGAATCTCTTAAAACTGTCTCTGCAGAGTTCTCTCTCGGAAAGACCTCGTGTGTCCTATTTAGGGCCCAGCGGCTAGAACAGGAACAGCATCTTTCTTTCTAGAAACCAGATGGTGGCCTGAGATGGACCATGTGTGGGTGGTCACTGGACGCGGGACTCAGGAAGGCTGTCCTGAGAGCCGCGAAGAGGGATGGAGAAGAAGGTATCATTTCGTGCTGGTCTAGGTCTCCGTGATACTGACAATGAATGTAGTTCAGTTGACACTGCTGTTATACTTATTACATACTCTAATGGAAATTTTCAGAATCAATCACCAGGCTCTATAGATTATACTCCTCTCATTTCATTTTCCTGTTTGCATAGTAAACAGACAGTATTTGACTCATTTACAATATCCTCAGAGCCTGCAAAAACAAACCAAAAGTGAAGGTCAAATAATCTCTGCATACTACGAGAGTAAATCTGCTTTCTGTTTGTCAAACACACAACCATCCTGATGAAATCTGGGAGAAAAAGATTAAAAATGAATTCCAGTGAAAGTTTAGAGAAGAAATCCTAAAACTTCCTTCAAGAATGACTTGAAAAAATCAATTGTTCTTCCTAAGTGCTTTAAGTACATTTAATATTCCTCTACTTTATGTAAAGGTTAATATCAGAGAGCCAGAAGTAATAAAAATGCTGACTAGAAGATATGGTAAAATCCAGTTTTTACCTGTATTTAAGCTTTTCTCTATTAACAAAATAAGGTGGCTCTAAAAAGCCAAATTAATTCTTTCAAGTTACAGAAGCTTTAAAACATTGTCCTAAAAGGCCTTATTCATAATGTGCAACAAATTTAGTTACCAATGGATTCTTGTTAGATATGTGGGTAGGGGAATAATTTGGTTTTTTTGTTAATTTTTTTAATTAAAAAATAAAAATTATAACATTTTAGTAAGAATACATAAGATAATTACCTACATGGATTGCAAAATGTACCAGATACTGTTTGTTTCTGTTTTTTATCCAGTAATTTCAGTTCTAGGAATCTATCCTAGAGAATAATCTAAAATATGAATATTTACAAACTATCTCCAAATTGTTATTCATAGTAATGGAACAATGGAACGAGATGTCCTAAATGCTTTGGTAAAATAAGGAGATCTTTATGAGAAAATACCACTAAAACCATTTATGAAAAAATAAATGAGAAATTGCTCTGGTATACTAAGTGAAGAAAAATGGCAGAATATGGAAGGATGCTCAACACTTACATTGATGCACACACATATGCGTGGATAGATGATTGAAACATATGAACAGTGAGATGGCTTTCTTCAAACTTGGCGACTCACCCATAGCTCTAACTCTAGTACTTCAGAAAAGCCACTCCTTACAATTGTAGCATAAGTTTGATGCAGGACACTGATTTTATTCTTTACAACTCTGCTCTTTTCATTTATAAAAAGAAAAAGATCTGCTTATTTGCTTATGTAACATGCCTTAATTTTAAGATAGTGCACACTCTTTGGGAAGAAGGGCACTTCCATTTACCCAGGACCACTGACCTGGTAGCAGGGCCAGGCTGGGGCCTGAGCAGCAGGCACCCAGTGAATCGGACTGTCTGACATCTGGTGTTCTCTCTCTCTCTCTCTTTCTCTCTCTGTCTCTCTCTCTCTGTCTCTCTCGCTTTCTTTAGGTGTTAGCACTTCCACAATAATAAGCAATAAACTAGTCAATTTAGTTAGACTTTTATGTTTGCTATAACATATAAACTATGTGATACTAGTGTTCAAGCCAAAAAATCTTAGGAGCACTCATAAATTATATACTTTGCCATCTTACAGGACCTAAGACAATGTGGGAAATATCCTTAGAGCTCAGTGACATTGTACTTAATATTTTCGTTTCAGCTTCGACCTTAAAGTTAATCAGTGGTTTTATAAAGTTATTTTTATTTTATTTCTTCATCATCCTTTATCCCCCTATACCCTTTCCATCTACACCAACTCCCCTGGCCTCCCCTCAAATCACCATACTGTTGTCCATGTCCATGAATTCTTTCTTTCTCTTTCTCCCTTTATGTGGCTCCCTCTACCCCTTCAACTCCCACCCCAGAGCTGTCAGCCTGCTCTCCATCTATGAGTCTGTCTCTATTTTGCTTGTTAGTTCAGTCTGTTCATTAGATTCCACATGAATGAAATCAATAGGAAATAATGGTGAATGGCATTTCTCAAATTTGTACCATGAATTGAAATAACATGAGTCTAATAGAATTTTTATTAGAAAATGGTATTGTGAAGCAAATACCTCTAATAACTACTCAACTGATACAATAAAAGTGAATAAAATCATCTTAACCACCACAAATGGTCCTAAAGTTTTCAAAATGTACATAAAATCACCAATATAGAAATCAACCACATGAAGTAATATTTATTGCTAAATTATCATCATATGCAATGAAATACTATTTAACTTTTTCCAAATACCTTCCTTTTTTACTAAAACCCATCAGGAAGGACAGGTGCCTCAGGGACATGGCACCAGGAGGGCTTTTGAGGGGAGAAATGTAGAAATGTTGAATGAGATGACTGAAAAACGCCGTTACTACTCCTCATGTGTCATCATCCTTTTAAAGTTACCAGTGTAGAGCACTCTTGCATATCTCTCTGTCAAATGTGCTATAATTTACACATTAGTGTCATCCTTCAAAATGGAACTTTTGAGACTGTGAAATTATTCACGTGTCCCTGCATTATTTGGGGAACAGTCTTTTAAAATGCCTTGACACCAAAAATTAGAAATAACATTTTTGTATCACTCTTAAATACTCCCATGAATCATTTCATGGAGTTTTGCTTTTATCAATATATTCTCATCTCCCTCACTCATTCCCAGAACTCTGGAAATATCTAAAATACAGAAGGCCATCCTATACCCAGTAAACTGGTGTAGACTCTTATCAAGGTGTCCTGAGAAGATGTTTATTTAGATAAAAATTGGAGAAACATTGAATCCGTGAACAGTCCGAAGTTGCTGAACTTTCCGTGTTCCCAATATTTCTCTCTGTGCTTCTTTTCTCCACCTGGTGCTTCTCCTGCTCTCTGAGAATGTCTAATGGTGAGCTTCCCACTGGTCTGTTCTGGGCGAAATCGAGGTCTGCACTCACTCTCTGGTTCTTGGACATTCATTTGAACCCCAGGAAATTCTCACCTGTCTTTTCGCAGCTGTGGATCTTGCTCTCCAGTAACTTTGAAATCCACTGTTCATTTTCATTTCAGCACTTCAAGCGGTGCTAATACATGGTAATGCTTGTTAAACATTTATTGAACGGACTTAGGAATGAATTCATTTAGAGCCCCCATTCCATGAAAATAGGAAGGAGAGGGGACCAGGAATGCTTTTTCTTAGTACAGTGCACTATTTTTTCCCCCTTTCAAAGATTCCCATCTTAGGTTTTTCTTCCTTTATTGTTTTTTTTGTTTTTTCCTTCAAGAGGAGAGTCACCACTGGCCTGCCTTTGAGGATCTCTTCCCAGTCAGATTTCCCCACGCCCATAGACATTTCCCAGTGATGTTTTCTCCTTTGCTGCTGACAGGCTGCAGCTCACTGGTCAGCCAGGTGAGCAGAACATGGCCCAATTGCGTGGAGCAGTCAATCTCCCTTAAACGGATGCTGCATTGTTCTCTTTCTTCTAACGGTGGACTTTTTAAGAAAAGGTTCATGCTGGTACTTTGCAGGAGGATGTGAAGCGGGGGAATTTCCCCCGGAAACACAGTGCTGCTTTGAGCCAGGGGATTCTCCCGCAGGTCTCATTAGGAATTGGAATGACTAATTCTAATCAGAATGACAGGGAGCCATACTGGCATTCATGGGGCACCGTTGACAGATATCAGTAGATTGATAGATGGTAGATAACATTAACCAAAATTCCATACCCATGGGTTCTGCTTCAAAAATTACAAAGCACCGCAATATGATGTGTATTTATTTTCATATTATTCATCTCCCACCATATGGCAGCCCCTTAGAGCAGGCATTTAAAGTTACACAAGTTCCAGACAGAGTGATTGATTGGATTTTACGTTCTTGATAATATCACATCCCCTTACTTTCAAAGCAGGTTGTGTGTACTCCAAAGCAGATACATTATAAATACGTTCGTACCAGTGGGCAGAGGCTAGAAATTCATAGCTTTTACCAAAGTGATTATCACATCAATGACTCATATTGAAACTCACCGTTAAAAGGTTTCTTCTAAATGAAGTAATATTTAAGCTATAATTTCTAACTGAAAAAGACAACTATTCCCAGAGGAGACGCTGAGAGATCTTATTTTACCTTCTGTGTTCACATTTTGAAAATTTACATTTGGGTGAAGTTCGGAATGTCAAGCAGACTACCCGAATAAAAGTCATTATCACAAGACCCCGTAATGAGAGAGCAAGGTAAAATTAATACGGTGTTGTGCTCTATTGGGTAAACACATTAGAAAGCCCTGTGAAATATATGTTTAGTAGAAAGAGATGTTTCAGTCCAATGATGAAAAATAACCATTCTGTATGTGTGTGTGTGTGTGTGTGTGTGTGTGTGTGTGTAATGTAAGTGCTATTTGGAACTGTTCCCATCTATTAAGTGAGTAATAACATACATTCACTAATTGCTATGGCAGTTTTATTTATGTTTTAGAAAATGAAATTACATACAGAAACTATAGATCTAGATAACATTGGATTTGCGACATAATCTGACAAGAAACGAGAGAAATGGCAAGAACTGACGCAGCTCTAGCGCGCCTCACTTTCCATGTCCTGGTTTTATTTTTAAGGGTTTCATGGCATTGACGTGACTTAAACTTCACTTTGGAAATTCTGCAGTTACAGTTTGGTTTTTAGGCATGTGAATTATGTCTGTTGCTTTTCTCCCACATGCAGCAAGTCCAGTCATCATTCCATGGCTTTCAAATGCTTTGTAAGCCTCATACTTTTGTGAGGAGATTTCTAAATAAGGATATACATTTTTTTAAAGTAGGCTGAATTTTTGTCACAGTGGGGCGATACATGTTTGTCTTTCATAGAGGAAATGTTTTCCCTCAGACTCTGATTTGTAATTATTAATTGTTTCCTGTCTTGTTCATGTTCTCTCTCAATGGTACAAGATGCAGAGAAGATAGCTTTAGCGCGTATGCGTTAGTTGACATGTGTATGTATACAGATATTCAATCCACATCCAAAGTCCCGAAGGTTTTCCGTTTGTATGCATGGAAATGCATCTTTGCCAAGCCACCGTTGAGCAGCACTTGAAATAATAATAGGTGACTTCTCAAGAGAAAATGTTGTACTATTCAAGGATGTACCTCAAACTAATGTTGTTATCGTATTTTTCCAACTATAAGATGCAATGTTTTTCCCCAAATTTGGGAGGGAAATGGGGGTGCGTCTTATAGTCCGAATGTTCTATTTACATTTACATTGGTGAAATATTATGTTCTTTATGTTATTAAATATTTTACCACATTTTTTGCTTCAAATTTTTTTCCCTATTTTCCTCCTCAAAACCCTAGCTGTGTCTTATGGTCTGAAAAATACACTAATTCAAGATTAGTATTATGTAACTATTTTAGTATAACTCCGTGAGTAAATATAGCCTCTGGTTAGGAATTAAGAACTGTGTCTTTAGCTCTGAAAAAAATTGTAAAACTTACAAATATAGTAGTCAGAATGTATTTGTTAATGGTACTTCTATCATTATGTTTAGACAACTTTATTAAGATATAATTTACATATATAAAGTCCACTCATTTAGCCTCGGCTGGTGTAGCTCAGTGGATTGAGCACAGGCTGCGAACCAAAGGGTCGCTGGTTCAATTCCCAGTCAGGGCACATGCCTGGGTTGTGGGCCAGGTCCCCAGTGGGGGCCAAGTGAGAGGCAACCACACATTGATGTTTCCCTCCCCCCTCTCTAAAAAGTATATTTAAATGCCACGTTGGACAACCATTACTGTTCTCATGATCCAATTATAGACTCACACAAAAAGAAAACGTGTACCTATAAGCAGTCATTTGCTACCCAGTGCCTTTGTTTCCCACTTCCGCACCCCAGCTCCCGCCATCCACGAATGAATTTTCCGCCTCTCTGGATTTGTCTATTCCAGACATATTGCATGAATGGATTCATACGATGCATGGTCTTCTATAACTGGCTTCTGTCGTATAGCGTAGTGTTTTCAAGGTGCATCTAACGTATCAGAATTTCATTACTTTTAATTGCTGAAGAATATTTCATTGTATGGATATACCACATGAAGTTAATCCATTTATCATTTGATGCACATTTCAAATTGTTTCCAGTTGTTGGCTGTTATAAATGATGCTTCTATAAATATTAATATGTAAGTTTTGCGTGGTGTATAATTTTAGTTTTCTTGAGTATATCATTAGGAGTAGGGTCATACAGTAGTTTCATGTTCCCAAAATGACTGCCTTTATCCATTCCCATCAGCAATAAATAATGGTTTTAATTTCTCCACATCCACACTTGTCATTGTCCTTCTTGTTATAGCCACATTAGAAGCGCGAGTGATACCTCATTTTGATTTGCGTTCACTAGTGACTTAGGATGTTGAGCATCTTTTCATGAGCTCATAAGCCATTTGCATACCTTCTTTGAAGAGATGTTCATTCATGTCCTTTACTGTTTTTTAAAAATTGGGTTGCTTGTGTTTTGTTGTAGATTTGTAGGAGCTCTGTATATATTTTGTATGTATTCCCTTATCAGATATATATGATTTGCAAATATTTTCTTCCATGTGTAGGTTGTCTTTTTCACTTTCTTAATACTTTTCTTTGATGAACAAAAGTTTTTAATTTTGATGAAGTCCAGTTTAACCTTTTTCTTTTGGTGCCATATTTAAGAATCCATTGCTAAATCCAAGATCATCCAAATTCACCCATGTTTTCTTCCAAAAGTTTTATAGATTTTGCTCTTATATTGAGGTCACTGATCCACTTTGAGTAACTTTTGTGAATGGTATGAAGTAAGGTCCAACTTCATTTTTATTCTTTCCCCATTGATATTTACTCTTGAGAAAATCATCTGGCCAGAAATCTACATGTTTATTTCTGACCTTTCAGTTCTATTTCAGCAAATTATATATCTATCACTACATTAGTATAACATTATTTATTATTATTGTTGTTGTTGTTGTAAAAACAAGAGATCTAGCCTCTTCAACTTTTAAGCGTTTAGTACAGTATTGTAACCTCTGCACATTGTTGTACAGAACATGCCTAGAGCTTGTTTGACTTGCACTACTAACACTCTGTACCCTCAGAACTGCAACTCCCCACTTCTCCCTCCCCTGCAGCCCCTGGCTGTCACCGTCCCCTGTCTGCTGCTGCGAGCTGGACCACTTTAGGTGCCTCACATAACAGGAGTCACACAGTGTTTGTCTTTCTTGTAACTGGCTTATATCGCTTATTAAAACATCCTCACCGTATATCTATGTTGTCACATATCGCAGGATATTTTAAAAGGCTAAATAACATTTCAGTGTATGAATATGCCATTTTTCCTTTCTCTATTCATCAATTAATGGACATTTAGGTTGTTTTCACCTCTTGGTTATTGGGACTAACACTGCAATGAACAGGGCAGTGAAAAGGTCTCTTCTAAAGCTAGTTTCCCATTTTTTTCAGTAAATACTAAGATGTAGAATTGCCAGGTCGTAGCAGTGTTTTGATTACTTTTGCTTTGTACAAAGCTATAGTAAGTTTTGAAATCAGGAAGTGTGAGTGCTCCAAATGTGTTATTTTTAACATTGTTTTGACTGTTTTGGTCCCTTGCAGTTCAATATGAATTTGAGAATAGGCTTTTCCACTTCATAAGGAAAAACTATTGGCATTTTGATAAGGAAGAACTATTGGAGTTTTGATTATAGCTAATTTACAAGTTCATTGCAGATCTGAGTAATAGCTATCTTAACAATATTGTCTTCTAGTACACGAACACAGGGTATTTTCCCACTTATTGAGGTCTTCTTTAATTTGCTTCACCAATGTTTTACAGCTTTCAGTGTAAATCTCTATCACCATCTTGGTTAAATTTATTCCTAGGTATTCTATTATTTTGGATGCTATTATCAATGGAATTGTTTTCTTAACTTCCTTTCCAGGTTGTCCACTGATAGTGTAGAGGAACTGAGTGGGTTTCTGTGCATTGATCTTGCAACTTTGCTGAATTCACTCATTAGCTGCAGTCCTTGTATCTGGGTGCACTTTGGCATTTCCTATGTATAGGATCATGCTCTCTGTGAGTAAAGATGGTTTTGATTCTTTTTTTTTTTAAAGTTTGGATACTTTTTAGTTCTTTTTTCTATAGCTTAATGACTGTAGCTGAAATTGTCAGTGCAATTTTGAACAGCACTTGTTAGAAAGGTCTCCTGTCCTGTTCCTGATCTTAGGGAGAATTTTTCCATCTTTCAACATTGAGTATGACATCAGCTGTAGGTGTTTCAGAAATGCTCTTTATCTTGCTTAGGAAGTTCCCTTCTATCCCTGGTTTCTGTACATATTTATCATGAAAGTGTTGGACTTTGTCAAAAGCTTGTTCAGCATCAGTTGAAATGGTCGTGTGGTTTTTGTTTCCCTGTTCTATGAATATGGTGCATTACAGTGATTGATTTTCTTATGTTGAACCCTTGCGTTCTCGGGGTAAATCCCACTTAGTCATGGGGTGTAATGTTTTAATAAGCTGTTGGATTCCATTTCCTAGAATGTCATTAAAGAGTTTTGTCCACTACGTTTATAAGAGATATTGGTCTCAGTTTTCTTCCCTAATTATGTCTTTATCTGGCTTTGGTGTAAGGTAATGCTGGCCTCTTAGAATGAGTTAGGAAATATTTCCTCATCCTCTTTTTTTTTTTTTCTCTTGGAAGAGCTTAGGAGGACTTTTTGTTAATTAATCAAATGTTTGGTAGAATCCACTAGTGAAGCCATCTGATCCAGGGATTTTCTTTGCTGGGAAGCATTTGATACCAATTCGATCTCTTTATTTGTTATAGGTCTAATCACATCTCATATCTTGTCATGATTGGATCTTCGTAGAATGTTTCTAGGAATTAGTCCATTTCATCAAGAGTATTTAATTTGTTGATGTATGTGTTAGTTTCCTAAGGCTACAATAACATATTACCACAAAATGAGTGATTTAAAAAAATAGAAATTTATTCTCTAACAGTTCAGGAGGCAAAAGTCCGAGATCAGGTGTCAACAGAATCAATTCCTTCTGAAGACTCAGAGAGACAGACTATTCCGTGCATCTCTCCCAGCTTCTGGGAGAAGAAAGATCTCAAATCAATAACTTCACTTTACACTCTAAGAAACTAGAAAAAGAAGACCAGATAAAACCAAAGGGTTTTTTAAAAATATTTTATATATATTTTTATTGTATTATATTTTTCCATTATCATTTTGTTTGTCTCCACTTAATCTTTATTATTTCCTTCTTTTTGCTAACTGGTTTTCATTTGCTTTAGTTCCTTAAGGTATAACATTAGGTAATTGATTTGAGATATTCTCTTTTAATATAGGCATCTCTGGCTAGCAGTTTTTGTATGTTGTGTTTTCATTTTCATTCATCTATATATTTTCTAATTTCCCTAGTGATTATTTCTTTAGCCTATTGGTTGTGTGGAGTATGTAGTTTAATCCCCACACATTTGTGAATTTTTGAGTTTTCCTACTTATATTAGTTCCTAGTGTTATTTCATTGTAGTTCAGAGAAAATACTTAGTATGATGGCAGTCTTTTAAAATTTCTTGAGATTTGATTTAGCAATGCTTTTTTAACTGAAAATTCGCATTTTCTGTATTAAAAGGCACTCTTCTGGTTGCTGTTTTTTTAAATGAGGTTTGAGTTCTGAGGAAGTGGCTGCAATCATGTGTTTCCTGGCTTACCGGCGGCTGCAGGAGAAGGACTGCTTCTCCGCATTTCCGACCCCTCATCTCTGTGCGGTCACTACCTCCCATGCTTTTATTCCAGACCCCTGCTGCGTGGCCGCCTTCAGAAGCCGCTTCTGTCTGCACCTGCTTCCCAGTGTGGGGCTCCATGCCCTTTTATGGGTTTTCTTTACACTGCAGTTACCCAAGACAGATAACTTCTTCCCTGAAATGATATGGAAATCAATATCTTCCAAGCATCCCAACCCTGGTCCAGGGTCTACATAGTCATCCCCAGAGATGCGGGATAAATGAAAGCTGCGTGAGTGAACAGGAAAGAAGCTAATCTAAGTTCTCATGAACTTACTACAAAGCCTACATTCAGGTTACTGATTGTTAAAGAATTATAACTCAAATTACTTAACAGGAAAACAACTCTGAATGTAATTCAATCATTCTTGAGGGATTTAGAAGACGCTTCAGAGTCTGGTGAGATATGGAGGTGACGAGTAGAAACGTCTCGTCATTTACTGTGACCATAGATTAGACACTGTGTAGAACGGCATCGACTCCTGCTCAAAAGAACACGTTTCGAATCTATCTTAGTTAAAGAATTCACTTCCATTTAAATTGATTTTCTTTTTGGAGCAGAAAATAGATGTGTTTCCTTTATCAATTTGGCTATGTTATCTCCATAAAAACAAACACTTGCTGGGTATATTTTCATTGTGTATAAATATAATTTTATAACTTATACATGTTTTCTTGCTTTTTAAAAATATTTTAAAGAGGCAGTCTTATTTTACATTGGCCACTATCAGGAATTGCTAATGTGAGCACCAATGCATGAATGGTGGTCCAGAAACAGAAAGCTTATGTACATTAAAGACCTGCAATAATTTGCCATTCTGTGGTTAAGGGTAGGCTGTGTCTCCCATGACGTTTAGGAAATGTGAGAAGTGTTGGCGGTAACATCCTGACACCCGTGGCTGGCCCGGTAGATGAGTTTCAGCGCCTTTCCCAGTGCAGCTGTATTCACAGCTCTTTCTGTGTTCATGGCCCTGTTTCAGCGCATCTTGCTTTAACTTAGCCTTTTGAAAAAGAAACACAAATAACAACCAAAAACTCACCAGGTTAGAAACTATGAGTTCAAACATTATGTTATTTTATTTACTTTTCAGTTATTTTACAAAGAACCTTAATTATAAATTCAATGATTATTTCTCAAATTTTATTTGTATTTCTCAAAATTAGTCAATTATAATATCAACTATAAAATGATCATTTATAAGTCATTTCTTATATACAAACAGCATCAAAAGAAGTTAGCAGAAGAACTGAATCCAAGGTGGAAGGATTTCATATTGAAATTGTACTTCACTGACTCACAAACTTGCGTCTGTCCTTCCAAACTAGGATACTGGGGTAGGAACCTGGACTGGTTTCTTTTTTCCCTGTGATGTTATCAGTCCTGACAAAGGATTCCTACTAGTGAAGGACAAAAGGTAAAAGTTATGTGAGAACACAAACAAGCACAAAAAGATTATCGATCACAACTTACTATTTTTTTTTTACTTTGGCAAACTGTCCTTTTTATACCAAGCTAGTACCCCTTTTATAAACATATCAATTTGCACTTTCACTTAAGTTTATTTCCCAATATACTTTGAATATCTACAGCTGCATTTTATTTCTTTTTCTTTTTTCCTATATTTTTTATTATTTATGCTATTATAGTTGTCCCTCCTTTGGCCCCTCCACCCAGCCTCTGCTCTGTGCCCTCGGGCTGTCACCACGGCCACACCACTGCCTGTGTCCACGGGCCATGCAAATGTGCCCTTTATCTCATCCATTCACTTCCTTCCCTATCGCCAACTTTTAAGAAAATTCAGTGTTTTGTTTCTCAAGATGGATTGTATTTTTTATTGTTGCTCAATGAACATAATATTCTTCAGTAGAAAAAAAATTTAATAGTCCACCAAATAAATGTACAAATTTGTGGTGACATGTGTTTGAGAATTAGGCTATTCTAAAATTTAAATGTGAGTTTTTTAACTCTTTTATTTTGATGTTGCCCAGTATATGGATTAATCTACTATTTCAGAATTGTTTATTTTCTTAGTATTGTGTATTTTCCAGACATCAGCTGATTAATACTGTAGATCTGATATTTATTAGAACTTATTGTGGCTAGAATACAAGTATGGATATCATTCAGAGCAAACTCACCATAAATTTAAAAGTAGACAATGCACCTATTGAAATAACTAAAATAAAAAAAACTGTGATAAGACCACATACTGGCATCATGTGGGGAAAACTGGGTCTCTCACACGTTGCTGATGGAGATATAAAATGTTGACAACTGATCGTGAAAATAGTCTGGCAGTTTCTTACAAAACTCTATGCGCACTAACCATTTGACTCATTGAGTTCACTCCTGAGCAGGTATCCCAGGGAAATGAAGACGGAACATTTGTGTGAAAGCCTGTGCATGAAAGCTCATAGAAGTTTTATTCCTAATAGCCAAGTACTATTCCTAATCACAAAGAGTGAACAGGCAAACACATTCTGCTACATCCAAACCATGGAACACTACTCAGCAATAAAAAGGAATGAACTAGTAATCCATTCAGCAACTTGGATGGACATCAACAAGGGTATTACACTCAGTTTTCAAAAGTGAAGCTAAAAAGGTTACTTACTGCAAGATTCCATTTAAATAACATTCCTGAAGAGGACAAGATTATAGAGATGGAAAGAGGTCAGTAGTAATAAACTGCCAGGTGACAGGACGTGGGTAGGAGGTAGGTAGCGTAAGAGGGCCCTTACCTGATGACGGAAAAATTCTGTGTGTTGATTGCGGTGGAATTATAAAAGTCTGTACATGGGATAAAATTGCATAGAAGTGTATGCACATACAAGCACACACACATACAAAGAAATGCAAGGAGAAAAATCATGAGAACAGAATAAGGTCTATACTAGTTAGCAGCAACGCACCAATGTCAAGATTCTCTTTGTGATATTGTACTACAGCTATATGAGACATTGCCGTGGAGGGGAGGGGAGGGGAGTGAAGGGCACCCAGGACTCTACTATATTTGCAACTTCCTGTCAGTCCATATTGATTTCAAAAAAGAAAGATTTTTTTCCAAGTAGGTATAACACAATTTTTAAATGCCATTAAACATCTAAAAAGAGAAATATCCTTTCACAGAATTGGCATTTAAACAACCTTCTTTTCAGAGACGTACTTCTAAAAGTCTTCTGTTTGAAGTGATGATTTGTTTTTAAATTTTAATTCAAGCATGCAATTGTGTCCATTCAAAAACTACAGTCTGTGAAGATGAAAGCTTCAACTATGATCCGATACTCTCTATTTTCTTCTCCAAATGCCCTTTATGTGACCAGGAAGGGCGTCATTTCCAAAAGTGCCAAGAGAGCACATTTAACTTGAACAGCACTGTTCTTGTAGGTTATTAAGGCTGTTCCATGTTCCCTGTTGGCTGCTACCCTGATTGGAGACTCTTCTTAAATGTCAGACTGAGAAAACTGTACTGGTTCCCACACAATAAAATAAATAAATAAAAGTGAAAAAACAAAGCTGTGGAATTCATGTAATAAATAGCCTTTCAAAACAAAGTGAAAAAGCAACAGCAATTGAACGTGAGATGCACGCAACTCTCTGCTCCTTGTTTTTCCCGTCAATATCCATGTGGCGAAGAAACTGGGAAATGCAATAAAGAGTCCAATTCAGAGAGTCCTCGCTGAGCAGCTACGTCCTAACCATAACAGTTCATAGTGATGTGCCTGCTTTACAGAGTGGTGTAGGGTGTGATGATGGAAGGGAGTCCACCCTGTCCAGGGGATCTCAAATTTTCATCCCCAGTTTTGACAACTGCTGAAGGTTTATCCTGGCATACTGCGTGAGGAGAAGCAAAGCATTATGTCATCCCAATGGCAAGGAAATCAAAAAATCCAACCGAATCGATGGGAGAAATTACTGAGCCAGCTCACAAAAATCAGTAGGTCTCCGGGGAAGGGCTTCAGGGTCCAGAGAGAAGTTGGAAGCCTGTGGGAATTGAAAGCCTATGGACAAAGCTTTGTAGGACTGAAACCATACCAAATAAGTAAAATGGGTAAGAATTTGAAGTTCCACATGGATTCTGTATGGAGAATACAGAATATTTTCTCTGTTTCTGCAACAGGCTTAGAAGAGATGTAGATAGAGGAAAATTTTAAAAAATGCTACTCAATTGCGGATAAAATTCGGCATTTACACCAAAATTCCTGTCTTCTCATCTGGAGAAGACAGGAATGGTGGCAATGATGCGTGTTCAAGATAAAGTCACTAGATTCCTTACTTTTATCCTCCCTTTTGTTTCTGTTTTACTGTTGGAAAATACATTTTAGCATTAATGGTTTTAAATCATTCTCTAAATATTTCTAATGAAAAATGGTCAGTGATATTTTACTTCACTTACTTGATTTGCAGTACATAATGCACTTCCTGTGGTAAATCATGCTCATTCTACTTTATTAAAGCGAACATTAACTTACCAAGAAAAGTAAAACGCAAAAAGATATCACTATGAAATGAGTCAGAAATAAGATGGATTAAGAGATGGACCGAAGGATGGAGAGATGTGTTAAAAAGCAAGTACAGGATGATATCAAATGTAGAATCTAGGCGTGGGGATGTGGGTGTTCTCTAGGAAAACCTTTGACCTTTTCTGTATGTTAGAAAATTTTCACAAAACTTGGGGGAAGGTGTCAAACAAACAAATCAACAAAAAATAATTAGAACTTCCAATGCCTAAATAAATAAACCTTCCTGAAATAATGTATTAAGAACTTTGTCAGTGTATAACATAAAGTTAAGAAAATATTACAGAAACCAAAGCCTTGTATTAAAAACTTCAAATGTGGTTTCTAGGCCAAGGTGAGAGATTAGGTATAGTTGTTGAACATTTCTACTTAGGTGGAAAGACCTTTTATTGCTCCACCTTTGCAGAGGTACTCTTCTTGGTCGGTATCTGAAGGTTTGGCTTTTGTTCTTCTCGTTGTCAGTTGGTGAGTAGCTCCTCTGAGTTATATTTACTGCAAGGTTTACTCCTCACATTCAACCCTAGATCCGTTTTCCACCGAATTCCAGAACTGCAAAGCTTCAGGGGCCCAAAGCCAGTGACTTGGCAGTGCTGTCGATTCGGAGCAGGCTTAGATCTCAGAAACCCAGGACAAGCTGATATTGATCGTTTTTAAAAAGTTATGTCCAGAGGAAGTCTATCTGGCAGCCTCCTTTAGAAACAGGGTCAAATAACCCCTTGGAAAATTTTCCAAAGGTGTCACATTAAACTTTAATAATACCTACATTTGTATGGGGCTTTTAACTTTGCAAATTGCTTTCCCAGGCATTATCTCATTTCATGTTCTAGTGCAGCGAAACAGTGTCTAGGTTTTAGTGCTGAGTGACAATGACATAGATATCAAAATGTTGATGGGGACATTTCAAGAAAATTGATTATTACTGTGCCAAACACAAGCATTTGACAGGAATTACTGGCTTCAAGATCAAGTCTTACAAAGGGTTAAGTTTCTGATGGTTCCTGTAACTTTCTGTTCTACCACTGGACGTTTACCAGAACTATTTCATCAGAGAGAGAGAATGAGTTGCATCATTTTTTCCCTCGCACCCTTCCTTCAGACTTTCTTTTCTTTTCTTTTTGGTAAATCTGCAGGTCAGCCCCACCCCAGGGTGCATCCGCGCTCTGATGAAGATGCTCTACTGCCCCTACTGCCGAGGACTTCCCACCGTGCGGCCCTGCAACAACTACTGCCTCAACGTCATGAAGGGCTGCCTGGCCAACCAGGCCGACCTGGACACGGAGTGGAACCTGTTCATAGGTAAGGCGCGCTGCAGTGTGGGTGCCGGTCTGGGGCAGGCTCAGGGCTGTGATGACTTCCAAGTGGTGATGACTTGCAGAGATGACGGGAAGTTTTTCAAAGCACGATACCAGGCAGCGTTTAGCAAAGGATAAGCATGATTTTTGCGTTTTTCTTCTTCTTTTATTCTGAAAAGTAAGACTTGTATACTATGAGGAACGGTCCTGCTAAAGATTGTACAAGCCAGCAGCTGTATTGAGTTAGCTGATGACTCTGACGAAGATAAAAGTAGCCTTGGTTGAATTTCAGTGAGTGTTCAGAAAGATTCTCCTAAAAGAAGTCCACAGTACTGCATCTTTTGTATTTGTGTCACCTCATCCTAATCACGGATACGCAGATATAGTGATGGAGCAGGAGGAGACTTTGTCCCCTCCCCCACCTGCAGACACAAACACAGCAGACCCAAATCCCAAACGCTGAGTTTTGCTGTGATAAAAGGAGAGCTGCTCTATTTGCAGAGCACAAAGCAAGGAGAATGGGAAGATGTATTGCTTAAAGCCCAGACTCCCCAATGGCAGACAATTGGAGGGTTTTCATGGGTTGGGGGAACAGCTATGTACAAGCCCTAGTAGGGCAAGTTTTAATTACAGGATTTTGGAACTCAGTCATTTATGATAAGGGTCTTCTGCATGGGGTCTTCCTGGACATTGACCCTTTGCTTCTGAAAAGGTTCGAGTGTTCAAGTTGCGGTCGTGTCTTGACCTTTGGTTCCATGGGGAGAGGTGAGGCTTTGGTTCCAGGTGTAGCCAGAGGACAGAGCAGGCACATCTGCAGTGTTCTCTGTAAAATAACTCACGGATTGTATTAATCCTCATCTGCTAAGGGAGCAAAACCAGTCTTAAGCTGTTCAATGTGATTTGTGTGCTGTTTCAATATTCGTAAACAACTCCTTCCTTAAACATCTATGATGAAAATAGCTCAGTGTTTTTTGCTAAAATATACAAATTTTCTCCCTCATCCTGTGGAAAAGAATGCATTGGGCACACAAGCATGAATCGGCCTTTCAGTCTTTTGAAGGTAGGAGGGAAAGAGGCGGGGAAGATTCAGAGCAGGTCTGTAAATCACACCTCACATCTTAAGTTGGGGAAATCACTCCGGGGTTGCACTGCCAAAAGATATTTCCCAAATAGCTATCCAAGGATAAAAGGACACATTTTATAGGCAGGCTTCTCCCAGGAAAATACACGGGCCTTGAAAGAGTAAATGTATTTTCTCTCCCCTCTGTCAAATGGCCTTCAAATAAAAGTCCTTTCAATTGCATTTGCTGCGATGGCGCAGTGACAAGCAGAGTGGTGCAAAACAGCAGCGTCGTTTGTCAGCCTCGGAGGGCCTTCATCAGGCACGCAGACCTCTAAACCCGAGCGCACAGGTAGGGCCTGCTGACACCTCAGGTGTGAGTAGGATGGGAAAAGGAACTATAACGTGTTCGAAACAGAGAAACTTAAGCCTGCTGTGCAAAGATGGGCTTAGGGGATAGGTATTCGGCTTTGGCAACGAAACCTGTTGGCTAACACACTCTTATGCTTAGAAAGTCCAGAGAAAATGGCTTTGAAGTTTTAGAAAAAGATAAGAGAGTGAGTAGAATCAAATGGCAGTTCATCCAATAAAATCTCAGAAATCATTTTGGAGAGAATAAATTGAAATGCTATTCTCTCTCCTGTCAGTGTGAAGGAAGAATCTGTGTGATTTGGGGCTACTTCATTTGAAAAGTGAGGGAGTTTTTTTGAAGTTAATTATTTAGATGCCCTTCTAATTCAAAAGCTACATTTTTTGTTGAGATTTTGGAGATGGGTATGAATTTAAAAAGTAATCAGAATCTACTTGATCTTCTAAAATAGGCATTTGGATTAATTTCGGCACTCTACCCAAATAACACTCATAAAAATGTACTTTCATCCAAAAAAATCTAAAAAGATTTGCCTATGTTAAAAACCAGTTTCAAGTCGTAAAGACAATTCATACTTTTGGGTTCAAACTGCCTACTTCACAACCCAGTTAAGTTATCTTTTGCCAGTCCGCAGCTCACTGATGCAGGAGGGTGTGTGGGCTTTGCCACTTAGAGCGGAGCATGATGAAGAATGAGATTATGGGCTTTTTAACTTGTAAGGGCAACAGTGACTTCTTAATTGGCTTTTTTTTTTCCTCAGTACTGGTTGGCTATTTGGATGGAAAAGAAATCCTTAAGCTTTCTGTCGGTTGGCTTTCCTAGATGCCATTTACATGTGTCATTAAAAGTCTGGAAAATCGTTTGATTGACACACTGATAAGTTGAACCCACCAAGGGTTTTAATGAGAAGGAAAGCTGGTGGTTAGTCCTACATTAATATACATTCATACCCATATTTCCCTTATCTCATTTGTTGCATGAATGCTAGAGACCTCTGGGGAAATCCTCCCAGTTTTCTTTCTTCAGGTTTTGCTATGACATTGAAAACTGACCACCAACGCAGACCTGTAGAGCAAAATACGTTCTAGCTATTTCTTCTCCCAATGTGATGTGTTACTTCTCAAATTTATCCTAGAAATTAGTCAAATGTGCCAAATCTATTTTCCACACAGAGACAGCCAGGATGACAGCGTTGCAGTGTTCATGAATGCGGCAGCAGTGATCAGGGAGCACATCAGTGATCCAACAAAAATTATATAAATAACCCTCTCTTTGGTCAGCATCCACAGCCCATCACTCATGGCTTCCAGCATCTTTTCATCAGGACTTTCACTTCTTTTGCTGTCAATTGCATGAGCCATCCCTGCCTGCTGCATTCATGTCCCATTTTGTATGTTTTATAGGTTGGTTTTTATCATGTGCTCATCACCAGTGTTAACAGGGCCACACCATCATCCGCCACTGAAAACAGGAATCGAGTTGGTGGCACATTCTCATGATCTTCACAAATCCATGAGATAATTGAACGTGATTTGTAACTGTTTAGAATTCAGTGGGTGTTTGGATCATATCTAAAGAAAGGCAATTCAGTGATGAAATGAAATGTTTTAAGTATTCAAGTAAAAAACCCAGTGGTATTTCATTCACTTCCAAGGTCTTGTATGTTTCTTGTTTTTGTTTCTGTGTTTTGGTTTTTGTTTTGGAGAGAGGGGAAGGGAGAGAGAAAGAGAGAGAAACATCGATCGATCTGTTGCCTCTCACACTCCCCGACCGGGGACCTGGCCCACAACCCAGGCATGTGCCCTGACTGGCAATCGAACCGGTGACCTTTTGTTTGCAGAACACCACCCAGCCCGCTGAGCCACACCAGTCAGGGCTCTGTAAGGTTTTTTCATGCTAGAAAAAAAAAAAAAAATCAGGAATACTAGAGATACATTTTCTTCTTCCCTGGTTGCTTACTTTATTTTAATTATTTTTTAAACTCAATTTATTGAGGTCACATTGGTTAGTAAAGGGATGCATTTGTGAAGTTGTTCCTCTCTCCTGCAATAGTGACTAGATACAAATTTGGGGGTCACTAGCTCTGCACAGGGCATGGAGTTAAACTTCCTAAGGGATGCATTTCCTAAGTCTTCCTTTAGGAAGTTTAACTCCCTGTGCTGCACACATACAGTGCCCAGAAAATTCTTATCAAGTGACTATTGTAGAAAAAAGGAATAACTCTTCACCTCTTAGGTAAAGAGCCTTAAAAAAGAAAAGTTGCTGCCAGCTTTGAGGATGGCTTTAGACCCATTTTTTTAGAGCAGTGGAAAAGCCTCCGTTCCCCTCTGCAGGAGCGCTCAGCAGCTTTCCAGGAGCATGTGGGATTCCCCAGCACAAGGCACAGCCCAGCCAGCTTCCACTTGCACTTCCATTTCTGCCCCTAACAAGTGGGCGTGCTGCACAGCACCTAAGAGAGGAAGGAACGAGAGAGTGGTTTCTGGCCCGTTCTTTCAGAAACTATGCAGTAGGACAAGATTGTAATTTGAGGTACTGGCTGTCTCTGCTTAGGCACTTCCCCCCTGGGGTTACTGTATATTTATACACAACTCATTTCAGCCTCACTTTAGAATGTTGCCTGAATGCAAAGGGGTTTTCTTGGAAAATTCATGTGAATTAAAATTTCCTACAGGGAAACAGTTTGTGGGCAAAATTTGTTGTTCCATTAATATCCTGTGGTTATTTTGAGTGTTTGGCCCTGATGCTAACCCTCCGTGTATAAGAATTGTTCTGTTTGACAAGGGGCCTCATTACGACTGAAATTACATTTATGGAGCTGTAATAAATCTTGCTTCTGGTTTAAAAATCTAGGACGTGTGGGACAGACTCCTCCAAACATCTGGCGTCTTCTACGACTTTACAGACTGTGAGCACCAAAGGGAGGCAAAGAGAGGTGGTTGGTGTGGAAAGACAAATGTGAGACAAAAGGCAGGGATTCTATTTTGTTCTGCAATATTTTTTATTATTGGAATCTTATGGGCTGCTTATTACTGCAGGATAAGGCAACACTCTCTCTATAGTTCCATAAAAGTGAGACCTGAAGATGTTTTTGTCCAACCTTGTAGCCTAATATTTTAGGCTAATCTAGAAGACAGTAATAATCTTCACAGATTAATTCAACTCACTATACTGAGTAAGCTAGACACATACCTTTTTTGCTCTTGGAGAATTTTGTGTAGTTCAATTGATTATAATCAACTGTGATCAAGTGTTAGGAAAATAGAGGCACAGGAAACTAAGTGTCTACTCAGGAGGGAGACTTAACCCCATTCAGAGGCCCAGGGAAGCCCTACGTTGACAAGTATAGAATAAAAGAGTAAAGAGGACTTCACAATGAATTAGTGTTGTCAAATATAATGCTGTCAAATAGCAGTAACATATGTGATTTTTACAGTGTAGGCCCCAAATATTCGCAAGTTCTGTGACAATTTCATGATCTGTCAATGGTTCTTAAATACATATTTGTTTCATTATTGACACATTTTATGATTGAGTCTCACTACAACCACTGCCACTGAGTCTGTCTGATAAGATTTAGGGAATGTATGTTAATTTTCATCAAGGAAAGCTTGAGTTCTTTGATCTACAAATGTCCTCCAATTGCTGCGAGGGGGTGAGCCAGTAGAAAGGCTTGCTTTTGTCATTTAGGCCTTGGACAATCATAGATCGGACAAAGTAGTGGTATTGAACTTTCTAGACTTTCTCTGTCCTTTTAAACTAGGCAATTATTATGTCTCAAGACAGCCCAATGACAGAAAACTATTATGAAACATCGAAAATGAAATTCAAGGTGGGCACCACAGCTGTTCCATACCAAGAGGCATTACAGTACTATGCACTCATTCATTCTCTCACTGATGGACCTTCCTCGGGTTTAAGCGTGGCAGACAGGAGAGATAAGGCCTCTCCTGCTGAGAACAGGGCCGTCCATGTGCTCTGTGAACGGGATAAGTGGAAACAAGCAGACAGAGAAATGGAAGGGAATATAGGAAGAGGCTATTTTCTTTTACTTTGTGAGCCTACTCTATTAATGGCCCTAGGACTACTTTGGTCATTTAAAAGGCACATATGCCTGTTGTTAATGGACTCTAGGAGTGCAGGGATGGCAGAAACAAATCAGATTACGAACCTAGTTCTTTCATTGTGACGGCCGCTGTCAAGTTGTAACTTAGGGCCAGCCGCAAGGAAGCTGTGTTAGGTCAGTCAAATGACTGGTGTCATGTAATAAATTACCACTTTGGTGCACAAATGACGTTCTTGGGGCATGCCAGAGTTGTTTATCTTCTAGGTATTTAGTGTATTCACAACTTTGTGCTTAGGGTAAAAGTTGCTTGATAAACGTTTATTGTTTCTAGTGAATAAACTCAAGTTCTCTGTTTATAATACACAGGACGGTACGATGTTGCTCTACAGGAGGGTGTAAAACAAACACGAGGGACTCTCTCAAGCATTAGGATCAGGCACTCCTATTTCAAAGACTTCCTAAATCATGAAATTCTACTATAAATCTGATAAGGAATTTTTAGTTACAAAGAATTCTGTAGTAAATATGCTATAACTGGCTGATCTATCTGGAAATGCCATGTTTCAAAAACCTCTAGGCCCTAAATGTAGAAAATTGTTTCTTTTCACCCAAAGAAAAAGAAAAATTCCATCATTGTACTTAGCAGCAAGCTTTCAAGCTTCATCTCCACTTTGTATCAGACAAGAGCCTAGCCAACAAGACAACCAAGAAACACAATCCTTAAACTGAGGAACAAACGCTGAAGCAATCATTTTAGAATCTAATTTTACCATTAGCTACAGACCTTACTTTTGCCCATGTACTCTCCTAAAAGCACCGAGACTTTTTAAAAAATTGAAAACACTTTATTTTCCATCGGTTGAAATCTTACCCCACCTACCTGAAACTCCGCCTTTCTTTTATAGTCATGGATTCAACATTTCTCATTTCTCCTGGACATGCATCATCGGCTGTGTCATCTCATAATGCTGGCAAAATGTGTAAGCTGTCCTAACCACTTGCTGGGAAAAAAGGAAAGGAACGAGAATGGCTGGCTGATTCCCAGCGGCCTTTCACGAGTGGCATTTTTTATCAATTTCCTACATTTAGAAAACAGTTTATACTGAACTTTGCATATATGAAAGTTGTTATGTGGTGCTCTGGAGTTAATGCCTTAACAATGGTGTAGTGAATGGGGCTATTCAACAAACACAGAAGCAGGCCTTGCTTAACCTCTGAATTCTTGCTAATGCTAGTTTTGAGGCAGCAAAGGAGATTCATGGGATTGCAATTTCTATTCTGAATCGAGATTTTCCCATGGATCAAAGCAGGCAAAGAGCATCCAACCTAAAATCACTCAGTGTAATGGGCGAGGAGTCATTCCAAGGTGTGTCGTTTGTGTCTTTCCTTCACACCCCAGGTCAATTCTTGCTCATCCAGTTTCCACATACATGGTATAATGGCAGTGAATCCATTCCCCATTGACTAGCAGCTACAAATGTGACATTATAAACTACATTTTCCACTTGGAATTTATGTTGCCATATGATGTGACACCAACCAATAGCTTGTAATGAAGCATTCCTATTTTTTCAGGTATAACATCCTCTAGAATACAAGGTGTTCCCTTTATCATAGGGAGTTCACTGAAATACCTCCGATTCCCTTCCAAGCACTCCAATTTCAAGGAGAACTAGCAACAGAAGGATTTAGTTTACCAGGAGAAAGCCGAGCATGTCAAAATGATTCAAGGCGGCTAGAGAATTGCCTTTGTATTTGGGGTGTTGCATTTTGCTTTAGTTTACCCTTCTGTTTCAATGTTTTCTATAGATAAATGGTTAATTTGATAATTATATCAAAAGGTACTTGTCTTTACTAATTAACATCTGATTTTATTAACCTGTGATAGTTTTCACTGTCATGTTTAAGTTCAAGCTGTAACACAGATATCTGTCTTGAGGCATGCCAAGAGAAAATATCTGATGATTCTTTAGGATGGAATTAAGTAGACTCCAAAAGTCCAAAAAATTCCAGGTAAAAATCAAACACTATAAACATCAGCTTAAAGACGTTCTTAGCAATTCCAACTTGAGGAGCTAAGAGGGAGCTGAGATAGAAGCAATGGTTGTAGAAACTAGAAACTAAGAAATATAAAGTGACCTAAGCAAGCAGTTTGTTAAAGAAAACACTAACTCTTGTGGCTTTTCACAAATAGCAAATTTAAACAAGTCCCAGGACCATCCGACGTAAAATTCCTTGTGACTGACGGAATAGAATAAGATGGGGGGTGGGGACAGACCCCTGAGACATTTAGGTCACTCTCAAAGTCTTGATGAATAGATAAAATCTTTATTTTCACTCCAATAATAAATTCATGTGTGGCATTGTAACATTTTATTGAAATATCTTAAAAATAGTAGTGTTATGGAGGGTACTTAGACTTCTTTTCCATAAACATAGCATTTACATGTGTATGGAATTATATAGATAATGAAATCTATGTAGAGACATATCTTCCAATTGCTCAAAACACTCCTTTAATTCATGATTAGCTCGAGTAGTAGTGCTGACCTTTGATATTATAAAGATCTTTTAGTCAAAGTGCTTGCTTCTTTAATATTATAAAAGTCTTTTAGAATTTTATTCTCTTCCTCTTAATGTCTTTGTGACTTGTTTATTAATGAACAACCCTCTAAGGAAACAGGAGTGGAAGCCAGGTTAGAAGAGATGGCCCCATGAATTATTCTGATTTTAAAGGTGTGTATTTTTTTAAATATATTTTTTAAAGATTTTATTTGTTTATTTTTAGAGAGGGGGAAGGGAGGGAGGAAGAGAGGGAGAGAAACATCAATGTGTGGTTGCCTCTTGTGCGCCCCCAACTGGGGACCTGGCCCACAACCCAGGCATGTGCCCTGACTGGGATTGAACCAGTGACCTTCTGGTTCACAGGTCAGCACTCAATCCACTGAGCCACACCAGCCAGGGCTAAAGGCATGTTTTCATTGCTTACTTTGAAAGAGAAATGGGCATTAATGTCCTTGGGCATAATTTAAAATTTTGAGAACCTTCATGTTATATGAAAATTCTTGAGCTTATAACTCATTTAAGAATATTATGTCTACAGATACTTAGTAATATAGCCAGGAGAAAATTTAACTTAAAATAGAGCTTGAAATATACCTTGTCCTTCAAATAACAGTATATAAATCCCACATAAAGGAGATATGTCCTTGATTTTTTTCTTTGCGTGGATTTAAATAATTTGCTACACTAAGAATTTCCTTTATTATAACCTGTGAAGAGGTAAAAGTTAGAAATAGCACTGAAAAATAGGCCATTGAATATATGACATTATCCCCAAGAAGAGATGTATCTATATGCAGCACATTTTTAATTTTTAAGGTACAGGGATAGTCTAGAAACATAATAGTGATATTTAAATGTAAAAAAAAAAAAAAAGGTCAGTATTTACCACTAAAATCTCAAGGCTCCAGAGGCTACCTTACTTCATGAGAGACCCAAGAATAATAGCAGATAAAGGAATAAGATCATAGATGGGAGAGAATTTTGGAAGAGCGGTGCTGGCCTGTGTGATTGTCAGAGCTGGTGTGGTTCTCAGGTTGACCGACTCAGAAAGTGAGCCCTGTCCTAACTCAGCCCAGGTCCATCACCCAGTGATCTCACACCAGCTTGAAGGAGTCAGTTCTCCCTAAGGAAGCAGGTGTCCTCTTCTGTCAGGGAATTCATTAACTTCAAGGAGAGGAGGATTCTCAAAGTTGACAGCAGGCAGCTGGACATGGCTGTTGGGCACCCTCGCTGTTTTATCAGTCGCGCATGTGACTCCTGGCTTTCCAAATTCGGTGTCCTTGATGATCGTTAGGTTAGTTCCTTGTCTTTCAAATAGTTCAGTATTCAAACTCCTCGGTGTTAACATAATCATAGAAATATATTCCACAGTCCAAAAATTGCTGTGTAATTCCCAACCAGATGGGGGAACTGAAATCATTGGTAGTCCTAAGAGGTATTGCTCAGGAATAATTCTACAAATGCCAATACCCAGCACATTTTTAATTTTTAAGGTACAGGGATAGTCTAGAAAGATAATAGTGATATTTAAGTGTAAAAAAAAAGAGGTCAGTATTTACCACTAAAATCTGAGGATGTGGATCGTACATAGGAGCTGACTGTTAGGAGGTGACTCTATGAAGTGGAATACATACGTCCCCTCATTAATCAGCCTTACAGCATTTTCAAATTAATCACTGAGTCTGAATATAAAATATTTGAAAAGTTCTTGGAGATTCAATTTAATACGTGCCTCATACCATCCATCACTGGTGGAAGATCCACATATGTACTTCTCAAGATTGAGATAAGAGAGAAGTCCATGAGAGAATGTTCAAATGTCTTGCTACTCACAATCATAGTATCCAAATTCTAAACCCAAAAGAGTTGTACGAAACTTTATTCCCCTACTTCTATGCTTCTGAGTCCCATTTGGAGAATATTACATACATAGCGACAATAGCTAACATTTGCCAAATATTTACTTTATACCAGGCAGTGTTGTAATTACTTTTACTCCTCACAATAACCCTATTAAATAGTCAATTATATGACCCCCATTGTACAGATGGTAAAACTGACAGGAAATAAATCAAGTGATCTGTCCAAAGTCATGTGTCTGGCCTCAGAGCTCAGACTGTTAGCCGTTGCACACATGAACTTCTACTGAGAGTTTGGGAAGTAACTCGTAGTCTCTGGCTCCATGAATGGATGGGTATGCTGAGGGAAACTGAGCATTTGGTGTTGCCAGCCCTGTTCCCTAGAATTTCTGCAGTGAAGGAGATGTTCTATGCCTGTGCTGTCCGGTACGGTAGGCACCAGCCACGTGTGGTTATTAAGTGCTTCATATATGTCTAGTGAGACTGATCACCTGAATTAATTTTTACCTTATTTAATTTCAATTTTTTAAAGTTAGTCACCTGTGACTATTGAGTATTTAAAATGTGGCTCGTTTGAAATAGTGGTATGAAGTTAAGAACAAGCGTGATGTCATTTGAAGAAACCAGCCAGGCAGCAATAGATATACTTGCCAGTCTGTACCGGGAAGTAAGATTGGTCAGGATTGGACTGTTGACGCTTTGAGAGTCAGGCCGAACTCTTGACTTTGTCTTGTAGGCAATGACACGTCACAGGGCAGTATAATCCTGGGAATGGCGGGACCTAAATGGCCATCTGGCAGACAATAAAGGATGGATTCAGATGGAGGAGACCAATGGTAGTGAGAGTAGAGAGGTCATCTGGGAATGGTATGGAAAGAGAAGGGAAGACAGCACTAGTGATAGAGCTGGGCATAATAATTTAAAAGATTTCATGTCTACATATAGGTGACTAAATGTAAGGGCAAAGAAAGAAACACATTGGCTATAAATGAGATATAAGCACACAAAACAAAGATGGTGCTGTCAGCAAATGGAGGAGATGGCGAAGCTAGACTGAGGTGTGGCACACATGGATTTCTTCAGTCCATTTAGGTTGGTTGGGTTTGAGAAACAGGGACACCAAAAATGAGGATGTCCAATTGGATGTTAAAAATAGTCATGTTTTACATTCTTAGAACAGGACCCAGGAGGGTAAGGACCACTGGCAGTTGCCACAGCCCAGGAAGTTCTGTGGCCAACTTTCACAACCAACTCCAACAAATGGTGCCCAGAGTCCCTGTTCCTGGGTCCCACACAAGCAGCAGCACGTTCCTTCCCTGTGAAATTATACTATCTGTATGCCTAAATGTTAAACATTTAACAGTATGCTCATCAATAATGTATTCTCAGAATGAGCCTATATCTATACTCCCAACCTCTTTAATTAAGTATAGTTAGAATGTCAACTGTAAAAATATGAGCCTGCTTAAACATAATGATTCAACAGAGACACGCCTTGGTTGCTCCCCCCCGCATCCATTTTCTCATGATTCGGTAACCCCTGGATGGCCGTATTCATCAAACACCCTGATGTTTTGCAACTGCAGTCAATCGGGAGGAAATGTACTTTCCATTGGCTTTGACTTCTGCAAACCTCAATCAATGCATGCCATCTAGGATAACTGTTCATTCCTGGCCACTGCCAAGTTCTGAATTTTAAGAGGAAGCATGAAATTTGTTAATTTTACAGCAAAAAAAAAAATAACATCATCCCAAGGGCATTCATTTTCTTTACTGCCAAAAATGCCACGGATCAGAAAGCAGCTCCTAACTTCGTTGCATGCCTCCTGGCTCAGCTGTCACCACTGAGAACCCAAGGCGTAAGGACCACTGTAATCTATTCACTGGTTTGTGAGCATGGAGTGTCCCCAGGGAGCAAGACAGACATGAACCATGCAGCTTTTGCAGTTCAACACTCGAAGGAGCAAGGCGGGATTTTTGGGTTTTGGTTTATTTTTGTTTTTGGATTTTTTTTTTTTTTTTTTTGGAATCTCATATAGCCAAGTTACTGATTTCAGAATGCCCCTAGAGTATAAATTATTTCTCCAAACCTCTGTAGTGACTTTTGTCAAATGCCTTCTGCTTAGCCCATTAAAAGTGAAAACCATGAAATATTATTGAATTGTAACCCCAGAAAATGCCCTAAAACCACCTGTCCCTCTTTGGAAAGCTGCCAGAACAAAGGGAGAGGCAAGGCCAAGTCAGAGAACAATAATTGGAGGTTGAGGCATGCGGCTTCCCTCCCAGGCCGAGCCCATGGGTTCCGCCCAGGCTTCCAGCTGCTCGGGGAGGATCTACATTTATTTTCCTCCACCACATGGGAGTCTTGGGCTTTGAGATCAACATTTCAAATAGTTTAATAGTAGCCACGCAACATTTTTTTTAGAAATCTGACAATGATCTGTGTTGAACTGTTATTACGTTTCCTTTGAATTTGATTTGGAGAAGTTAGTTTCAGGATACATTTAATTTCCATGTGGAACTGACAGATATTAAATTCTGTTTCTCCTGAGTGCCTCAGGATTTTTTTTTAATCACTCTAATTCTGCTGTGTCATACACGGATTCCTATCCACTTGGTCTGTGATCACTGGGCATCAGATTGCTTGTGTTTATCACAAACATGTTAAATCAACCTTTAAAATGTAAGACAAGAAAAGTTTAATTTAAAGTTACCTCCAGGCAGTTTTTGAGATGCAGGAATTAATAGTTTGGAAATGCAAAATGATAAAGGATAAGCCTTATTCAACAAATTGATTACAAGATGAAAATCAAATTCTTTAATCTGAAACCTCTTATCCTGGCAGAAAAACAGCCATGTAGGGGCTACTATGGCAGTTTTAGAAAGTGCTTGTGACATATCCTGATACCTCTGTACCCATTTATACATGAAAAATGCAGTCATCTGGGATAATTAAGAGAGTGCAGGCTCTAACATCAAATTATTGCCTTCCAGAAGGCATTTGGGGACTGATTTTAACATGAAGGCTTTAGTATTTATTGAACACTTATTGTCTTCGAGGTACTAGTATACATGATATCTTTATATTGTAAGAAATAAGAATGAGTCATATTTAGTATGTCAGTTTTATGTAGAGTGGTTTTCTATTTCCTTTAAATACCCTAATGTTTTCCTGAGCCTGCACAGTCTTTTTGTTGATCTTTTAAAGAGACATTTTAGCCACAGCCTTATCAAAATGAATCAAATTCCAAATTAGGGGATTCTTACTTACCAGGGGTTTAGTGTGTGTATATATATGTATTATATATGGTACATATGTATTATATTCATATAATGGGTATATATGTATTAAGCTTTATGTATAGGCTCTATAGCTTAGGGGCTAAGGTAAAGAAACTGCTTTACACTTGGTTATTCTCCAAATTTCATCTGCTTGAATTCAAATTATTTTAACAGTTATGCAGAAATTATTCGACTTATAGAAAAGTTGCAGAAATAGTAGAGTTCATATATATCCATTACTCATCTTAATATACACAACATACACACATAATCATAGTACAATAATCACAACCAAGAAAATAACATTGATACAATATCATCAGCTAAGCTAGAGCCCTCAATCCAACTCCACTCGTTGAACGTCTTCACGTTTCAGGATCCAATCTGGGATCCCACGTGCGCATAGATGCTGTCTCTCTTGGGTCTCCTCCAATCTGGGACGGTTTCTCAACTTCCCTTACCTGTCATGACCTTGGCACTTGGATGGGAACTGGTCAGTTATTGCACAGGATGTCTCTCGATTTGCATCTGTTGGGTGTTCTCCCACGACGAGGTTGCGGTTAGGCCTTTCACAAGAATACCCCACAAATGATGTTGTGTCCTTCACATGCGTCCTATTAGGGTGTTCGTGCAGTATCTACTGGGTTTCTCTCCCACAAGGGAATATTTTTCCCTCTATTAGTAGTACTTATTTTAGGGAAGATACTGGAAGTCTATGCTGATACCCTGATTCTCCTCCAAATTTGGCCACTGATTCTAGTTAGCATGCATAAGAGGATCTTGCCTACAGTGGTATTATTGTGTTATTTGCATAATGGTGATTTTTTTATTTCCCTCTTCTCTTCTCTATGTGTTAATGGAATCTTCCCTCACCCTCCAGACTGGGGTTGTTTTTCTCTCCCAACTACTTATTTAATCAATAATTTGTTCATATCACTATAGACTTGTGGATATTTATTTTAGCCTATGGGTATAAGTTAATATTATTTATTGCTCAGATTGTTTCAGGTTTGTGTATTGGGAATGCCTTTTCAGCTGTTTCCCATCCTTTGCTGAGCACTTCCTCATTTTTGCCACCACAAGATATTCCAGGATATTTTTGTATTTTCCGTGCCTCAGTCCTGGAATCACCTCTTCTTCAAGGGTGGAGGATGGTATTAGAAACCAAGATCTGAACACATCTAGGAACCTAGATGTGTTCATTGCTACAGGAATGTCATTGCTATTCAACAGTCTCTGCAAACGAAGCTAGGAAATTATACATATTTATGCCGACTCCAGTTCAATACCATGCAGTTCATTCCGGCCTTCAGTCTTTCCTTATTTGTAACTTCTTCCTCCAAAAGTGAGCAATCTGGTTCTCACGATCTTCATTATATTAATGTATTCGTTCACTCTCAGTGTATACATGTCACAGTTACTAACCCATACTTTTTAAGAAACATATTTACTGTCTAGAGTATACTATCTGTATGTATTTCTTTTTGTCTTTATAGAATCCAGTCAAAATAACAGTTTTTCAAGGATACTTAGATTCTTTATTTTGTTCCTGTCTTCTTTAAAGTGGTTTGATTATTAATTGGTAACAGAATTAGGTTTACCTTTTACTGTTTGTATTTCATTTGAGGTTCTCTTACATCCCTGATTTTAGGTATTAGTTTATTTGGGAGTGGGATGTGAAATCTTACTATAGTTCTAAGTCTCAAAACTATACAAAAAAAAATGTATAGTCTGAGATAAAACCAGAAGTTGACAATTAAGTAGGCTACCAACAGAAGTAACAGTTCTCACTTCTTCCTTATTCACACAGACTCATGACTTTCCCCTTCTTTTCATCCCGTTTCCACCCACCATTTGTCAGTTGATCCATCTATCAACCTACAGCTGTTTGGTTTCCAGTTTATCCTTCCTGTACATCCTTTGCCCGAATGAGCAAATCATGTGTCTTCTATCTTCCTATTTTTTCTTACATGAGGGCTTGCATCCTATACTTTATTGCCCTTTTCTGCTTTGACTTAATTGTGGAAAATATTTCCAGATCAGTTCATAGAGATCTTCCTCATTCTTTCTTTGTAGCTGCATAATACTCCATTGTGAGGATATATACTGTAGTTTATCACTATTGTTTCCAACATTTTACTATTGTAGATAATACTACAATGGTTAACTTGGTGCCTATGTATTTTTGGAGGCGTACTGTCAGAGTAGATTCCAAGAAGTGGGATTGCTTAGTCAAAACGTAAGTGCATATGAGCTTTTATTAGGCACGGCCTAATTTTCCTCCTGAACACTTGTACCAGTTTGCATTCCTGTCAGCCACAAGTGCTGGTGGCTGTTTCCCCACAGCCTCCCTGACAGAAAGTTATACCTTTTTTGTTTTTGTCAGTCTCTTAGATGATGGTATAAAATTTATTTTTATTTAATATTTTTCTTTTATCATTTTGATATTGTTTAACTGAGAAAATTAAGAGCTTTTTCACTCACCATGAATGTGACTTGATAATTTTTTTTCTTTGACAGGATATTCTTACTAAAATAACTCAAAAAGCTTCCTAAAGGATTAAATAAGTGTAAGTTTTGTGTTAATTTATGAATAACCTATTATTAATAGAGAAGATTTATTTTTAAGTAATAATTTTGAATGTTAGGGAAACATTGTTATTGTTTCCTAAACTCTCATAATGTATCTGGACTTTATCACAAATGCTTTCCAGGAGTAGAATTCTGGGAAATAAGTTTAAGCTTATGAAGAAGACTGTAATTACTGCAATTATGGAAAAGTAATTTACTGACTGTATAAATTGAACAGATTTCAAATAGAGTGGATAGGTCATAAATAGCAAACAGGATATTGAAAATAAATATTTTGGGAGCTAGAAAATTGCTGGTTAAATGGACTTACCTAATGTAAATGTTTTGCTAACATATGTATAATTTTGTTCCCTAAAACATGAAACTATAAGGTTTTCCTTTAATTAAAAAACTGCAGTAGATGCTAAGATAATTAAGTGTTTGCAGAAGTCATTCTTCTGTTTGTTCATCTGGTAGATTGAGAGACCTGAAAATATTCATTTTATAATAATTGGGTTAAAATTAAGCAAAAAAGGTGTGGAAATATTTCTAAATTTGGAAATAGGTAGAACTCGTTTGGGAAGGGATCATTGCAAAACACTGGAGAAAGTATTTAAAAGAAGTGGAGAGCAGGATGAAGGGGAAACGTCGTGTATTTTAGTTCTAGAGAGACCAAAGGTATAGACTGAACTCGGCCACTTGTTACTGGTGTTGGAATCCGTGGCCTCCAGCATTCCCAGGTTCTCCTGCTAAAACCGAGTGGTTTTCCAAGGACACAGCCCTGCACTGAGACACACCCTCTGCCATCCCCAAGCTCACATCTTCTCAAGCAAAACTTCCTGTCGGCCTGCTGACACTCAGCAGGGGATCTCTGCAGATAACAGTAATTAGAGATGTTCATTCATGACAGTGCGTTCTTTTGCATTATTTTATTCAGTCACCAAAGTAGTCCTAAGAGACAAATGAAATCATTGAGAAGGAAAGTGAGTACCTCCCCCCTGCCCCGCCCCCACCGGGAGCTCGGAGCCCGACTGCCAGTAAGTGGGTCCGCCAGGGGTCCATGCCCAGTCTGTCCAAAGCACAGCCCACGTTTTCACTTGCAGGCTTCCCTCAGCTGCAGCGCTACCCGACACCCAGGCGGCTGCCAAAGAAAATAGATTTTCTGTGAACCATAGACCTAGAATAACCAATATCTAGATCCCATCCTCAGCAATAACCGTGAACGCTTTTTTTTTCCCTCGATCGAAAAATAACATTTATAAAGCATTGCACACAGGCAACATTCTTTCAACTTGGACAAAATGTTTTTCTGAATTATAGTCCTGAAAACCTGGGCCATATTGCTTTGACCATTTGTAGAATTGCTTTTACAAAATTACACTCTGTAGTCTCCCCCGCTGTCCACGGTGGAGGACTTAGAAGAACGGCCAGGGCTGAGCTCACCGTCGAACTCATTTTGGAGAAGCCCTGGGGGAAGACCCGCTCCACTGTATCACACGGGCTCCCCTCTCACAGACCAGAACCGATTCAGAACCAGCCAGTTCCCCAGCTACTAGTTTGATCGTATCTAACGGAAAATGTAATTATCGTAAGCAATCATTTTTCCTTCATTGCTTTGACCCGTCAACTGTCAAAACTGCCTACCTTTATTTCATATGACATGAAATTTTTGTTATTACATCTTACCCCTGGAGTCGCCTCATTTTTCACTTTTCAGAATTTCTCTTTTATTGATTTTCTTTCTTTTTCTTTCTTTTTTTTTTTCGCGTTTGTGTCTATATGCCATTTACCTCCAGTTTTCAATTAGGTTAAATTTGAATAAATCTTCTTTACATGCCCTTGGGCAAGTTGCTTAAGATTTCTGAATCTTGGTCTCATTAGTTCTAAGGTACCTGTCCTTTTAAGTTGTCAGGACCAGAATCTGTGTGTGTAAAATATATAATACAACTTTGTGACAAATAGTAACTACCAATAGGTCACCTGGGAAGTCTGAGAATTGTACTTCTTAAAAATAAGTTTCAAAGTGAGAAAAGGACTTAAAACCTATAGTGGTTTACAAGATAATACGATGTTGAATTACATTATTAATCTACTTGAATAGTATTAATGATGGCAAAATACTATTCAAGTAGATTAAAAGTCTAACTAGGAGCCCAAAGGAAAGAGCACAAAAAAAGGATCACACATTGACAAATGGCAGACGAGTAATTAAATATTACTAAAATATGCAGACATTGCTCTTCAGAATGCTCTCGTAACCCAAGCCAATGTGCTGAATATACTTAGCAGAGAATAAATTCACTGTCGCAAAACCATCCACGCCACCCTTTTCCTTGCTACTCAGTATCCGTTTCTTCCCCAGGAGGGGATATGAGAGTGATTTAAGCTGTTTTTCCTCATCTTTTTTCACCTACAAAAATTAAGTAGAGTAGAAAAAAAATTATATAAAAAATACCAACGATCTTAATGACTCATCTAAAGCAAATAATAATATATACAATGTGAAGAATAATTGAGCAGCGAAGTCTCCATTTAAATTTGCAGATACTCTTGGACACAGGCCAATGCGGTAACTACAAATACTCGTAATAATAAAGCAAACTGTTTTGCAAGGTGTAAGTGGTCTTTGCCAAACAGATTTAATCAGTGTTACTTGAAAGGCTCTTTAAATTATCACACCAGATGCCAGTAAAACATAAACCCTGCACATTTATAGAACATTTTGTTTACTGGCATTTTTTCTCCAAAAAGTCTAGAAATTATCCTCCCAGTTTATGTGTTTGTCCAAATCACACAGCATCAGACTCCAAATCCACAGTTCATAGATAATCTTCAAATTTAGTTAAAGTATTTTGGAAATACACATTTATTTCACAGATTTATTTCAAATATAAAGGGAAATAACACTGCTGAGCAAGATTTTAATTTTTTTCTCTGGAAAAGTTGGCAATTTTTTTTTAACTCGTGAAAGGTATTCGCAGACAGAAACGCACATCTACAGGAAGAGAAGAAAGAGATGAGAGCTGTGGGGAAACATAGAGACTGTTAATGAGCCAGGAAAAGAAGGGGTGGGGAGCCCTCTCATACCTTCAGGCAGAGGGGCACACAAGGAGCCTGTTGCAGGGAAAACAGGTAGCGCTGAGTGCAAGAATAAAGGCTCGCAAATAGTGTTTGCAGTCTCGGGAAGAGCTGTGAGAACAAAATGGTGGTGTCAGACATAGTCGTTGAGTAAGCAATGGCATTGGTTTTTTCCATAGTCCTAGAGGCACAGAACTCAGAAACCAGGACAAATGAAGTTAATGTGTAATGACATAGGAAACGCCCGACTTGCAAGTAGGAGGGAATAAAAGAAATAAGTTTCGGATGAGCCGCAAGTGCCTTTTGCTTCCTCTCCGGGGAATGTGTACCCATCAGTTTCCAAACAAATTATGAATGGATTAAAAATTTTGGTAGCCATTTTTTCTAGTCCTGGCACTGGGCTAGGTGCAGAGGGACTAAGAAAAGAAATGAAAGAGAGAAGCCTCAGCATCAAGGATCTCAGAGTAGGATCCAGATCAACGATGCCCATGCGGTCACTCCCCAGAGCAGGTCTTGAGTCTTCAGCAAACTGCAGGCCTGCCAGAGACACCAGGGAGAAGACACTGTATCCTTAAATACCTTCTGACGTGTCCCCTGCTGCTATCACTCTAACCCCTTCTAACTCTGAACCCCTCGGCCCTCGCATTGCTTCTTGTTCTGTGTTTGTCTAGGCTGACTTGCGTGCGGGCGGTAGTTCCCATATCCTTGTGTTCTCTGCTTCCCTCTCGCCGTTATGTCTGTAAGGAAGGTGTCATCACCGTGGTCTTTCCACAGTGACCCTGGCAGTGTGGTCTCCCTGTTGTGGATTGATTAATTCACAATTATGATCATAACTAACGAATTTCAGAGTGGCTCATGCTGATCGAGGAACTCAAATATACACTGTGGTAATATAACACATGTATGCATCGGACACCTGGGAGCTGCTGAGCCAACAAGACTGTGAGATCCACTTCCACTCTCATTGTATACACAGGTCTCCACGCTGTTCCACACCCGCCAGACACACTCTCACTTCAGGGCCCTCACACCTGCGGTTCCCTCTTCCTACATTGCCATTCCTGCAGATGCTCATTCACATAGTAGCTTCCCTCACTCCATTGAAGTTCTCACTTGAAGTGTACCTGTTCATTGAGACTTTCCCTTGTGTCTTTATTTAAAATTTTAACCATCCTTCTTCTAACCATTCATAGTATGCTTCTTTCCTTAATTTATCACAGTGTATTTACCTGTGTGTTTCTTTGGCTGGGTATTTTGGTCCATCTCACCAACGCGGGGGCTTTGTTTTGTTTTGCTGTACTCCCTTCCACTTCCAGCAACATTCCTGGAATGTGGTAGCTAACTAACAAATAGTTTTTAAGTAAATGAGTGAATAACAGAGTGCTGTTAGCTTTTACTTTCCCTTCTCCATTGTGGACTTAATAACACTTTCCCTGCCTATGTTATAAACTGTTGTGATAATCAGATGAAATTATATATGCGTATGTGTATTGAAAACTCTACATTGCTTTCCATGATAAGGCATAATTATGATTAGTAGCAATATCATCATTATTTCCAACATCATTGTAATTCACGAATCTCACTGACATCCTAGAAGGTTTCTAGCTTTTCTGTTGGCATAGTGTGCTGATCTAGAATATTCTGCCATTGCATCATGAGATGGGCAGTAGAAAACGCTAAACTGTTGAGGAGGCAGGGATCATGTGCACCAGCCAACAATCACCACTCAGAGTGCTGTGTGGGCTGCCACAGCCAATAGCAGGCCCCCCGGGATGGCCTTCAGAAAGCAGCGTGCATTTTCTACTTGTCTCGTCTACTCACGGAGACAGGCCAGGAGGAGCCAGTGTGACTGAATACGCAATCAGCACCGCACATGTTATTTATAACCCAGCTGGTAGTTTTATAAATGTGTCCTATTAGTCCCAAGCTGAGCCAGGTAAATCTCATGTCCCCGCTAGATAATTCACTCCAAGCATGTGAGAAGCATTGCCTTCATCTACTGATGGCAAGCAATATTTATTTCAATCGCATGTGTAAGTTCTGACCCAAACAGATGGTATGTAGGCTGGCTAGGTTTAGCCCTAATTTCTCAAAGTTTTCTCAAGGACTTAGGGCTCTGTCATGGAATTTTACAAGATTGATCACTCTGCCTTAATAATTAGAAGGTCTTAATAAGCTGCTTACCCTTGATCAATAGGATTGTTGAAGCCGCCATGCTTATTGTGAACTAATAAGGTTGAAGTGTCAAGTTCCTAATGCATTGTAACCTTAGCACAACCCAATTCTTTATACCTATCTATAATATGCCCTTTAAAAATCCACTACAGTCACATCTTACTTTAAACAGCTTATCTTGCAAACCTAATTTTAAAAAGTTAAGGTGGTCCAACAGCTTGCAGATCATTATGCATTATGTGGTATTGATTATATTTCAAAATTCACTTATTTAGACATATCCAGATGCATCTAGGTATACCCTATTGTTGTTTTAGATTTTTTTCTATAGCAGTCACTTAACTTGGTGTATTGTCCCCAAGATGCAGGAAACTTTACAAAAATAAATTTTGTTTACAGATTCCATCTTGCTAGCCACATTCAAAACATGGGTATTAAGTATAATAGACATTATACAAAATGTAAGTTATTCTCCTAACAAAAGAATGCATAATAGTTAGATGAAATTAAAGGACTCTTGTTTAAAGGATATGTTTGTTTGTTTGTTTGCTTAAGGATGACAATCTTATAGACTCCATGCCACATTCAACGTAAGTTCAAGGAGATTTTTTTGCCTCACTCTTTAGTTTCACTGAATAGAATTTTGAGCTGAAAGAGATGCAAGCTACAGAAACAAATTTCTAGTGAATTTTAGAAATTTTAAAAAGCTTATGTTTCTTGTTAAAGATGTTAAAAACAATGCTAATTATATGGAGGTTTTGTTTTTTTTTTTAATTAAACAGTACTTAATAATTATCTGTAGTGCCCCCTAGCTGGAGTTCTACCAGGTGAGGCCGTGGAAATAAAACCGTGAATAAGACATGGACTCTGTACCCTGACCTCCAAGTCTAGAGAGAGAGATGCATAAACAGTTAACTACAGCATTGCATTAATCAGGCTAAAACCCAGCTGCATATGTTGAAAATGCTAAGGCAAAACCAACGGGAATGATTAGTGTTACCTAGATGAGCGCAAAAAAGCCTTTTCATAGGAGGTGATATTTGAACTGAGTCTTTTAATATGAAAAGGGAATTGACCAGGCATTCAAACCAGGTCATGCATTACAAGCAGAGGGTGCAGGAAAAGCAAAGAAATGGTGCAATAAAGGTGCATGGTTTCTCTGAAAAATGGTCTAGCTAAACCTTAGAGTGAGTGAGTGGCTTGGCAGGTGACGAGAAAGAGAGAAAACGCCTAAAGGTATAATTACGGAAAGATTGGCTGGGGCCAGGTTATGAACTACCTCATACGCTATGCTGTGGATTTGATATATTTATGCCATGAAGACTCGAATTTATGCTGTAGCACTGGGGAATGATTAATTGGACTTAACATATGTCACACAATGCCTCTCTTTCAAAACTTTTCTAACAATGTCTGCTCTGCTGAGCTCTGCCGAAGGAATGTCCGGCTTCCTCAGTGTCTGCTGCACACAGTTCAGTGATTAAGTACGTACTGATTCGCATAAGGTGTTTCTGTTTTGTTTATTTCATTTTTTTTCATATTATCCTTTTCCAAATCTAATTTTAAGCTTCTTGAGGGTGTTCCTGAACCAGACAATTAGTTATGTGGGGCTTCATCTCATCAAAGCTAAGGTCAGAAGCCCCAGTCACTGGTTCTCTGCCAAAGCTGTACCCCCCAGGGTTCTCTCACTCTGTGGGCTGTCAGGGCATCCTGTAGAAAACTGCAGGTGAAAGTCTCCTTTCTGCACCACCCCTTCCTCACCCGCACCTCCATAGAGCTGCCAGGCTCATTCAGGTGGCATCCTACCAACACATCCGCATGGGGCAGCTGACACCTCATCTCCCAGGTTCTCAATGCCCAGCTTCTGCCAAATAAGCATGTCACAAAACGTTCTGAGGGAACTTAAAGTCAGTGACTTTATTTTTGAAGAGTATGACTGTCATGGATAATTGACAGATTTCCTGGGTGTGAGCCAGAGAAGCACTGGAAATTGGGCAAAAGCTAAATGTTTTTGCCACTCCGCAGAGTTAAACCCTGGGACTGCTTTCAAGGAGCGGCGTGATTAGAGCAGTGTTTTCAGCTCCGAGGGTCCTGGCACTCCTTACAAGCTCCGAGGCAATTGTGATAAATAACTAGAGCTAAGCGCCTCGGGGTCAGAGATTCAGCACTACTTTGGAGATGTAATAGAGACTCTAGTTGTCACATTTTACATAAAATTGTGTGCTTTTTGTTGTTAAAAAACAGAAGGTAGTAACTGTTGAAAGAATGTTTTAAAATTTCTACCGCATCTTTTTTGGGTGCTACCCAAAAACACTCACAAGAGACTCAGGGAAAGAAATAGAAGCCAAAGTGAACCAGGATCATTATTTCAAGCTGACCACATGTCTAAATATCCCAGGACAATCCCTGTTGACCCAGCATAATTATAAATAGCTCCTCTTTTACTTTCCAAAGTGCTCCAGTTTGGACAGAAATGATACGCTCACTCAATCTAGGTTTGACTCCTGGGGCTGTAAGAGCCCATGTTCTGTATCGTTGGTACGTGTAGGCACTCTGTAGACACCATGTAGACACTCTTCCGTGAAGGCCAGGAGAAAGAGAAATAAAGTGCCTTCTAGATGTTAAATAAATTAGCATGGAATATTTGCTGATTTCAGAGATTTAGATATTTGTCTGTAACAAAGCTACCTAGCTTAATTAGGTACTTCAATACAGCTATAGAAAAATGTGTCAGCAGACATGGACAATCAAGTGTTCTTAAAAAGGTTCAGAAGAGTTGAAAATGATGCTGAGTTAGAGGGACATGAACATCCCGCTAATTATAAAAAGGTTGTAAAGATCTACAGGTCATGAAATCTCTCTTAGTTTCTCCTAATTCATTGCTCACCAGATGGTATTCTGAGTTGTTCAGCTCCTATGATTAAAAAAACAAACAAACAAAAGGTGGAGACTCAACAGAGGTGAGCCTTACAAGCTCTGGAGAGAAATACCCCTACAACAACCCATAATTTAAAAAATGCCATTTCGGTTTACACATATGGGTGTAGTTAGGACCAGTCTCGTGAGGGTGACTGATTGCCTCTAGCTGGGCCATAACACCCAGCCAGCCGGAGGGGCGGGCCCGAACCTGCGGGGAATGCATTCACGTGAGTGGGTCTCAAACTCTCAGGAGCATCAGTCTCATCAGGCAGGCTTGCTAAACCCAGAGCTCCCGGCCCCACCCTCTGGATTTTGAGTTCCATTTGCCTGATGCTGCTGATGCTGAGCCACACTTGGTTCACCACCGATCCAGTAATCCCACTTTCGACACCTCTTGAAAGCCAGCCACTGGCCTCCCCAGAGCCTCGATCTGCCTTGTATTTGGAACCTCCACCATCAGCCTTACCCCCTTCAAACCTGCCTGGTAGAAACAGAACGCAGAAGAGTGCATTGAAGCCACGTGGTCCACAGAGTCAATTACGTCATCGCTTGCTGCACTTTGTAAGAATGCATTTACCCAGTGGGTGAGGAAACCTGTGGGAAACGCACTGAAATTCTCACAGCAACCTGTCAGTGGAACTCACAGGGGGGAATTTTAACTTAAAGTGAGCACTTCTGGTATACTCTGAGAGAGCAGGGCAGCGATCTGAGTGTAAAACCCTGATTCACACGATTTACCTTTATTTTCTCCACACACACGTGCGCGCACACAGAGGCACACATGCACCCCTACAACATTCTTATTCCAAATGTATGAAACAAATTTGAGGAAATGATGACAAAATGAAAAGCACCATGTATCTCAGAAGGTTTGTATGACTTAAGCCGTGGGTCATTTGCTTGTCCTAGGTTTTATCTTCTGAGTAGAGAAGTCAGTCCCACGAAGAGGCCTGGGAAAGCTGGGTCTGAGTGAGGACAGTGAGGGAGCTGGCTGAGCACCGGCCCCAGTCAAAGCACGAGGCGCTGTTTCGGGACGGGTCTGCTTCCCTCACAACCAGGGTCTTTGCAGTAAAGACCGGGTGATGCAGTTACACGCTTCGAATATATTAGTTACAATTCTATATTATTGCAAACTCCAGCCCCTAGGTAAAAAATAAAAGGAGAAAAAAACAAAAGAGTCCGTCATCTAGAATAAACCCAGAAAAATTCTAACCTACTGCTTTTTGGACCATTTGAAAATGATGGCTAAAGGTTTGAAGAGAGATTTGTCATTTTGTCATTTAACTGAATATACTATAAGTAATCAAACCAATGTGTTTGTCTTAGCGAAGAACAATAGTTAGTCACTTGGATTCTTAGCAATTATTGTTGATGTATTCAAATAAATACATTTTAAAAACCAGGAACTTGAGTGATTCTCCACTGAACCTAACTCGGTATACACCAGTAGTTTTAAATCATGAGACTCACTGAGAAGTCTTTGAAAGCCAGGCATCCTCTCCCTAAAAATAAATAACTAAAGAAACCTAACTACACTGACTTAGAATTTTTGAGAGTGCATCAGAGTGGTTTGGGGTGCTCTGAAAGCCACTGGTGACCCTGCAGTTGAGCCTACTACCTGGAATTAGACAGGGGTGGGGCTGAACTTGAATGTAGGTGTCCTGGCTTCTTCTCCCAGCACTGCCCAGGCATCTGACCCGACACAGCACACCTCCATTTGGCTTCCTCGTTACTTAAAAGGAGGAGCTGGGCCAGAGGACCATTTTGGTCCCTTCCATGTCCAAGTATGTGATTCACCAGCCATTTGTAATGAATCCTGAGGGCTAATTTTTTCCCTTTATTTGTTCCTTTTTCCCATAGCAATATCTGGAGTTTTTGACCCATATGCTTTGTGACTCTCCCTAGCTTTCTTTGATTACTTTAGGGGTACTATCTTTCCTATCATTCCCTCACTCTACCACCTTCTCTCTCCACAAGGCCTAATTTCTGGTACAAAACATTTAAAAGGAAGAAAGAGGCCCTGACTGGTGTGGCTCAGTGGATTGAGCACTGGTGTGCAAAGCAAGGGGTTCTGGTTTGATTCCCAGTCAGGGCACATGCCTGGGTTGCAGGCCAGGTCCTCAGTAGGGTGTGTGCGAGAGGCAACCACACATTGATGTTTCTCTCCCTCCTTCCGCCTCTCTCTAAAAATAAAATAAATAAAATCTTAAAAAAAAAAAAAAAAAGGAAGAAAGGGAATCCCCAGTGCCCACAGAAGCTGCACTGGACTGTAGCTCTGGTTGGTTTTTGGGCATGTCCTTGTCTGAACTTCAATAGGAGAAGCTAACTGCATATATGTTAGGTTATTGCTTATATTCTATGCAGTTTTTCTATTATAGTATGATCTTTCATAAACATTTTAAGCTACCTTTTAAGGGCTAAAAATGCAAATGAGGTGTTCATAGCAAAAGGCTAAATTTATAATAGAAAAGACAAGAGAAATAGTAGCAAAGGGGTGGAGAAAAGGATGGGCACCGCTAAATATTACTGGTAATATTTACTGTAATATCTCTACTATTATTACTGGTCATGCAATAAAAGGAAGGAGAAAAGCTCAATAAAGTGTTCTAGAGTGATCCTCTGTCTGCTGTATTCACTGATAAGTAACAAAAGCCTAAAACAGTGCCTGGCACATGGTATGCTCTTAGGAAGTATATAAACAATAAATATTTTAATACACGTATTTTTGAATGAGTATATGGTTCTATAAAACATTTTAGGGAGTTACTCAAAATTAATAAAAACGACTAGATAATTAATAAATCATGCAAGCAGATTCAATACACACCGAGAATGTCACGTTGAAAACACATTAAAGAATAATTATGTTCCATTACAGTCTAGGCTCTGAAAAGCGATAGTTTGTCCCTCCTGAGTCAATCTCTGAGGATCTCGGCAGACCCAGGAAGCTAACAGATGAAGTCAGCGTCTGAGAATTTGGAAAAAGCATATCAAATTTTAACAGTATAATCTAGTTAAGATGAACAAACATTCTATAGTTGTAATTATTTTCATGAGCAGTAGATGTATATTTAATTACACAGAGATTCACTAGAGGTACTGATGTTCAATATCGGAAAAATCATTAGCCCAATGATAATTTCCCCCATAACACTTAAATCCAATCTGAGGGGTCCATGTAGTTAAAACATTTAAAAAAAAGAAAGTCTTCTAAGTCAGCAATTCTTTGCACTTTCATCCAAAGCCATTATTCTTGATGAGACAGAACAATCAAAAGAGAAATGACTGTAGCTTTTTCTGGATGTCGTTAGCAGTACCTGAAATCTCAGTAATGGGAAAAAGATGCTGACAGTTTTCTGTCCTGTTCGTATTTACATCCACAGTGGGGTTTACTGAAACAAGCACATCAGCTTGGCTTGTAATCATTTTTTTTAAAAATCTATTCTTTTTTGTTTTTTGCCTTTTGCACTTAACATATTCAAATTTTTTGTTTGCTATTTAAAAAGTAAACTTTGGGTAATGTATTGAATGGGAACTAGAGGTTGGTTATGTCCACCTGATTAGCTCTGTGGTTAATAAAAGAACTGGAGGAAAAAGTATGTGGCCTATGGGAAATAAGGGTCAAACACCAGCCTATTGTGCTTATAGGGTAATAGAATGCTATGCAGAATTTTTAAACATTTCCCCTAATCCTCTATTCAAGGATGAAAACATTCAGAATATTCAAACTTTTAATTTGATCTGCAAATTATTATCCAGTGCCCTCTGAGACTATTGTCACAGTCCCTGATTGACAATCTCATTGCCTGCTCTTTCAGTACTAACTAGGATTACCCTTTCCCAATGCATTCGTTTAACCTGGTAAGTAGCGAAAGTGAAAGAATTATCTGGGAATAAAGGAGAAGTAGCATCTTCTAGAAAGGACACAATGAAACGAGGAACTGCCATTGTGAAATATGTGCTGTAATTCTCGTCTTTTACACGTGTGTGATTTACTTGTAGGTTTTTTAAAATAAGTGCTTGAATGTATGACCTTCAAAAGAAGCAGTCTTATTAGATGAAAGAGAGTTGACAGAAACCAAGTGTTTCTAAGAGAGCACATGGTCTCAATCAAGAAAAGACCAGCAGGAATTAAACAAGACAGCTGATAAAAGACAGAAGATCATTTAGATGTATAGATTTAAAATGGAAACATGCTATATTCAAACCTACTATAAATTCATCTTGAGAATAAATTAATTCCGTAACTACACTCGGTATCTGAAACATACCCCCAGAGACTGGCTACTACCCCCAAAACTGTGTAAGTGGAGCTTAATTTATATCATAAGCAATTCAAGAGAAAAACTTAGTAAGAGTCCTGCTATTCCTTAAATGGCAGGAAATCAAATGTAGACAACTATTACAGAAAACATTTGCCTTTGGGGGACGTAAGGGCCTAAGACTCAAGAGAAAATTGCAATAGTGTTGTGTGTGTGTGTGTGTGTGTGTGTGTGTGTACATATATAGAAACGTGATTTTGATTTTTATAAGCTTGCTTATGGAGGGTTGGAACACAAATATTTAAGGTAGAAAAATCAAGATGACTCTTGGCCATCTATTTTCTCCATCTGACACTGGAGGGGCCTAGCTCAGTGGTGATGTTTACATAACGTTCAGTTGCTAATCTGCTAGGTGAGGACCATTTGTTCGTTCATTCAGCAAATATACCTTGGTGTTCTTGAACCGAGCCAAGTTAACTTGGCTCTAAGTGACTGTCAGGTTCTTCGGCAGCTCCTAGAGGTTAAATGTTGGGGGCTGGAGGAAGGCCTGTTGCGCATCTTGGCCTCCGGGTAGTTACAATGGAAGCCAGCCCCTGGCCAAGTTCTGACAACCTACGTTTTTCAGTCAATGAGAATAAAAACATCACGCGGCCTGTTCTTATAAATCTGAGGCCGTTCTTTCTATCCTCAGGAGACTCCAACAGGTTTCTGCATGAATGGCTTCGTTCCAGCACACGGAGCACACTGACACCTCTACCTCGGGCCCAGCCACAGAGGCCCCGATGGGGTGGGGGCCCAGGTCCTGCAGTCCAGTAGGCACACGGCGCCGCCCAAAAGATGTGAGGCTCCAGAACCTAATCCCTTTAGATATTGTGCTCTTCCAGGCTGCCGCTGGCTCCACAGCCTCATACTCTGAACACACATTGCACCAGTGAGAAATTTCCTTTTAGAATCCTTCCATGCTGATTAGCCACCTCTCTGGTGTAGATTTCAATGATGTTGACTCCCAGTTAGGGTACTTCCAGTACTACCTACTCAGTCTAGGTTGTAGATTAAAGATTCATTATGCATAATTTTTTAATTAAAGTACTAAACAAACGTTGGGATCCTCCTAGGTGCTAGGGACTGTGCTAGGTCCTGAGTGTACATGATGATTACAATAAACACTCGAGTTCCAATGTCCAGAAAAACTCCAGCCATTGTTAATATACAATAACAGTTTGGGTAACATCAATGTGACCTGGCAGCCAAGGAGAGTGGACTGGAATGCACATCTGTGAACAATGATGACTTCACTGTACTAGTCAGTGGGGGCACTAGACACCACTGAGTGAGCATGTGTACTGTGTGGCTGTTGCATTCAAAATGACTGAGCAAGTAGAGCAACAAGGTGGCACCAAATTTTGTGTTAAGCTTGAACATACCTCCATGGAAACTACTCAGATGATTCAGAAGGCTGCAGCTATGGGCAACTGGTGACTGGCAGCTTCATCACAACAACGTGCCTACTCATGCATCACGTCTCCTACAGAGTTTTTTGGTGAAACATCAAATCACCCAGGTAACTCAGCCCTGCTACAGCCCAGATTTGGCGCCCTGTGACTTCTGGCTTTTCCCAAAACTAAAATCACCTTTGAAAAAGAAGAGATTTCAGACTGTCAGTGAGATTCAGGAAAATATGATGGGGAAGCTGATGGCACCTGGGAGAACTGTGTGAGGTCCCAAGGTGCCTACTCTGAAGGGGACTGAGATGTCTTTCCTATGTAAAATTCTTCTTGTATCTTGTATCTCCTTCAGTGAATGTCTCTATTTTTCATAGTGCATGACTGGATACCTTCCAGACAGACCTTGTGTAATTGCAAGTTTGCTAAGACAGTTGAAGTGACTGACAGTCTCTGAGGTGGAGACGGGGGTGGCAGTTGAAGAAAAGAAGGAATTACTGAAAGCAGACTAGCTACTGTCATTGGGTAGCGAGTTTTCTTGTATTTCTCTAACTTGGATGTTTAAGGCAGGAGGTTTGCAGAAAGTCACATATCCAGGAGCTGTGGGGTCTAGAGAAATTAGAATAAATGCAGATAAGTCTCAAAATGGGTGCCAGTCAATACTCACTTTAGCATTTATTAAATCATGTTGTTACTTTCCAAAGTCTATGCTCCGAGTGTCTGTAGAATTTTGAGCACAAGGTTTAGCCAACATTCTTGGCTCAAGCCCAGTGTTCTCTTGATTACAGGTTTAAAAATGAAAATAAGAACAACAAAAAAAAGCTTTATGTTTTGTTTAGAGAGATTTTTTTTTTAAGTAGGCCAAATCTCTTGTTCAGCTAAACTTTGAAGGCTGAACTCAGGATTAGGAATTAACATGTTGTTCACTTACACACATATGCTTGCAGCCAAGAAGGCATTTTTCCTTTCCCCCCACTCTAGTAATCAGAGACTGTGATTTAAGCAAAAATAACAGTTGCTAATTGTCAATGAATGTGCATCGTTTTCAAGCTTGTATGTCACTCAGAGGCATGCCTACGTGGAAGGGAAAAATGTGTTTTTGCCTCACATTCCCTTTTTGCTTCTCCCAGAATTCTCTGATGATTGATGTCTTCCACCTCTTCCACCCTCGTCTTGGGCCTCAAAAGTGTTCCCTGAACCCTACAGCTAGCGTGTAACTGCAGACATGGAGGTGTGGTGGAGGAGGGGGAAGGGCTGAGGATCTAAAATCAAACATGTATGTGGTCTGACTTCTCCTGAACCTTCTTCCCTGCTCCTAACTGCTAAAGGCCTGTTACCCTTCCGGGCAGCCACACTACCAGTTCAAACATCCCTGCTGGACTGCCACTACCTTACCACCCCTTTCCAAATGCCAGCTCTTCCTTCTAGGTTCCAAACCATGGAAAGACGTTATAAACTTTTCTGATTCCTTTCATATGCTTGCCTTGATTCCTTCTTTGAAATTATCCTTTTCTTACTGAACAATGGCAACAACAAAAAAGAGTTTGTTGGGCTTTCTATTGGTAGTTTTAACATTTTAGAGGTGGTAGAGAGAAGAACCTATGTCTCCCGTGGAGAGGGGACGACTCAGTGATTTGAACCGATAACACACACATATACCTACCTTAAATTGTGCCCCCCCCCGTTTCCTGTCCCCTGCTCCTCTGTTTCTATTTTTTCCACAGCACTTTTTGCTTCCTAACAGTGTACATCATTTCCTTATTCCTTCTGTTGAGTGTTTATGACATTTCACCCCTGCTAAAATGGAAGCTCCATGAGAGAAAGGAACTAAAATAGTCCTGGCATTTAGTAGATACTCGGCAAGATGTACTGAATGGAAGAGAATTCCTAAATGGAATTTTAATGACTATCATGCATGGCATTGGCTACCTTATACTGTTTAAGACCCAAGAAATCACAGTAATCTCTCAGATACCTCTCTCTAGCTCAAAGGGGAAATAAAATTTGTGCTTTAACACATAGTTTAACCACAAAGACCCCAGTTTGTTTGGGCTTCTAGTAAAACTCAAAAGCCAACAAGAAAGAAGAGTGCAAAGAACAAATCCCAAGGTATCTGAAGACCTTCTTTTATAATTAAGGCGTTAGCAGTCATCACTCAGCCAGGTGTCATCCCGCACTAATATTAAAGCCTAACGTTTAGGAGTAAATATTAGTGCCTCCCTGAGAGTGTATTAATATTATATATATTTTTTAATTTGGAAAACTTTCAGATTCAAGTGAATAAGTAGCTTCCTTTTACAAGGAGCTATTGAAAGTAATTGTACATGCAACGCTTACAGAGTATTTTTTTTATCTTATAAAAGGATAATTTGCTAAACTTGATTAAAAATCAGACATTGAACTTGATCTATCTGAGATTGCTGCATATACTGCTGAGCTACTTTAATCAAATTCCACATTATTATCTTTTTATTTACTTTTACTTTGCCTGCAGGTACAATAAAGTGAAAATATGTAAGCAATGGAGCATATTTATAATACTAGTCAGAGTGGCAGGTGGGTTGTAAAATAAATGTAATTGTTTTCAAAGATTGAACCAGATTAGCATGGATTAATACATTCATTTTGAAATCCACGGCAGGAAGTATTCTAAGCATGCCTTCAAACAACCCTTGTTACTCGGTTTATCTCCTATCTTAACTACTACAAAATCACCGCCCCATAAAACAGGGCACATTTTACCCCTGTTCATTTTCATAGGAAAGAAATGCAATTTATTAAACCAGACAAGAAAGCAGTCATCTGCCATATTGAAGGCCAGATTTGCAGTGATTTGCACTCTGGCTTTCAACAGATGAACAACAGTGACAGACATGGAAGCCAGAATTGTGGCTGCAATAAATATTCATAACCGCTCCTGCCCAGGGAGCACAGGGAGGGGGTCTGTGTCAGCAGCACAGGGCTAGCAGAGGGTGAAGCAGGGCCACACCTTCCCAGCACATGGGCTGGGAAGCCCTGGGCAGTGCAGGCTGAAATCCCTCTTGGAGGAGGAGTGGCGTGTTCCTGGGTGATTTTGCAGTATCCTTGACTTGTGGGAAGTGAACTCTTTCAGACACGCCCTGCTGGTAAAGCCATTAACCCTCTTCTCTCACTTGGAAATAAATCTGCTTGCGAAAGGCTGTTGTCAGTGTGTGATGCCCAGCAGGGCAGAGTCAGCCCCGAGGGGGAAAGAGTGGTTTCTGAGGCAATTTAAGACCCAAGGCTGACGATGAGAAACCTGCCCAATTTTAAGAGGAATCAGTCCTTGGTGAATTATACTCAGTGAAGCTAAGAACATGTGTATTATAGAGTCTCTGGACAGTCTCAATGCTGACAAATCCTGTTTCTGTGACTTTAGTTGTAAGTATCCCCCGATTTTACATTGAACGACTATAATTTATGTCTGTTTTCACAGCAGGGATCTTGTCTACCTAGCAATTTAATGTCATTTATGGAAGAAATATCAATTGAATTTCCCAAATAACTGGTCCACCTCCTAAGCTAATCATATTCCTGTTTTTATTTTGCCCAATAGGAAACTTGAAGTACCAAAATCTGTGCCCCAGATTTACTAACTATGTGACATCTTACCAGTGAACTTGTGGGTAGCATTTCCCTCCTGATTTTTAACTTGATATACTACCATTTGCAATCCAGCTTGTTTGTTTTTAATCTTACTTGATTTTATGTATTTTTGTAAGTAAGGCAAAGTCTTTTATAGAAGGATCACATTATCTAACACATGGACACATATGAACACACAAAACGGTGAACGGTATGCAGTGGCTAGAATCAAGGAAGTTTGCCTGATTAAGCAGAGGTTACTCCAGTCTCGCCGTAGGTCAGTCAGAGCCATAGGTAGTCTAACATTACTTAACCTGATCAGTGCCTTACAGTTATTGACTAATATCTAAATAATTTACTGGGGTGAAATACTACCAGTTCCACAGTAGAAATAGAATAATGCTTTAGGGTGTTTTCTTCTGGCTCCTAGTGAATTCCAGGTGTCGTCCATGTAATCAAGCATCCATCCTCCTGGGCCTTGGATGCTGTGTGAGGTCTGGACCATTGGTGTCGGGCTTTTTTGTTTTCAATGATGTCATTCATTGCTCCAGTGATGAATACTGCAAAAGCCTTAGCTTTTAGACTTACGCTGACTCTTCCAGCTTTCCAGAACAATTGTGAGTGAGATCCCTTCGAGAATGAAATAACTTCTCTTCCTGCCCAGCTGCCATGAGAAACTCACATGCTCAGCAAACGTAAAACAGGCCTGACTCTGTCTGAGGAAGTAGATTTGGCAGCACCAGGCTCTGTTTGGGAATCCCTTTGTGATCCAAATGAAGAGTTCTCCAGCAAAACATTTGGATGCTGTTGCAAGGGAGGCTGATACATTTCTCCCTGCAGTTGCGCTGAGCTGTGGCGTAGCATGCTAGGGGGTGAAAACAGCAGATTCTACTGCCTGAGACTACGAAGAGAGGAAATTTTAAAAACGTGATTGTGAAGTATTATTCTAAGACCAAATTGCCTTGTTCATGTTTTGCTCTGTATTTGCTTTCTTCTTTGTCTACACTGGGTTTTCTTCTACCGTCCCATTGATGTGGGAGCCATCCACGAAGTAACAACTGCAGAAACCAAAAAACAAAACAAAACAAAACAAACGGGGTCAGTTTGTCCTCTCTCAAAAGCTGACAGCTCACAGCTCATTTTTTCATGCTGGGAGAATTGATACTCCCGTCAGGAAAGCACTTTGCTTGGAACCGCCAGCCCAGAGAGGCATCTCTGAGATGGTTTTCTCCGAAGTCATTAACTGCAGTCGTACAAAATATAAATGAAAGAAACCTCAAATTTCGGCATTTTATTCACAGTTTACTTATGTCATTATCTAGTTTGCGTCTAATTCTTTCAAGAACACATGCTTCCTCCCATGTCCTTGGCATCCTCGTGGTCAGAAATACTTTCTGGACAGTTAGGCTAACAACGTGCATGACGAGACTGAGCGCATGAATGGAGTCGTGCGTGTCAGAGAACTTGCACCCCTGGCCCATTAGGTGAGTGAGTTGCCCATGGCTGCGCAGATGGCAATCAAGAGACCCCTGAGCCTTACCTTGGACTCCTCCTGTGTTAAATAATCAGCCAAATAATCTAGCTGCTCTGAACCACTTTTACTTTATGTGTTAAGTGTGGGGGTTGTACTAAATTATCTCTAAAATAGTTTCTAAGCTTCTACTGGCTATGCTATCCACATTTTATTTAATCTATCTAAAACATACTTAGCTTGATGGATTTGGAGAAAGACATTCAAAATAATGAGCTTTTTTCCCCCTCTCATTTAATCGCCTTTTACCGCAGTCAGTACTTCTCCATCTCACCCTCTCATCCTAGCACACCTGGCAAAGGAGTAGCCTCTTATCAGAGGCCCTGGCTCCTGCACCCCAAAAGATGCAGCCTGGCCACTGGTCCAGGGAAGCACTAGAATTGGGGGTAGAGGAAGGGGACGTGTATTGAATAAGTCCCACAGCTGATTTGGCTCCTTAAGCATCACTGATCTATCGTTGTCCATTTTTGTATCTGAACTGGGGAGGGAAGCCTGTTCGTTGCTAATGATCAGGATTACTCTTGAATTTCCAAGGTGGTCTCATTTGAGTTTATTTCAAAGCCACTAAAGCAAAGTTCTCAAAGCTTGCCTGCCTTCCCAGAGCCCTCTGATACAATCATGCTTTGCCCACACTGGGCTGTGGCTTAAAACTCCCAGCTTCCGTGGATTCAAAGCTCCCCTATTTAGCATCTACCTTAGAACTTATTGTATGTTTACCTGAATCCCTGCCACTATATTCTGGTTCAAATAGACAATATCATCATTTATTATCATTCCCTAAACCTTCCTAGTATTCTCAGTATCTTTTCAGATGTTTGCATTCTGCTAAATTTGTTCCTAAATTACTATTTACAACTAGACATGGCTTACTCATTGTTTGCCTTGTGATATTTAAGCATTTTCTGAGACTTCACAAAATAGCATCAGAGAATTTTAGCATTTTCACACACACCGAAGTAAATGTGGATTAAGTAACGTTAATCTTTAGAAATATGACAACTTTTGATCTTGGTGCCCATTTTTATTTTTGCGTGTGTGATGTGTCACCTCAACAGTAAATCTTCACACGGCTTTGAAGATGATACACTAATAAGAGGCCGGACACGTGGCTTGCCCATTAATCTTTTTCTCTGTCAGTCTGCAGGGGAAGAGGCACAAGTGTTAGCCAAGTTTCCCAGTAAAGAAACCGAGACAGTGTGTGATCAGTCTAAGCTATTGTCAGAGAGATAGGGTTAAACATGAGTGCAGCTTTTCAGTGTTCATTCCATCCATGATGAGGACGTGCTGTAGAGCCTCGGGATGAAACCCATAGTCAGGGTTAACTGACGAAAGCAATCATTTGTGAAATTTGATGGTTAATGGGAAGTCTTATAGAGAATTCTCGGTGTTGGGTATGAAGAACTGCTTGAATGTCATTATTACACGTGGCAGAAGCAATGCACAATTAAATGCATTTCCTTCAACACAATAGTGCTGGTATTAGGGTTTTTTCTAGTCTCTTATTTCCTGAAACTGCTCTATAGATTCCTTAGCATTTGTGTATATTGTAGGTAGAACCTCTGAATTTTGACCACCGAGCAAAGATTAGTGCTTCTGATAACTCAAGAAACCTAAGTCGTGGCCCTGTTCTACTGCTTACAAGGCTCATAGCCTTAGGCAAATGACTGGGCCTATTGCATCCCATCTCTCTCTGTGCAACTGCAGAAATGATGTGTAGCATCTCTGAGATACTGTTAAATTTTTCATTCAGTATCTATTGAGCGTCTCCTATTAGATAGGGACTGTTAGAAATCAGAGTGACTTAGGCTGAGCATCTTCAGGTCTTTCCAGATACACTAAATTAACACATTTTGATGAATATGCAAAGGGTTAAGGGATGCTGAATGCTTGAGATACTAAGTTTTTTGAAGCATAATTCCTTGTTATTTCTTAACCTCCGTTATTTGCTCTTAATCTTATTTCCTACACATGATCAAGTCTGGTTCTTGGCCAGTGCTCGGTGAATTAGAATAGACAGTATAAATGAATTTAGTGCATAAAATTTTATGAGACACTATATCAAATACGTCAGTAAAATCAAGATGTATTATTACAACCACTGTAGATATTCATGGTCTAATCTTGTAATTATATTTTTTAAAATTGGATTTGTACAGCCTTATTATCCAATTATTCACCCCTTGCTGTTCACAGGTACATAAATGTTTATAGCTGTGTTCCTTAATGTTGGCTCATTGCATTTACTAGAAAAGAATAACGTCAGAAGTGATTTCCGCAACTTTCATACTTTCTTCATTGTAAATGTAGAACTTGTGTATCCTTTTTTAATGTTCTGTTATTTCTTTATAAGAAAAATTAACAGAATAATACAATATATACCCTCGTTTTCCATTTCATAAGTTTGGGTGCTGATAAGCAATCATTTGAGGCTAAACTACCTTTATCATTCAAATTCTAATAAAAGGAACATTCTTAAATGTAACTTTATCTAAAGGCAATGTGGCCAGTTCTTTGGGCTCTATGGAGGTTCTGAAACCCAGTAAAGAAGACCACAGTGTATATAACCGTATCTCGATTCACTCAAAGACTTTGCGAGTGCCTGCCCTGTGTCTGGCACTGTGGGCTCGGGGAAACCAGACATGATGGTGATGAGCCCCTTTCCACAAGGAACTCACAGTTTCATATAACTACTGACCACTTCCACTTTATGATATGGTATAAAAGCTGTACCTGGATATAAAAATAAATTCCTTTTCTGGAAAAGCTACCTGGGGCAGATGTATGAAGCCCTTTAGTAAGTTCCAGCTGGCATCCTTGCATAAAATATAACTGGGTAGTTTTAATATTTTTGGTGAATATTTTCAGGGGCAGACTTTAATGATCATTGAAACACTAATTCTGCTGGTTTTCTTCACTTACAAAGTATTTTGAATCGTAATGTAAATTAAGGTATGCAGTAACCAGTTTTAGGTGCTAACGCCACTAGACTTTATCTGTAACTAAATAAGAAATATACTACATAACTGACAAATTCCTCTTAACTGAAAAAAAATCTCTTCAAATTCCTAAGTTACTGAGGACTGGAACAAAATACTGGGGAGAATGTGCAATGTATAATAACCGTGTATCAATTGAAACTTGGAGTTATTTATAAATCAGAAAACTTGGGCTTAGAATTTTATTTTAATACCGAGGACAAGAGCTATAGAAGCAACAATATTTGCCCAAAAGACATGAAAGAACAAATGCTAGAATCCACATTTCTCTTCCCCATCGATACTTGTGTTAATATGTATTATTCTACTGCAAAATTGCTAAAGAGAGTCAATTAAATACAGATAACTCTATAACTGTATATGTATCTCTATCTGTATCTCTATCATATCTATATATCGTAACCATACGTAATATCTGTATTTTCTGGTAATCATATGAAACAAGGCTGACTGTGGCTAGAAAACGTGAGTTGAAAGAGTGTTTGCGTGCTGACAGCGGCAGATATAAGTCGATATCACCTTAACCAGAGCCCACACAGCCCTGTAAATCAATACCACCTTAACCAGAGCCCATGCAGCCCTCTGGTTTCCCAGCCTCAGCCAAAGGTTGCTCCCCCAGCGTGCAGAGGACAAATGCAGAGAACAAAGTTCACCTACCTGTACCTCACACACCCCACTGACTTCCGTTCCATGGAGGAACAATATGCTTGTGCATGTTCCCCAGTGCTAGATGCTTCATGAACCATTGTAAAATGATGTACATTGATAAACAAAATCAAATAAGATCAAATTATTTTTCAAAGTTGTGGTATCTCTAAATGCCAAGAATTAACACGAGACAGCATTTACCCTTTGACTTTTTTTATGCTTAAAAGGGACTTCGCCAGGTGGAAGGTATAATAATTAAAATACCAATTGTAACTAATAATTTAAAAGAATAATTGTCTTTTTTAGTTGGTAAAGGACTTGGAAACTATGCCACATGAGGAACTAGGGAAGCATTTAAATATGCTGTTAGCAAAGGGAAGCCTAGAAGGAGAAGCTACGCGATAACTCAGTGTTGCATGCTGAGGGTCTCTGTTTTTAAGTGGAATACGGTGTATGCTGTGAGGCCATTCCAGAAAAATGTCTTTTGAGTCAACCTAGGGAACAAATTTCCAACCTTCTCAAGAGCTGAAGCTGTCTGAGAGTGACGTGGGTGTTAATGAGGCAGGGGTCTCATCCCCTCAAAGTTTGAGACAGAGCTTACGCTTTTTCTGAGGGATTTTGCAGCAAATGAAGCAGATGATCTCGATTCCCTTTCAACAATGCATATGAACCTGCGAAGACATTTTTGAGCAGTTATACCAATGAAAGTACAAAGGACCTTTCAAAACAGAAGGAAATGGTGCTGGATTTCCTTCATCCAATGGGATCCTGTGTGGAGAAGGACCCAGAGGTCCCCTCAGTGTGACTGAGCACTGCAGCCCATTGAAGGTGCTGTCCTGGGAAGAACGAAGGCAGGTTTTCATCCTGGCACACATGCCTGGCCTGTGCCCTCTGCCTTGTCCCCGTGTAGCGTTTGATAACTCATTATATTCCCCCTCTCTTCTTTGGGCACCTAAGCATGTTTGGTTAACTCAGCTTTGACATTTCCATGATGATTAGGCTTCCATGGAGAGGGTTTGTAAAGTTAACTGAAAATTACACAGTTGTAACTTAGAATACAGCGTGTGGTGTGTGTTATAGACATAGTCCCTTTTAGAGTGAATTATGATTTGATTAAAATTATAGTGAACAAGTAGAAGATTTTACCACTACAAAACTTTATTAATTGACCTCTTAAATGATCAAAATCCCCTGGTGTCATGTTTTGGGAAGTCTCCTGTCGGACTTCCACATGACCTGTGTTCTTTACGGTTTGCCGAGCTTAAAGGAAGTTATTCAGCACAGAGCTCAGTTAGAAATGCTCTCCGAAACGCGGGAGGCTGCACCTGCGGTTTTATCGGGAGCTCCACCAGAGGCGATCAAGAAGCCCTGTGGCCTGGAATAGCAATCCGTGCACCCACCCACAGGAGAGGTGCCTTTCCTTAGTCCAGACCTTTGGAAAAGACAACATTTCGAGAGCAGCTAGTCTAGAAAAGCAGCAATGCTTCCATGGCTGGTTTTTTAATCAAATCTCCTTGTCTTAAAAACAAGGCAAGGAAGTCTATGTGCATGGTTACATGGCACAGCCACCATAAAAATAAAAATTAAAAACTATAAAGGTAATAACAGCTACAGTATTCTGATTTTTTGCCAAAAGTCTAATGGCCTTGAGAGAATTATAGGGTTTCAATTTTCATACAGATGAACTCTCCTAAGTGATTTTTGCAGATATTTGTACACAGTTAAGCATTTGTTCACTGTCAAGCATGATTAATGTCTTTTTCTTCCATCTATTTCCTCTTCTAAATATATCTATTTTGACCATTCGCTCTGGTGAATTTTTTTTCCTCTGAGACAATGTACAGATAAGGTAATAAATATAACTAACAACCGAGGAGGGGGGACCCTGGCCAGGTGGCTCAGTTGGTTGGTGAATTATCCTGTACACCAAAAGGCTGCGGGTTTGATGCCCGGTTTCTCTCTCTCTCTCTCTCTCTGTCTCCCCCCCCACCCGCCATCTCCAAAAATATCAATAAATATATCCTCAGGTGAGGATTAAAAAAAAAACTAAGGAAGGGCATTGGTTTGAGTTTTGGTAAACACCATTTTCTAATTGTTGCCATGATAGTTTACATGTGTCTATTTTTAACATTTTATGTATAACCTATATATAATTGTCCTAAAATATATTTAATGAAGATTGCTATCAAGGCATCCATGTCTTCAAATGTAGTATGTCTTGCATAAAATTCTGTCTATCTTCCCATAGATAGAATGAGAAAGCCCTTCATATATTTGCCTGCACCTTTCTGGGCACCAGAGAAGCAACACTGATGGTCTAGCTTCTGATTGGGGGATGTTTGCGGCCTTGTGGGAGGAGACAGGCAGACAAACAGCAATGATAGGCCAATGTGATATATGCTTAATATGTATTGAAGAGCCACGCCACCTAACCCAGACCAGAGGGGTGGTACCCAGGGTCTCGGGGTGAAACCAGAAGGACGTTGCCTGTGAGAGAGAGAAAGATGAATAAGGTCAGGAGACTGGAATGCGGGCAAGGGAAAGAAGCAACATGTGCAAATGCCTCAAGTCAATAGTGCTGGGCCCTATTCGGGAAACGTGGCTCTAGGAGAAAGAATTTCTCACGTTGGAGTGAGGAAGAGAGTCATGTCTACACCTAATTATTTTTCAACTCACACGTGAACTCTCCACACAGCCCTTTTCCTCCTTGACTTCTGCATCGAATGGCCACAAATGTGAGTGTTGGCCCTGCACTAGAATAAGAACTTCAATAATGACTTTGAATGAAATCGATCGTTTGATTGCAATCCAGAAATACCGTCATCGTTACTCTTCTCCTAAAATACTCGCGGATGAAAGCAGCCCACTCACGAAATGTGCGAGGCTTTTTACATAAGCTTTGTTAAAAATCATTCCTTTGATCCCATATCATAATCTCCTTTAAATAAAGTACTGCCAATGTTTTTCTGGGACAGAGCTCAGCACAAAAACAGAGCTACCATAATGCCAGCGAGAATGCGGTCACACGTGTTACAAGTAGAGACATTCTCTATAAAACTCGTTTTAGGGACCCTTGGGGAGGTTCCCATTTATCTGTATTTAGCGTGAGGAGTAGTCCTGGGCCTAAGAATAAATTGTCTTCCCTTTTAACGTCATCATTCATTCCGGCGTCATGGCAGCAGGAAGAGACCTTTCTCGGCATTGACCTCAGGCTATGGAACCTGGCCCCAGGGGTTGAAGCCATGGGATCACATGGAAACTCCCTCAGTGCGACCTATCACAGAAGCCCAACTAGCAGGTGGCGTTATGCATTCATGGCGTGGTCTTTGTCTCCAAGCCACTGAAGCCTGAGGACCCTCCAGGAGAGGCCTTTAAATAATCTTGAAGTTTTCACTAGAGATTTGTTCGACCTTGAAGAGGAGATGTCGGACTTATCAATAATGATATGTGAACATAAGAAGTCACAGTCAACAGTATAAACTGCACTAGTTCCAATCTCCTTGCCACTTGGGAAATAAATCATGCTACTTATAAGAACAAATACAATAATGTTGTCATTTAAAAATGAAGATGAAGCCACGTGTTAGAATTTAAGCAGAAATCTGTGCATTCAGCAGGGTTTCTGTTGTTTCAGAAATCAATGTATATTAGAGGGCCATACTTAAGCCGTTTATTTTCCCAGCAATGTGAAAATCTTCAGTCCAATGGTAAATACTGAGATTAAAGACATCATCCTTTATTTGACAAAGATCTTCAACAGCCCTGGTGCATTTTTTCAGGGCAGCAATCATTATGTGAAAGTACAGATCAAATAACTCATTTTCAGGAGCTCAGCAAAAATATTACTTTTTCAAAAGGAGGCGGATAAGTAAGTCTTGTTCTCCTGTTCCAAGAGCATATGGGATGTAATATTTTCAGAAGAATATTATGTGCAGTATAAATGAGGTTATCTTTTAAAGGTTGTAATGAAGATTTTAAAATGATTTTCAACAGATTTCAAAAATCATGATGGATTTAAACTGCTTGAGCCCATTTGGGTAACTTAGAACTCTCATAAACTCTTCTTCAGGATGCTCCTACGTGACATTATGCCCATTGAATTGTACAGCCCTGCACCAGAAGCTATGTTTTGCACACCCTTGAGGACAGATAGAAAGACCACCAATGGTAGTTATTTGATGCTCAGTGTTGATGATGGAAGCAAAGCAGACAGTGACCCAAACCTCACCAGCTTTCCAACACATCAACACCAAATGCCTACTTAGTATTCTGCCTGTGACTTTTGGAAGGAAATGGGTTGGGTTTAGTTGGCAAAATGATTACGTTATTGCCTTGCCCAGGAAGATAGCATAAAAGAAACAAAAATATTTACTTCACTGTAATTTGTATATGCTTTCTTGGGTTAAAATTGATTATATCCAGTATAATGAATCCAGTATAGCATCTGAGTGTAATACAATGAATGAAGTTCAGAGAAGACAGCAATTTTAGCCGCTTTCCAGAATTGAGGTGGTTGTTTTAATCTAGAAAGCTGGGAAACAAATAAAGGAGCTGGCCTACCAGACATTTTTACTCCTGGATCTTAACATTCTTTTTATACTCATATGTTTATAAATTTGCATACATTTTGAATTATAGAACATGAAAAAAAATCTTTGCTTTTATCATGTAATAGCACAGAATCACCTGCATTAATAGTGTGTGAAGTCATAACCGATTTGTGAATATAATAATACAGTAAGCCTAAAAACATAGTCTTCCAACTCTAGCATGGTAAATGTGTTTTTTTAGACATATAGAATTTTCCCAGGAACATTTTGCTCTAAGATTGCATGAGGTAGAATGTCCAATTAGTGTCTCTGATCTCTTCCTTCTCTCCATTTTAGTTGTTGGCACCATGGTATTTCAGAGATTTCTAACAAGACAGTTTAAAAGTAGGAGATAAATGTAAAGACAGAAATGTTGTTATTTAGCAGCAGTCACAGATTCGCGCTGGAGGTGTTCTTCATTCCTCTGAATGCAGGTCGAGTCATCAAGATCTCTGCAGATGATGTATTTGAATTTACTGAGGACAGTTATGGTACCCATGGTGAACTTAATGCAAAAATGTTCCTGCGAGCTGCTTTACACTTTAATATTTCTAACTAATAGGACAGTTCAAGTACGTACGCTACAGCTGTACACATGCGTGTTCCTGTACACATTTTTTAAAATCTGTAAATAATATAAACACCGCTTCCACAGGGTTCCATAACCATTGCGAAGTTTGTCTCCACCACTGCTCCTTACATTGTCGTCGATTATTTATTTACGTGTCTATTTCCTGCACTAGATTTTTTAGCTCTGTGGGTGAAAGGGTCAAGTCTCAATCGCCTTTATTTCCCCAGCTCATACCCCATTGTCTGGCTCACAGGCACGCCACAGCAAATATTTCCTAATGAAATAAGTTATGTGGTTACCATGTTTGAGAGCCAGACTATTGAGTGGACACTGTAGTGTTTTCATTATTTTAACATGCCGTAATAAATGCTGTAAATAATACTATTTGTTCTAGTACTTTCCCTCTTTTAGGGACATTAAAATACAATTATTTCCAAGAATCCCAATGAGATTTCACTTCCCATAAAAGAGAAAAGCAGAGACCAGCCATTTGAAATTCATCGACCCAGAATCTAATCTCAGAAGAACCCAATTCCCCAGCCCTCAGGTGAAACTTCTTAAGAAAAGACAGACGGACTGAGCGTCTGGAAATTTAGAGTCTGTGAATCTGGGCTCCTGAACTGACTGAGGCATTCGCTTCCTTTGTGACTTCATTTCTGCAACGAGACTTAAAGGCTGAGAATTTGGGGAAAAAACTGCTGAGAAGCAACTCTAATTATATTTGTAAAAATCAATTGTTATAAGAGCAAATAACAGACTACTCTGATATATTAATCTGTACAGAAATCATTCATAAACATTCAGATTATTAGCTATGACCTTAAATAAATAGAAAGGATAAACCCCAATAATAATAGTGAAAATGATAATATAATAAATTTCTCAATTCTGAGGGGGAATATTTCACTTTCTTTTACATTACTAATCAAGGTCGAGGATGCATTTCTAGAGTCTTCTGATGGGCTTCATGATAGGAATTAACAATTTAATTGAGTATTTCAAAGAGAAATGAGATCTGACGGAATGGGTATAAACACAGAAAGGTTCTGGACACCTGGGTCCAGAGCAACTATATTATCACCCAAATATCACTATTACTGCTGAGTATCTCTTAAAAGATTGATTAATTAATTAAGAGGTTTAAGAAATACCTCTTAATATTTTTATTACTCAACTATTCAGTCATTTCTAGGACAGATTCATGGTGCTTATCGAAAAATATTTATAGCACATTTAATAATGCGTAGTTGCAAATGATCCTAATTTACTTATTTTCCAAATTGGAGGAAACGACTCTCTGGTGCTCAAAACCATATTTTCTCTTCGGTTATTTTTCCACCGCTTCGTCATGCCAACTGAAATGTTCCTATTTGATGTCCCTCTTTAAACTCAAATGTTTAAGCTTGTGTGTAGTTCAAGGGTCCATCTGCCTTCCACAGAACCGGACACACACCCGGTGCTCGGGAAACGCCTCTCCCCTCAGCCCCTCGTCCAAGCCTGTGCTCTTCTTCCTGTTCTCCGCTCGTGTTCATCACAAATTCTTCTGCTCATCCTCCATTTCCTTGGGTTCTTTGGATCTTCAGAAGTTGAAGGTGCACATCCTTTATGGAACTTTCTCCAGTTACTCTGCAAGTGCTGCGACTTTCCCTCTCCTGACCCCATCTATACCCAGAATTGGTGACGCGCTGTTTATCATCAATTATTCTCAAATAATTCCAGGGATGCTGACCCAGGCTCTTCAGCCAAACTATGGGTTCTCTAAGGAACGGACCCTATTTTTCTTCTGGAACACAGCACAGCGTAGAATGCTTAGGAACTGGCCCCAGCACACCTGGTGCCTGGCCTGACAGGTGTCCTGCCTGGTGGTTGCACTCAGGTCTCCACCAGAAGGTCACCTGCTCCAAGGGGCTCACTTCACCATTCTACCCAAACTTCCATCACACTGCGCCCTTATTCTGCTCTAGGTTTTCTTTTTTCAAGAGAACTTATCGCTACTCAGCAATATGTTAATTATGTATTAGTTTCTTTCTTTCTTGTCTGCTGCATTCCCGTAAAAATACAAGTTCCCTGAGGTCAGGCACTCTCCATTTCTTTCTGCTGTATCCCTGGGGCCCCAAGAGCACCAGTGATTGACAGACAATAAGTGTGCACGGGGAGTGCCTCTGTTCAGTATCTAGTTTTCCGATTGACAAGGAACCATTATGATTTTGACTCAAGTCCTATTCCAAGTGAACAGGTATAGGTTTTATATTCCATGAAGCTAAATATATTTCTAGTATTGATACACACTTAGGTGGACAACTGTAACAAGTTTAACAGAAATCCCCCATTAGTTTTCTGATAAAACACAGGCCCTAGATGTCAATGCCTTTTTATTAACCTCTCCTCTGTCCACTGACTTAAAGATAAACAGATCACAGGGCTGTATAATGCTTGTCAGATATCTAGAAACGAGGCATGTTTGAATAAATGAAGAAGGGCTGAAGACATTTTCTGCAAGGGAAACAGCTCCCCCTTTGTGAGTCACATTACTATACAATGACTATAGTTCCATCATCTCCCAAGAAGCTCAAGTTTATAAAGTGTGCTTCTTAACAAAATTACTTTATGCCAGTGTTTAGTCACCATTACTAATTACAATGCAGTGCTTTGTGACATGTTACATGGACGTTTTTATTAACTGCACATAAATCCTGAGAAACCGTGCTTTGTTACTGCCACCTCTTCCTTTAGAGATTTTGCATCCTAGGCCAAAGCCTGAGTCATAATGAGAACCCCTGCAGAATTCAAATTCCTTCTCCATGTGCTTCTCCCTTGGTACACAGAGCATTTCGTTCCTCTGTGCCATAAAGTACTTTGACTTAATATATGTGTTATTTGAGAAATGAGGACTCTGAGATATGAAAAGTTTTACTTAGCTATGATCCATAATTCAAATCAACTGAAATTCGTGTGATGCATTGTCTGCAGGAATGTGAATGCATACCCTCAGGATGATAATTCCAAAAGTTAGTTTTATGAAAGTGAATTAAAATGGCAGTTAACCATTTCATATTAGAATAAGAGCCATTTGACATGAAGAGACTAAATACTCTTAGAACTTCTCTCAACAACAAAAGTGGGGGTTTTGTTTGTTTGTTTGTTTGCTTATTTGAAATGCCCTGACTTGAAAGGGAATTGAGGAATCCTCTTATCCAGACCTTGGGAGTATTATTATATCCATATTAAGTTGTAAAATTGAAGTCCAAAGAATTTAACTGACTTGCCCAAGATCACAAATCTTACCTGGTGGCGGGAGAAGTGCCAACATTCAGGTACGATACTTTTTATACAATGCTGAGTCACCTGAAAATGCTGTGTGGGAGCTCAGTTGTGCAGCTCAGTCTTGGGGCACAGGTGTTGCAGAGAGGGGTACAGAAGCTGGGAATCTCAGAGCATGATGGGAGGCAGTGAGGCGCATGGTTCAGCTGCAAGGGAGGTAAGCGTTATGTTAAGGATGAACTAGGGGGGTTGCTTTTGCTTTTGAGCAGGAAGATAACATGAGCAAAGAAAGCAGTGTTTTGGATGACTAAGCAAGCATTGAGGTGCATGTCGAATAGGCAAGAGGTCCTAAGGAGCAAAGAAATGGGTTAGGAGGCTTTTTGTGATGGTCTTGTTACACTATAATAAGAGCCTTTCGCCAAGAATAGTACCTTATATTTATGACCTTATACTTTACAAGCAGCTTAAATACTTTTCACAACTCTTGTCATATTTAATTGTCATGAGACTGTGAAGAAAGCAGGGGCCATAGTAGCCACTGTCCATAACAGACAGAAGCCCAGAGAAGGCAGGTAACTTGTTCTCACTGCAGTGTGGTCATGGAACTAAGAGTGAAATCCTTGGCTAATGTCTGAAAGTCCAGTGCCCTTTACACTGTGTATCTTATTAACTATTTATATACTGGAAATACATACACAGAATATAAATACAATGTGTTTTCATTGGTTACACATCTCTAACCCTTTTTTCTTTATGTACCATACAGCCAACTGAATCCTTAAATCTCAAAGAATAACTTCTCTTCATGCATTATGGGCAAGATAAATCCTTTTTTTCTTCTATAAAGATCCTGAGTATTTACTTTCTTTTTGTTTTCTTTTGGGTGTTTTGTTTGTTTTGGTTTGGTTGGTTGGTTTTCAGGTTAAAGATCCAACTAGAACAGTTCCTGCTTCTGTGAATTTTCAAAACTGCCTTATCCTTTTGACCTAGCTGCTTACCCACATTTTTAATTAGTGCAAAAGAAAAAAAGCTTTAGGAAAGAGAACAAAATAAAGATGCTCATGCTGCCATGAGACTTGCCCACAGCCCAGGCATGTGCCCTGACCGGGAATTGAACCGGTGATGCCCAACCAACTGAGCCACACTGGTCAGGTCTCAAACTTCTCTCTTAAGGGGCATAATTGATTATATATCAGGGCAGTCTGTTTTGGAACAATAATTGTACAAAATGCAACAAAATCACTGGGAAAACAGTGAAGAATTCTGAATAGAAAGTGAGGATATGTGTTTTTATTTGACAGACTATCTTATTCGTGTTTCAAAAGTAAGACTGGTAATCACCTTGCCTTAAAAACAGGAGCGTTTTCTCAGGAAGCCTACTATAATGTGAGCTACTGTGGAAAAATTAGAAAAATTACAACCTTTAATTATTCACTAATTAGAGAAAGAGGTGAGCTTTGGTCAAGGAAAAGCTCTCAGCTGTGCCTTACAGAATAGTATGAAGAAAGCCGCAATTGAACTTTACGACATGGATCACGTATTAAAGAGGGATGTTTGAAGGTGTTCATGTTTGCTCCCTCTTGGGGAAAGCAAATGAATGAACAGACCTGAGAAATTCTGCCTTTCATATTTGGGGATGTGCCAAGAATTAGGACAGAGGCCTGCAAGCTATTGTAAGTGTCAAAGCTTGTGTGATCTGGGAAATAAACCAGAGTCAAGACGTGTGAAACAAGGCCTGGGTGATTAAGTCACCTCCGAGGTGTAAAATACGAGCCAGACCTCAGAAACGGAAGCAAATTAGAACCAAGAATCAGCTCTCAGCCAACGCAAAGGAGAGAGCAGAAACAAGACCAAGCCAATCCAGGTGTCATTGTTTCAGCAACTTCTTGCAACAAAGGGATGAAAACGGATGTTTATTCAGAGCCAGTGTGTGCCAGGCACTGTTGCTTTCCCTAGCGAGTCTCATGAAGTCTGGGCAGCAATCCTAACAGGTTGTTGATAAAGATGATGACGGCTCAGAAGAGATTTAGGAACCTGCCAAAGGTCACCTAGCTAATAAACCATAAAATCGGATCTGCGTAACTTCAGAGCTGACCGTTCTTCACTAGCTGATGCCCTAACCTGGGAGAAAAATGAATGGATGAGCCATGCTCCACATTTCAAATTTAATTAGGCAGCAGCCCCATATAGCCTTATTTGGCCCAGCTTCTCTGGAATCTAGCACTGTGGGGGAACTTGGATTTGTGTGCCTGAGAGCCAGGAATTGTCCTTTGTACCCCTAGGAGAAGCCCCAAGCAGCAGTCATTTGTGTGTGGACGTGGATACCAGCCCACTGAATTTCACTGTATATAGTAGAGTGGTCTTCACTCTTCTCTGTTTTAAACCTTTCAACCTATTGCTATGGTCATTTTGCTAGCGCTGGCAGACCTCTTGTATGAGACATGGATGATGCTTATGAGCTCTTCTGTGAGGTCTTCTGCTGCACTGGGCCAAGTCCAATTTCATAAGGATTAAGATATCCCAATACAGTGGAATTCTGAAAAACCCCTGTTCCCAAGCCAGAAGCCACCATGGTGGCACCCCTGTCTCCCAAAGGTTATAGGAGCCCGTTCCATCTAATTTTCTGGGGCTGAAAATTAGAGAGCCAAAGTATTGTATGACATCTCCATGACCAAATTCACTGGCATCTCTCTCTTCTTCATTGTCACTGAAAGTGTTTGGCTGGATTCCAGGTTTCCTGGGAAGGGCCTGTGACCGAATCCATCCCTCTCAAGCTTATCAGCCCAGTCACCATGGAGAGTCCATAAGAGGCTGCGTGATCACTCTTCTGTCTTCCTACCCGTGGGCTTTTAAGAGCACAGTCATTAGCATAGAGCAGCCCCTGGATTACTGTACAAAGAACTTTTAATCACCTTCTAAATCAATTGAATTGGAAGAGTTTCTCAGAGAAACTTCCTGGTGCCAACTCCCATGTCCTTTATTAAGTATTCAGGCATGGCTGCATTAAACTGATTAAGCGTGGACTTTTTATGCTTACAGTCCTTAACTTCACAAGCAAGGGAGAATATGCCAGATAATCTCATCACTTCTGACAATATCAATTATACATCCAGGAGAGAGCTGTCAGATCTCAGTGACCCCAGGGCTGTTAAAAGTGTTTAATACCTAATCAAGTCTCAGACCACCAATGAACTCAGACCATCAGATAATTTTGTAAAGCCAATGAATGGAGACATATAGGTTTTTGTGCTCAGATTTTAGTTTCCGGCATTCCGTTGTCCTTTGTGAGAGTCTGGAGCCATGTTGAAATGCCCGCAGGACAGCATCAATAATATCATTCAAAAATAAGTCCTGACTGATTCATGCCCATTTTTTGCTTGGGTGCTATTAATGCAGAGAAGAGGTTGCAGTAGCCAGGGAAGTTAAATTTCGTCTTCTTCTTTTTAAAAGTTCCTGTGATTTTCCTTAAAACTTAATACAATGCAAAATCTCTGCAGTGATGATAATGACTATTATTATTTATCATCGACATTTGGCGACCATTGATCATGCGGCAGGCTATGCGTTAGGTGCCGTCAGCTCCCTTTCTTCACAGGGGCTGTGTTGTCTGCAGTCACTGCGACTGCGCATGAGAATTAGCCAATACCGAATCCTCGCTCTTAGGGAAGACACAGGGTTAGATTCCCATGAGCCTGTGGTCACAACATTTTCATCAACCAGTTTTTTAGGTGTGTTTCTAATTACCTTCTTTAATATACATCATCAGTTCATTAACATGGACCACGCGGCCAACAGCGCTGTAACTCATACCTGCATGAAGCTTCTCCAACACACGTATTTTTCTATAAGGCACATCACAGCCTTCTTGATTTCAGAAACAAGAGATAGCACATCAGCTCTCTACTTGGTCCTGTTTTAAACATTTAAACCCTGAAATTATAAAAAAAAATCACCAAAAAATGTAAAAAAAATAACACTAAATACACTGCAAAAAGGACACTCGTTTATAGCATGAAAACTGTAGTAAGAAGGCAGAGCTTCATCATGCTTGATGAACACGGATATCGGGCTCTCCTTTCCTACAGCTACCCATGCACAGGTCCACAATCGAGGGCAAGTATGGAGTTGGGGGCCACGTACAAGTAAATTTTAGCCAAGAGGTGAGTTTGTAGACACAGAACCTGCAGGAAACAAGCATTGGCTATATTTAGCAAGCATTATTTAGGATCCTCCTCATCTCAACTCCACAAAATGGAAATTACTGTTGTTGTTATTCTTATTATCACAGTTTTATGGATGAGTAAATGGAAGCTTGCGGGGGTGAGGACACCGACCAAGGCCGCACAGTTGGCAATTAGAAGAAACACAATTAAGACTCCTGATGTCTGACTCTAAAACCTCCTTACACCACAGTGGCTCCATCACCCCTCACCTGCCAATATATTGTAATGTTTGAACTTATGAGATCAAGCTGCACCATATCTGTAAGGTTCGAATTGTTCTCGGCTCTTAAAGGACCTCCAAACAGAAAGGAAAACCGATTTTTATGGCTTTGGTAGACGGCATCTTGGGGACTTCACAGCCTGTCATGAAGCTTCTATCTAGCGTTTCGTCAAGATGTACCCCTTCTCTGTGATGTAGCGAGGACCTGTCTTTTGCAATGCTATGAAATACTGAGCAAGAACAAATATAGAAAGGTCTCATCAGAGATAAGCTTTATGGCTTCAGGTTGCTGTGACTGGGAAGGACACGGTGGCATCTGTTGACCAGCTTATGAAAACAGTCGAAATGGAAAGGGGAAGACTCAGGATAGGGAAGCTGCTGCGGAGCATTTAAATTCTTACTGTCTCATGTCAGAATGGAGCCATGTACTGTAATTTTCAATTTTAAGTATCTTTAGCTGAAACAAACCAAAAAATTAAAAAACAATAAACAAACAAACGAAAAACTCTGAAGGAGTCTGATGTTCATGTCCATGTTCTTAAATGGAAGTTAAGTTGTGCCTTCTACTAACCTGATTCAAGTTTCATAAATCAATCAATAGAATACTTCCAAAGTATAGAAAAGATAAAATATTCTTCTGATTTACTTCTGAATAACAAAGCAGGCATGTGATTTGTAGTGTCCTGCAGGGAATCACATGCATAAAATGTCAGCATCAGAATTATAATCAGATGTAGCCAACCCGAGTCAACAAGTAATTAATTTCGTCCCTTAGACCTCTGGAGCCAGCCATCCATGAATTGGCATTCGCTGGGTGGTTATTTAAATCTAATCTTTAAAACTCGATCCTGTCTTTCTTCATTAAAATATGAAAGATGATGATGACCAGGAGACATGGGTGTCTGGGATCATCAGTTTCATCTTGGGTTATGGAGTCACTAACATGAAAAGAGAACGTAAGAGTCGTAACCCCTTTCAATTCCATTCCTCACTATGGCAACTGGCAAGGGGAAAAGCCAGAGCCGGGGATCAAATGGTGTGTGCGTGCATGTGTGTGCGCGCGCGTGTGTGTGTGCGCGTATGTGTGTTCAAGGCAACCTAAGCACATATTTTTAACTCTAAGTAGTTCTAAAGAATGAATACTCACTTGGAGGATTCAGGAGTTATTAGAATGTATTTCATTTAATGACCTGATGGCAGAAGTTGTAAAATGAGGCCATCTGGATGGGATCAGCGCATCTAATCCTGGGGAGAGCTCCTTGAGTAGCCCACGTACACAGAGTGCCTATGAAGTTCAAGACGATGCCAGCACAGGCGAAAGGGCAAGAAAACCCGCCCCGACATCTAAAGGTATGCATTCGAAAATGCGGTATTTCAATTAAATATGAAAGTGTCCTGTCGCTGTGAAAAAACAACCAAGGACAAGAAATGCACAAACAGGGCGGTGCCTCCCTCACATTACTATTTATGTAGCTTGGTGCCGAGATTGAATCAGGGCATCGATCTGCTTTCCAGTGACACCAGATTCAGCCACAGAGCCTGAAGTTGTTAATGATGCTGTTTCTGAAAAAAAGCAACAGCGGGAGGTTTCCTTCTTATGTGTGCTGTTCATAGGGCAGTTGTGCAGGTTTCACATGTAAAGATGGGAGGGCCAAAGTGCTGGATAAACAAATGATATTGTGGCTCAGATAGTCTCTAAGAGTTTGAAAACTTAATCGGAGAGATGGAAGCAACAGTGTCTGCATATCAGGGTATCAGTGAAGGAGAGTCTGTTCCGGAAATTACTGGCACTTCTTGCTTCTCCTATTAGCCCAGCAGTCCCATAAAACCTTTCAAATATAAAAGTGAAATATTACATATAAAGCTTAAATATGGTTTCATTCAAACTGATGTCATGAGAAAAAGGCGCAGACCTGTTAGTTCCATTAGTGTTGCCATTTCTCATCACCTCTTCTTAGAAATATCACCTCTTCTTCTTCCCCTTCTATTTTAGCCCAAATTTACCTCAAAATATAAGAACTGCTCTTCCTCTATAAAAAAGAAATTGCAGTAAAATTTACAATCCCTCCTCTGTTAGCTCAGCTTTATGATTTTATTTCCATGATTAGGTTAGTCTTAAAGAAATTGTGGAGCTCACAGTTGGTAGGCTAATCAAGGATCGTGGACACTCATGTAGATTACTTTTCCCTTCATTTTATTGTCATTTAAATATATTACATGGATGCTTCTAGAGCAACAATTTTATGAGAAATTTTGGAATGGATGCTATGTAGGATTGCTGGAGTTAGCTAATAAAAACACAGGACACAGAGTTAAATTTTAATTTTAGATAAACAAATAATTTTTTAGTATAAGTATGTCCTAAATTTTACAATGCTAAAAATTTATTTTTGGCTTATCTGAAACTCCAGTGTAACTGAGCATCTTGTATTTTATCTGGTAACCCTACCTATAGGAAGGAGGCCATGGTGGGAGCTTAGAGGGATACAATTTTAGAAGTTAGATTTGGGCACTACCTTAAAAGAAACATGCCTATAAATTAAGATAAAAAGTAATCAACAGCTTTGGGAGTGGATCCTCCAGTCCCTGTCCACCCACCCGAACCAGATTTTAGCTGCATGAGAGACTGAGCAAGAGGTGCCTGGCCAAGCTCTTTCCAAATTCCCAAACAAACACCATGAGAGGAGGTCAGGGGTTATTATTGTTTAACACCACGAAGTTTTAATGTGATTTGTTATGCAGCAACCATTTACCAGACAGTGGTTAAATAAATCACAGTTCATCTGTACCATGTAAAAGTCTATGACGATTTAAAACAATGTGCCTCTCCCTACAAGGTGGGGCAGAAGTAGGTTTGCAGTTGTAAGTAAACAAAATACAGAGTTTATTCTTGTATCATTATTTCTAATATTATTTTCCATACAAATGATTCTAAACCTACTTTTGCCCCGCCCTGTATATTTGCAGCTATCTCTGCAAATGACTAAATTACAAAAGCTAAATAACTACTAAAAGCAAACCATTATATAACATCTGTTACATGATCTTATGTATTTTTTTTACAAAAGGATTACTTTTGCATAGGTAGAGAAAATTCTGAAAGGATATTCATCAAAATGTGTCTAATGGTGAAATTATGGATCAGTTTCATTTTACCCTTTCAAACTTAGTGTTATCTACCTTGTTATCAATAAACATGTATTTATTTTATAATAAAATGAAGCAGATGAAATCTATTTTAATAATATATTTTATTTAACTCATCAAAAATATTACCATTTTACCACATAATCAACATAAAATTTTAAGACAGGCTTTTTTTTTTTTTTTTACTAATTATTCAAAATCTAGTGTGCATTTTGCACTACTGGGATGTTCTCATTTAGAATAACCACAGTTCAAGCAATGAGTAGCCCCCCTATGGCTAGCAGCTGACCTGTTGGACCACACAGCTCTAGAGAACAAGGATCCACTAATGGCTGGTGAGCAGAAGACTCCTGGGATCAGAGTCAAGTTCAGAGTAGCTATAATAGGACATGAGATAGAATGGAGGAGAGATTGAGAAGGGAGGGAATATTTCACAGACACTCCAGTAGTGAGTGCAGTTTAAAGAGAACCTGGCCTGTCATGGTAAATAGACAAAGGGATAAAACAACTATAGGTAGAGGTGATACTCACTGAAGCTCATGCTAGGCACAGTATGTTTAGTCTCAGGCCAGTGTGGACAGAGGTAAATAACAGAGGAGACATTTCCTCTGACGTCACCATCATGCCGTCTAAACAGAGACAGCCACACAGCAGTCAAAAGGTACTCAGATTGCAAATATAAACAGATCGGGAAAGAAGACAAAGTTTTGCAGTAAGGGCTTCTTGCTAGAATTTTTCACTTCTCCCGTATTCTAAAGCCAAATACACATGTAAAGAAAGATATATTTTTAAAAGAATAGGAATATCCTAAATTTTCTGTGGTACTAACGACCTAAAATTCAGAATTGGGTTCCGTTGGAATTTGTAAACTGAGAAAAAAACAAAAATAATGCGTACAAAGGAGCAGGGAAAGGGCTGCATCACTATACCTGCCATGAAAGGAGAAATTTAAGCATCTCCAGACCCATTTTTTCATAGATGAATATTTTCATGGGACTCATTGGGAAAATCGGCTTCTAGCTACAATGCTTTATTAATGAATGAATGTTGTCCTTACCCCAGCTCCTATGTATAAACCGATGCATTTGAGAGGGACTTTATTGTTTCAGGACCTTTTAGATCCATTATCACAAACAATTTTTTCTATAACTCTTGTGACATAGCGTTTCTACCTGCATTTTTTCAGATGAGGAAACCAAGACTCTGAGAGAAGAAGTAACTTGTTCTAAATCACAGAGTTCATAGTCCAGGTGAAAAATAAAAATCCCAGGCATTTGTATCCAAGTCTTAACACTTTATCAGCACTCACCATAGCGGGAAAGCCTTTGTAATAAATTAGGAATTAAACATGCTTCTAGCTACAGCCAAAGAAAATATTCACTGTCTCCTGAGGGTAGATGGTAAGCATCCTAGAGCAGATGAATTCGAAATGTTATACATCCAAGATGAACAAGTGTGGGTGTATATGAAGAAAAATCAGAAGAAAGAGAATTGATGCTTCTATTTTCCTCAAAACTTGCCTTCCGCAGCAATGAGTCTGTAATGCCTCATGACAGTAGAATAACACTAATCATAATATCCGTTGTCACTAGTAAAATGTGGAGGAATGAGACTAAAACATATAATACAATATTCTAAATGTCACTATAAAGATAGCAATAGTTTAAAGTAAAAAGGGCCATAAGGTTAACATGTATTGAACTTTCTATGGATGATAATTCTATGTTTAATATATTCTACATTTTCTATAATGAAACATTTTCTGTTCAATGTTTTATAGTACATGTGAATGGGATAATATAAAGCCATAAACTCAGAAGAATGTAGTTTTCACAGTGATTCACTTGATAAATATATTTTGCATATCTACTATGCATTTAGCACACTATTCAGCACGTGCCAAGTGCTGACGTTTATGTAATGCTAACATTTTGAGAAAAGGAAATGTCCAATAAGGGAATCTATGTAAAAGTAGTTTGAACACAATAGAACAATGTAAAAATAAAGGTACTGTTAAAATGAAGCAAGCTGTTGTTTAATAGGTATAGAGTTTTCAGATTTGCAAGATCCCAAAGTTCTGGAGATCTGTCTTGTACCAATGTGAAAATATACTTAATGCTTCTGAACTAGCCACATAAAGATAGTTAAGATGATAAATTGTATGTTATATGCTTTTTATCACAATAGAAAATGAAGCGGCCTAGTTGAGGGGAGAAATTAGCAGGGATCCAGTTATAAATGATGTCATTAACACGTTATCTGTTGTCCTCTTTCTCATTAGCTGTCGCGTTTGCCCTAGATTCCCTTGTTTTCTTACACTGGCCTTTTAATCAGAGACAACCAGTGCTCCCGGACTTACTGACTGCTACCACCTTTCTACTTGTAGTTGTTAAAATTGTTCAAAGAAAATAGACTCACCACTCTGCAAATAGAATACCCACAGGAAATTGTCCTCATTCAAAAAAAAAATGCTGCTAATATCAGCCACAACTAAAAACATCGACAGAAGTTCGCAGGCCCTGAGACACGTACGTGGAGATAATGAAAATAAGTTACGATGTCCATTAAGAAATTTCTTATGGAAACTCTTCGATGCCATTTAATTCTTTTAATGCCTTTCATAGGGTTCTTGGGTCACAGCTATAGCTGTGTAGTATGAAGCAAAGTTTCAGATAAAGTGAAAAAGAGTCAGATGTTTCATCTATAGGAAGTCAAGCATTTGGACATTTCAAAAACAAATCATTAATTAATTGATTCTTGATCCACGCAGACCCATTCTGAGTACAACTTTTATGGTTTTTTTAGCCAAACCATCAAAAGGTTGTATGCAGAGGAAGGAATGATATAACCGAGTTTCTGCAAGACCAGTGAATGTTTAGAATACTTATCAAATATCAGTGCCCTGCATTTCTTTTGCAATCAGACGGAGCTTCTGCAAGATCAGAGGCAGGAAGAGCATGTGGGTGTCCCAGCCCATTGGGGACCTTCTCATTCTTCACTAAATAGGCCCACTTACACCACAGTTGGACTTCACGCCGGTCTCTTTTAATTTCTTCAATTTTTTTTTCTTTCTTTTGCGTACGTGGGCGAGCCTGAGGAGTTTATGGATCATTTTCTGAATAGGGGAGATGGAAGATTCAACTTTCATATGCTTTAGACTGATTTCCTAAGGGGCAGGCATTTAATCTTGCTGAAGCGTCTTGATGCATATTATTTGACTAAATGAGAAGGTAAAATGTTTGACAGGACAATGAGACTAATATTATATATACATTTTTACTTCTTGACATTCTGCCATCATCTGGGAATAAATCCACAAGTTTCTGTTTAATACAGTCAGTATGCATATCATGTGGATCTACACCCACAGAAATAAATGTATACAACCATGAACCTAAGAGCAGTCGGAAGCCCTTAGCAGTCTTCAAGAATACAGGATGCTGCAATAAAATATATTTATCTCGCAGTGAGGAGAGAATTGATTGCTCTAGAGAGCTAACGCCATAACTAATTCACAGAGACTTTCTTATGATGAAGATAGATATTCTATGTCATTCGGACCCATAAAACACTGTTGTTTCAACAAATTCATTGTAATAATTCCTCTCCTTAAATGTCTAAGGGACTTATTTTCATGTGAGTACCAGAGAAGAAGCAGTCGGTATTCTTGTTTTCAAAATAGGTTTGGGATCGATGGAAAACAATTAGGAGCATTATTATGTTTGCTTCAGAAATACAGAAATATAACGTTGTGTACAGGATGTAGATAGCCCCATGTTGATCTTGACCAAAGAAGTATTATTTGTGCACATCACGGGTGTCTTCCACTTTAAGGCTCACTTGGAAAGACACTGAAGCTGCATATAGGTGATATTACTTACAAATGAATGACGAGGCACTAAATTAATCCCCAGTGTGACTTTTTAATCCAGGTAAAAATAATTTCCTAGTTCTGCTCATCCACTGCTTGACCACTGCACTGTCAGTGTGAAATTGCTTTTTTATTAACAGGTAAAGGCATATGCTTACCTCTATAAATTCTTTGACACTTCTAAAAATCCATATTAAAAGTTTGGCATTTTGTCTTCTTTTTAATTAGAAAGTTGATGGAAGGTAGACACACATAATAGAGGATCTGGGGAAAGGGTGCTGGTGAAAGCGATTTAATAAACCATTTTTCTTTTGGTTGGTGTAAATTATTTTATTTGATGGCTTAGAATATAATAAGTGTCCTGTGTATTATGTTGAATGTGGGCAAAAAGGAAAGATACTTGAAATAGACATGAGCTAAAATGGCATGAATTAGAAATGTTGGTGTTGGCATCTTTTTAGACTTGCTGGTTTCATTGATTCCAGCATGAATTAGAGTTAATAGTAACTGCAGCTGTCAATTCATATAATGTCCCATGTTTACAGATGAAGGAATTCAAAGTCAACTAAGTAAGGTGTCCCAAAACACATGGATAATTAAATATAAATGAAGAAATAAAGCTAAGCAAATAAGGTTTTATTCTTGTTGATTATTTGTAGGAACTGGGGCAGGGAAATAAAGAATCAAAGAAAATATATGAATTTTTTGATACTAGTTTGTCAAATTTCAATGTTTATTACTCCAAAGAGAAAAATATAACATTTCTCTTCACCTGAATGAGCCAAGGGTGACACAATGTTAAGGAGTATAAGGCAAAGGACTGGAAAGATAAGCATTGGATTCTCCACGACTAGATTTGGGATGACTTCAACAAAGGCTGACTTCTTTAAATTTAAAAAAAAAAAACAAAAAAAACTGAGTGTAATTGACATACAAAAACATAATGATTTGGTAATTATATGTATTGCAAAATTATTAGTACAAGTAAGTCTAATTAACATTTGTCACCATGCATGCCACAAAATGTTTTCTTGTGATGATAACTTTTAAGATCTATTCTCAGAGCAACTCTCAAATATTATTAACTCTAAGTCTGGCTTTTCAATGGACTCAGAGCTTCTTTTTCTTAGAACAACTGCAGAGCTTCCTGTTACTTCCACATTTAGAGCTCGATGTTTGGATGGTCATTTCTAGTCTAACATTTTCTGGAGGCCTGAATTTACTGAGACAATGAAAAGGCCTGGCTAAAGTATCTGATTCCATCTTTCTCTGAATTTGTAGGCAATAGAACATGGCCTGGGTGAATGCTTTGATTCTTTTTCTTAGAAACCGTTAATATTCCTCTTCTTTTGGTGTGTGGCAATAACACTAATGGCAATCACTTCTTTTTTTTTTTACTGATTGATTTTAGAGAGAGAGAGAGGAATATCAATTTGTTGTTCCACTTAGTTAGGCATTCTTTGGTTGATTCTTTTATGTGCCTTGGCCAGGGATCAAACCCACAACATTGATGTATTGGGACAATGCTTTAACCAACTGAGCTACCCAGCCAGGACCCATAATAACTTCTTAAGATATATCAGAAGTTTATAGTCCTTGAAAGACTTCAACGTAGAGCATTAAAGTTGATTCTTACCATATCCATGTGAGAGTGTAACAGAGAAATACCAAGGGACATTAAGTGAAGGGACTGAAATATTTGCCAGTGGTCATCTATCCATTAAGCATCTGCTAAGCGCCAGACACTGTCTTAAGCCAGCTGGTGAATAGGGAAGCCAGGGCTGGAACCTGTGGCCTCTCATTTCTAGCCCAGTGCCCTGCGTGGCACTTCTCTCAGTTCTTCTCTCCCTTTCCTCTTGTTTCCCTTTCTCTATGCCCCACACAGGGCTGCAGCTTCCCTGGGGTCTATTTACTAGCTTCCATTTCACACTATACATTATTTAGTTCTCAGTTCAAGGTAACAGATCTTGTCCCATCCCTGTGGGAGAGCCCAGTAAGCGCGGGTGAGGAACAGCTTGACATTTGCAGCATTGGAAGTGGTGTGCACCATTAAAGGCACTGAAAAATCCCATGTTATCAACAAAAGCCTTTCATTTGCAGACGCCTGAAAAGTAAAGCTTCTCTGAATACCTTCACTTGATCTGATATCCATTGACCTGCTCATATTAAGCCCTATCTTTAAGGGGTCCAAAGTAAAGCACCTGTATTGTATATGATTTCATCTCTGTAGCAAAGCAATTCGGCACATTATTTTGGCATGTATTCAACTCTAATAAGTTAAACAAATAATAAAAGTAGAACTAGCTCACAAATGCTCTAAATATACTCTTCATATAAAAGATCTCATATGAATAAATAATTTTGTTTACCAAGAGCAATTGCACTTTGGATCATGTAGGAAAAATTGTTTTCTCAACTTTGGACTGACAATTAATGTATCTGTGAGTGAAAAAGCAATAATAAAAGGTTGGGCATAGATTCTTCTCTGGAAGCTATTTCTAAAATGTAAATGTTTGTCAATTAAATGCATCTTCAAAGCCAATATTAGCACATTGGGAAACAAAATTTTCTTAAAAAAAAATACCCCAGCAAATATTTATTATTGTGAGTCATTTAGCCATACTCTAAATGTAAAATAAAAAGTTTATGGAAAGACTCAAATACCATTGTATAACTTAATCATTTATAAAGCTGTGAATTATTTTTCCTCATTTATTAGTACAAAAACATTGATTCAGAAACATGAGGTTTAATGAAATGAATAATTATCAAATTTTTTTGTAAAGAGATTTTTATGTGTATACATTTTAAAACTACACTTTTGGATTATGTAAAAACTTTACATAATAGTTATGCACCTATACTATATACTACTATTATAAAGTAAATGTACAACTGTACCAGTGCCTTTATGCTACACTTGCCATGGTCGCTGGTAACGGGATGAAATTTATCTTGGCTCTGCTTCCATTCTTCCTCTTTTCCAATCGCAATCATTTTAAGTCACTTTAGCTCATAATTCTTTAGTAAGTGGTCCCAATGGGCATCCAGGAGTGCGTTTAGGCAGAAAGCTGTGTTTAAGTGGAAAGAATACAAGTTACTGACCAAAGTGTCGAAGGAGTTCACGAAACCAGTCTCGTCCATGGCCGTCCCAGCAGTATAGTCACTCCCCTGCTGGCTCGCAGGCTCCTGCGTGTGGAAACTCCACCTGAGCCCACTCTTCCAAGGTAACACTCTGTCTTCTCGATCTTTCCCTAGCCTACCACGAGCATGGGCCTGTTTTCTGACCCAATTTTTTCAAAATTTTTGTTTCTTACTCTTTTTCAAATTTAATCTATTGCATTTTTATATTACCTTTTAGCCCCCTTATTATCCTCTTCCCCCGGAAATCACCACACTGTTGTCCATGTCCATGAGTCCTTTTTCATTTTCGATCCATCCCTCCACCCAAAATTTCTTTCTGTACCTTGAACTGATATATTATGCATTCTCAGTTGTCTTACAAATTATTTCTTACAATATTTATACATGCTTTGTGTGTCTAATTAGGGGGAAATGTGACAATATAAGATATTATGATGATACACCATTATATATTAAAGGTGACAGAAAATATGGCTGTGTTTTCCTTTTTAAAATACAAAGAATGCTAAAATGACAGAGGACCCAAGTCCTACTCTCAGCTTGGCCAAGTAGCTCTGTAATCGTTTGTAACATAATTAGTTTTGTCTCTGCCATTAGATAATAAATGTCTTGAGAGTAGAATTGATGTCCATTTCTTGGGACATTTTTTATTGCCCATACTGCTTAGCACAATGCCGTTCACACAGGAGATCCTCTGTACACAAATATTTCCTTCCCTTAGCAGGCAGTTGCAGAATTCAGCAGCTGGACTTCAGGAGACAAGTCAAAGCACTGAAGGTTAAATAGAATACCGCCAGGTGAGCACAATGTGTGGAAGCCAGCAGAGGTCGTTTTGATAGTAGTTCTTCACCTTTGACAATTTTCTGGAGACGTCATCAATTACTACAACTGAGGGAGTGCTGTGGGCATCTGTGGTGACCCCCAGGATGCTACTAAACATCCTACAACATGCACAACAGCTCCCACAGTGAAGGTATCCATCTCAAAAATGTCCTTAGTGCTGAGGTTGATAAACCACGTGTTTTAAGGACATGTTCAATGGTGTTAGAAGCCCTGAGAATCTGAGAAATGGTCAATTTATTTGGTAATTTGAAAGCTAATAGTGACTTTTAAGAGAACAGCTTCTCTAAGTTGTGAAGGGATAGGGTTGTTGGAAGTGGGTGGTGAGACAGAGTTCATAAAACATGATGATTTCTGAGGCATAAAAGAAGGTGGATAGGAAGCAAAGTTTGTTTTATTTCTAAGAGTCAAGGAAAATTGAACCTATTTGTACACAAAGAGGAAGAAGCCAGTAGAGAGAGAGAGAGAGAGATTGAAAATGTGAGAATGGGAAAAACAAAGGATCTATACTTACAAGAAAAATTAAAGCTAAGAGCACGAAAAGAAGTTAGAGCCCAAATTGTTTCGAAAGCGAGGATAAAGAAGGAAGACATAGGTCAATTGATAGAATTTTAAGATGCAGAGATGAGATGCTAAGAAAGTTCACAGAAGATGACCTTTCTCAGTGACATGAGGAAGTACAAACTGATGAGATTGAAAGGGGGAGGTTTGGGAAGTGGGAACAAATGTATAGCAGTCGTCATTGAAGATGGATGAGGAATCGGTTGAAGGTGACGGAAGGCATTGTGGAACAATGTTGAAAATTCAGCTGACGTTGGAAAACATGGTAGTTCATGCAATTACCACATTTAGAGTAGTTCCTCTAGAAATGCTTTGTAGACTGAAGAAAACAGATGGCCCGCTGTCCTACGGGCAAGATATTGGCAACACGTCTGTGGTGTAAGACCAAGGTGACGAAGGGAGCTAAGAAGGACAAAGTTAACAAGGGTGAACCATGATTTAGGCCTGGGTGAGGGAGTCGGGAAGCCTCTTGCCTAGTGGAGTGGGACTTGATAAACTAGGGAAGAAAGGGATTAAAGGTCTGAAAATCCTGGAGAGGGCAGAGCTACACCAGAAACTGAGGGGAGATATGAGGTTGTGGGCCAGGGAGCACTTCTGGGAGGTGACGAGAATGAAGTCATTCCCCTGTGCACAGCCCATTGCCATAGAACGTGGAGGATGTCACTGTAGAGAAGGAGGCTCTATCCAACACCCTTGTCTCCACAGTCTCTGTCTTTGTCAGACATAGAAACTGTCCCTGCCTTCAGAGAACCTAAAGGGAAAATAGTCTGTGAATTATTTCTTAATTTGCTGGCCTGTGTTGAACATTCTCTTCTGGCGGTCGCAACTCTATGCCTACAATCCATTCTTGTCAGGCTCGAGTGGTCAAGTATTTGACTTGACCCTTCCTGGATGAGTAACTTTGGGCAAAGTATGTAACCAAACTTTTTTCATCTGCAAAATGAGAATTAGTTCTATCTTCCAAGACTACCTTGAGGATAATTTGTATAAGCATAAATACAATACATCAGACTTTTTTCCCTTGTTGTTGAATTTATTGGGGTGACATCGGTTAACAAATTGTACAAGTTTCGTGAGCACCGTTCCACAACACAGCATCTGTACACTTTACTGTGTGTTCACCACCCCAAGTCAAGTCTCCATCCATCACTATTTGTCTCCCCTTATGCCCTACTCAGTCTGTCCCCTCCCTCCCTCCCCCGGCAACCACCATGCTGTTGCCCATCTCCATACGTTTTTTCTTTCACTCTCTTTTGTTTGCTCAGTCCCCTACCCCCCGCCCGCCTGACAGCTGTCAGTCTGCTCTCCATCTATGAGTGTCTCTTTTGCTTGTTAGTTCATTTTGTTCTCGAGATTCCACATATGAGTGAAAACATATGGTACTTATCTTTCTCTAACTGGCTTATTTCACTTGGCTTAATAATCTCCGGGTCCATCCATGCTGTCACAAAAGGCAAGATTCACTGAATAGAATAGTATTCCATTGTGCTAATGTACCACAGCTTTTTTGTCCACTCGTTTACTGATGGACACTTGGAAAGCTTCCAAATCTTGGCTATTGTAAACAATGCAGCAATGATCATAGGGGTGCATATGTTCTTTTGAATTAGTGTTTCGGGTTTCTTTGAATATTTCCAGAATTGGAGTCGCTGGGTCATAAGGCAGTTCCATTTTTAATTTTTTGAGGTATCTCCATACTGCTTTCCGCAGTGGCCGCACCAGTCTGCATTCCCACCAACAGTGCACTAGGGTTCCCTTTTCTCTACAGCCTCGCCCGTACTTGTTGTTTGTTGTTTTATGGATGACAGCCATTCTGACCGGTGCGAGTTGATATCTCATTGTGGTTTTAATTTGCATGTCTCTGATAATTAGTGATGTTGAGCATCTTTTCATATATGTATTGGCCATCTGTATGTCCTCTTTGGAGATGTGTCTATTCAGACCCTTTGACCATTTTTTAATTGGATTTGGGGGGGTTATTAACTTTTTATGTGTTTATAAAATATAAATGTATAAAAATTAACTTTTTCTTATAACTTTTATAAGTTCTTTGTAAAATTTTGGATATTTTCGCCTTATCAAATATATTGCTGATGAATGTGTTCTCCCATTCAGTGGGTTGTCTTTTCATTTGGTTGATGATTTCCTTTGTTGTGCAGAAACTTCTTAGTTTGATGTTATCCCATTTGTTTATTACATTGGGCTCTTAATAATTAAAAAAGGCATATCTATCTATTCTCATTTATACATCAGAAAATCTCCCTGGTGGCAACCCCGCCTCACTTACCACTTACTATTCTTCTGAGTTTTTTTTTTTTTTCAAACAAAATCACCTTTACTGTCTTTTCCTTTTTTTTAACGTATAATATTATCCTCTAAATTCCAAATGTAAAGGTTTATATCCCCTTGTGGAAATTGCTGTCTGTTCTGTTTTCCCCGTTCACGGCCTTGCAGGGTCTTTGCAGTTACCAGAAAGAATGCAGGTGAGGTGCCCAGCCCTGTGCTTGCCATGAATGGAGGCCCAGTGCGAGGGAGCTCTGTCGGCACTGGTTTCGTGAGGGCGACGGACCTCTTGTAATAATCCCCAAACCTTACTTCCCAAACGTGACTGTAACGTGATTAGATCCTGGAGAATTTAGTGATTGTCATTATTATCATTGAGGCTAATCATAAACAAGTTTACCTTGTACTCCTCCCTAAATGGTAAACTTCTTGAGACAGAAACTAGCCCGAAGTTTAAAAATAGATTTCATGTTGCTAGTTTAGTTCAAGGGCAATAGGCATTCAATAAATACTTGCCCTAGAGTCTGGCATTATAATGCCACACCACATTGAGATAAAAAATAGCCTTTTATGTGTTTGTCTAGTTCAGTAGCAGAAAGGCTACTATTTCTAGAAATTAAGTTCTGCAATTCAATTATGGGAGTCCTTTCAAATGTGGTCAGCAGATACAAATCATAACACTTTTGTATGAGAGACAAAATCAGTTGTGATTCTAATAGCAGTGTTTCAAAGCCAAGACGGTTTAGCATACTTATAAGCATATATTTACGTTTACTAAAATAATTGAATTTGTAACAATTATAAGCCTGCCCAGATCTTTAGTAATAGGTATTGATTGCTACACAAAGAAGCTTTACCTCATTAAAAATAAAGTGACTTAGTCATTGTGGCTCCATCAGTAGAAGCTGGTGTCATCGTTACAATAATCCTGTGCTTGATGGATATGCGAGGGTCTCTTTAAAGCGTCAGTTGTAACATAATGATTTGCAAAGCTTTCCACAGTTAATTATCTTGTATGTCGCAGACGAAAACAAATGTCTCTTCACTCTGGTCTAAAAGAAACTGGAGAAAAAGGCAAGAGTCGCCTTCCAAAGAGCAGGTACAGACCTCTTATTGGCTTGGTCTTGTCTATGATCCAGAGGCCAGTGGGAAAGCAGTGCAGAGAATTACTCAGACATTTGGGGTGTCCATTATCTGAGTAATTATGGAATACTCGAGTACATACCATGGGATACTGTAAGATGAGTTCAGGCAGCTTAAGCAAGGCCAGGTTACAGAAAACTATAATTTCCAGGTGAGGAAAGTATAAGTTCTATACCATTCAGTGGGAGTGACAGAAGATCTGAGCCATGGACTAGCTCTGGTTTATGAGGATGGATCTGGCTGGCACAGTGGGTGCAGTGGAGATTTGAGGTGTGAGAGATGGACAAAGAGGGAGGAAGAAAGCACATCAAGCTTGCTAAAAGACTAGATCTTAATTACTGCACCCCAAAGAGCATGGTGATTGTATGATGTGGTATGGGGTTAGCCAACACTACAATGGCAACATATTGCAATATATAAATCTGTCAAATCAACATGTTGCGTACAGTAAACTTACATCATGTTATATGTCAGGTACATTTCAATCTTAAAAAAGGCTTGAGGCAAACAGAACATGTAGAAAGGTATCGTGGTCAGCTGACACAAACTATCGAGGGAGTGATTGATTGTGACAGAGTAGGGAAGGAGAGGGGAGAGGATCGGAGGGTATTTTAGATCTACACCGGACTATATTTGGTGAATCGTTACATTGTATGGCAGGTCAGGGGCTGGAGTCAGAAAAATTGTACTGAAATTTACAGTGTGGGTACTGTTTGAATAATTAGTGCAATAAGTTAAATTAAAAGAAATATTTTAAAATAATTGATATTGTGAAAGATATAGACTTGTAGAATTGAAAATATTAGCAGCAAAACCGAACAGAAATACTCAGCAGAGAGTTAGAATATATCTTAGTATATTTTTCAGTGAACATGTGCAAGGGATTTAATTGATTTTTTCTTTTGTTTTGTTTTGTCTTTTACCATAGAATAACTAGGTCATAGAATATGGACATTTTCAATTTTATTTGATATTGCCACCTTACTCTCTGAAGTGATTGTACAAATTTAAATTTCTCTTAGCTCTTTATAAGAGTTTTCCTTCCCCAATACTTACTATCACAATTTTAAACCTTTTGCTGACAGTATCTCTCTTGACTTGACACTACCCTGATTACTAATAAAAATGAGCATCTTTTAATATGTTTAATGGCAAGTCAGAGTCCCTGTTCTTTGTTCATATTCTTAGTCTATTTCTTCCTATTATATTTTGTTGCCCTAATTGGCCTTATAGATGTTCTCTATATAATGATTCTAATTCTTTGTTTGCTATATGTCTTCCGAATATCTCTTTCTGGTTCATCTCTCTTAATGGCATATGTGATCCTTTCCTTCTAAGACAGAACTTTAAGTAGCTTGCCCAGGACTCTACATATTCATGGACATTTTTCCCTGTGACATTCAGATCACACGCATGTCACTCCCTCTGTAAAGCATTCTCCAATTTCCTGGGTGAGATATTCTGCTCTTTCCTTTCCCTCTTCCTAGGTATTTTATGTTCTGTAGACTTTAGTACATGAATAGAATCATTATAGCACCTCTGACTATGACTTGTATTGGTTTATTTACATGACAGTCTCTAGATTATGAACTCCTGATGCCCTCTTTGCCTTTGTATTCCTAGAAGCTGATGCAAGGTTCAGAATATAGTAGGCATTTGGTAATTGTTGTTTGATGTTAATTCCCTTAGAAAACTGAGGGTACCCTTTTCAGGGTGCTTCTGAGGGATTTTCACCCTTTGAAGTCCTATCACAGACCATGGCTCCTCATCCATACTCATATCCCCTACAAGGCCAAGCCTCATAGAAGAGATGACAAATAAACATATAACCATTATTTAAAACTAGTAAATACACTTGAACCACTGTTTTATTTTACTTTTCCCAAGAAAATTAAACATCGTAAAGAAAATATTTTTATCTATGCCTCTTAAGAACCTTGTCGTTAAAATATAATTATCATATTTACCAGAAGTTTACTATAAATTTCAAAAAGAATGAAAAGGTTGGTTATGAACTTTGGCCTTTTTATTTATTTAAGTGAAGATGACTACAAGAATTTTGATAATAACTCCAAAGCAATTTAGTCTGTTTTTATTCAAAAATTATTTAAGATCAAAATATATATATATGCCCAGAGACCTACCAGGTCACAAAATCTATAGTTATTTGTTAAAGTGCATTTCTCTGTACTCTTAACAATCCAGCACCTTCTTCGAAATGCGCTTGGGTGACCTAACTCCGTGCAGGCCCCTGTAGGATGCGCCTGCCAGCGAGGCTGATCTTTGGAATTCACACATACACTCTCTGACCAGAGGCAGGCGGTCAAACAGTGTCAGCCCTACTGACGCACTTGGAACTCCTTAAAACTATGGGACAATGCATTTCGGTTGCCTCAGCCTCTTTCCATAGCAGCATCTTAATACCTAGAGGATGGCGACCGCCTGGAAAATTGCAGATTCTTTCCTTGTAGACCTTTCTCCCATGCTCCTGATTCTTTCCTTTGCTGTATATTTTTGGTGGTATATTTCTGTGAAGCATCAGTGCTGTGTTAAGTATGACTGGCATATCTTTCCTGTGGCTTGTAGCATCATGGATGATACCTTTTGGAGCTGACAGGCCTCTTATTAAAAGTGTCATTTTTCTTTTTTATCGGTAGATACACATCACTGAGAAAATGGACTTCTCTTTTTTTTTTTTTTTTTTTTTTTTCAGTTAAGCTACTGCGACCTAATTTTCATTGATGATAGCGTGTGCTAAAATTGACTTTACTGCTTGGCTGGTTCATCCTGGCCACAGTGATGGGAGTTGAACCTGTTCATTGGTTACCTGCATTCACACAGGATTTGATTAGAAACCTAATTCTCTTTGGCAACTCTTGGAGCCAATCAGAAAGTGTTTTCTTAAGAAAAGGGTAGCTTTTGTCACATAACTTCATTAAGAACATTTCCTCAGACCTACGAATACATTCATCAATCTCAAGAAAGTTTAAAGAACTCCATTCCAGAGGAGCAGATTACCTGTCTAATTTCACACTAAAGTCTTTATAAATGCCATGCGGCAGACTCTTCAGCCATAAGACATTATACACTGTTCATGAGCTAAGTGTATAAAGCACTAGTGGGAACGCTACAATCCACATTTGTGAGCTGCTGAGTCTTAAGTTTTTGTTTTTAAATGGACCCTCAAGAGCAAAAATAGTTGAATTAATCATATCGTCAGCTCCTACCACACTGGTATTAGTCCTACAAGACTTGTTTTAAGTCTTTCTTCTTACCCTGTACTCCCATCACCCCACTACCACTCACTCTAAAGTGTTTGAGGTATGCTTTAAAATGTGCATGTACTTTACACAGTATGCAGCGTCGTTATGAAGGCTCCGCCTTTTCAAAGTAATAAGCTTTCCAATTACAAGAGCATTGTTGACTATAATGTGAACTTGAGTGAATGCAAGCTTTAAGAACTGTGTGGAAGAGGTAAGTGATAGAACAAGAGGACCTGTGGAAAACATTTGAATCCAGTCAACTGGAAAGTGACCTTGTGTTTGTGAGACTATAGACTGAAGTAGGTGGCCTTACTGAGCAGCAACTGGGACCCAGGCACAGAACTAAGGTTTTGATTTCAGCTCTACAAAAACCATTTCCGGCGTCATTATTATCACCACTACAAATGAAGGAGATGCATTTAAGGGAGGTAAAGTGACCAGCCAAAAAGCACACAGCTAAATTAAGATGGTGCAGTTAAATTCGGTCTGCAGTCTTCTCTCCAAAATTGACAAGGTTCATATCTGTGGGAATTCCCAGCATAAAAATAGGTCTCAAGGAGATCTGAGGGGATTTCATTGAAGAAGGAGCATAAGACCTACATGTTGAAGAGCAGAGTATGTTTGGACAGGCTTGCAGGGGCATCGCACGTTGTAAGCAAGGGTACAAAGGGATGTTCAAGAGGCAGGAAGCAGTCACCTTTGGCTGGGTTGTTGGGGAAGCCATTGGAAAGAGAGGAAGGCAGACCGAACCCAAATCACTGGACATGAGCTATTAGGCTAAGCCCTTTGGTTCTGCCTAAAAGCATACAGAAGTTTATATTCTGGTAGCTTAGATTCTGTGTGGTAAAGTCCCTTCTTGGTACAGGTATACACGGTTGACCAGAGGCAAACCAGCCATGCCACCAATGAACTTTGCATAACACTATCTTTGTTCTAATTGTTCAAACCCAGCTGAGAAAGATAAGACTAAGACCTGAAATAATTGGGAAAAGTGTTGTTGGTGTTGTTATTTATTGTGGTATTTTTAGGTGCCAAGCTGGGTGCTAACCATGTATTGTATTAATTAATTCTTATAAAAATACTAAATGGCAGTACTATTATTTTCCCATTTTACCGACTTAGAAAGGAGACTTATAAAAGATGGATGACTACTCCAGACTCACACAGCTAATAAATGGCCAAATGGCAAAAGAATCAATTTGTATAAAATTCTCAACCATAAACTCTACTGTCTCCTATAAGTAAATGGCGAAATGGGTGATATGGGTCAACTAGTTTAAACTTAAGGCAGTGTTGGGAAATTTTTATCTGATTTCAATGGAGGAAACAGAAAGCAGGCAAGTGCTCTCTAAGGAAAGCAGGCCATAGGTTTATAGAATGAAATCATCACTTTGAAGGATGTACTTCATCCCCTCTAAGTACTAAGGCTAATAGGACCATACATTTTAATAGAGTTCTGTGGCTGCAAGCAGCCTCCAGGGGGCCATCCCTTCTTTGCACCTGGAAGTTTTTTAAAGATTTGAAATGCATAGGTAATGAGGTTGATGTCAGAGGGAAAGGGGTCAAAGCTTTAGTATTATGTGGGTTCAACTGTTTGTTACAAGGGAGACGGTCCCAGCTGAATTTCTGAAGCAAAAGGAAAATAAATCTCCTCAAGTAAGGGAGCTGCCTTTCCCTTCATTCATTTAACATAATTTGGCTACCTCTGAATCAGTCTTTCATCCTCTGTATTAATGGAGAATAAACTCAATTCCTTAGGTCCCGAACCAAGTCTCAGAGAGAACTAGGTAATGAGTAATCCAGGTAGAAGGAATGGTAGGATATCATTTATATGGGCGCAGGTGACTTATAGAAGCCTGTGTATTCTAGAGGAGAGATTTTTGGTCTGATGGCTCAAATTCCTAAGTCCCCAACACAAGTCTACAGATGTTTCTGTGTGGATGCTGGATGAAGGGTATCAATACTAAAGTAGCCCACCGAAACTGTAATCTGCAAGGTATGCGTTCCAAGACCCTCCGTGGCTGCCTGTAACCAAGGATAGTACTGAACGCTACTTATGCTGTGCTTTTTTTCCTATACATGCCTATGGTAAAGTTTAGTTTATAAAGTAGGCACGGTAAGAGATTTATAAGAAGAATAAAATAGAGCAATTATAATAGTATATTGTAATAAAAGTTATATAAATGGTGTTAGGGTCATTATTAAGTAAAATAAGGGTTATATGAACACAGCGCTGTGAGACCACAATACTCAGTCTGATCACCGAGACAGACACTAAGTGACTAATGGGCAGGCAGGGTACATAGCTTCGATCTGCGGGACAAAAGGACAAAAGGATGTGAAACCCAGGATGCACATCCTAGGTTCGATGGAGCGGAGCAGTGTGAGATTTCATCATATGACTCAGAATGATGTGCAGTTTAAAACCTGTTGTTTCTTTCTGGAATTTGTCACTTAATGCAATGTGTGTAGTTTTGTGTATAAATCACATTCTAGTATATAAAATATTTTTTCAATGCACTAAAAAAGCTTGATATTTATAGAAATTCTAAGGTAATTCTTTTCACTCTCTAAATTAGTTAAATAATTTTATGTTCCAAGATTTCTTAATCATGGGCCTGTATTTGCCCCTTACCTATTTCATAGAAATATTATAATAATTTTATAATTAGAATCTCTAATTTTCTGAGCTTGACATAAAATGTGTAATTATTAATAATAAGCACTTGTCAGCATTAGACCTAAATGCATTAGTAATTTACTTATTAATTGTATACTTTAATAAATTATGTTTATGGGGAGAGAAGTAAAATAGTTCATTAGTAATAGTTATTGGATGCTGAGTACTTTACAGATACTAACTCATTTAATCTGTACAACCCTATTAATTAAATCAACTCATATTGATGGAAAGCCTATTACATGCCAGGAGTTGTATCCAGTATAGGATGTAATGTTAAGTGAGGCAGATACAGACTCTGAACCCCTGATCCTTAAGAACCAGAGAAAACTGAACCTAACCATCGCATGGGGCTAGAAGAGATAGGGCTGTCACATAATATAACATGTCAGTCGGTGTCTCTGAGGACACTTCCACCTGGAACCCGCATGCGTAAGGAGGTGAGTATGCTTTCACAGTTAAGAAGTATGACCCAGGTATAACTGCAACCCACACCTGTGGTTTCTTCCTTTCACAGCTTAAGAATAATCAATAGTTTTCTAGAGGGTATTTTTCCATGGTAAGCCTTTAAGCAAGCATACCTTAAATAAAATAGCATTAGCACTACCTCTTATGTTTACATCCTACCATGGAAAGAAAACTCTTCATCTTTTCCATTTCCACTTCCACGATGATGATTCTATCGCTACAGTTGCCTAGTCACTGCCTTCAGGGATATGCAGGAGAAGATGATAGTAATTAAGGGGAGGAATGGTTTTCAAATTGGAGGTGTTCTAACATACTTCTTCTCAGATTCAGCAAGCATGTTAACATCAACTTTTTCGTCAACCTTCAAGGCACTGGTATAATGAATTGATCTTTTTTTAAACCATTATTATTGTATTACTGAAAATGAGACATAACAATTGTGGTTTTTTTTTCTAAATAAAGTACTGAGGCCCTATTCCTGAGACCTATGAGATTACTTTTGCTTCAGAGTATTTCAGTTACCCTTGCAGTGTATCAGGGAGCATCTTCATTAATATCTTATTAATTCCATAGCAGTCGTTGTTCCTTGCCTGGTATCTGGCATAGGTGCAAAAGCATTCTGCCTAATAAGGCTGCTTTCTTTCCCCAGATGATTTGTAATGCACAGGAAAACGACTTAGGCGCTCTGCTTCACCCACTCTGCTGTTAGCACTGGGCACACAGTGGGGCTGAGTCATAGAAACCCAGGACTTCATTGTAATTCCAACGGGGTTGTATCCTGAATGATGATTCCATGTCATTAACAAATGGAAATCCCAGTCAATTGTTTGAGTAGGTAAACAATATCCAGCGTGGATGTCATAGCCCACTTTTACTACAGCAGGAGTAAATATCACCTGTAACTTGGCTTCTCTCATTTGTCTTAATTAGCATTTGCGATTTGGGGCTTAGAGGACAATTATCGAAATCAAATATGCTCATAAAGAATCATGGGAAAGAAGGCAAGGCAAGCAAGATGAATTAAATCATCCTATTTATTTTAGCCGTTCAATCATTCACTCACTCACTCATTCAAAAAATATTTCCTGAGGACTTACCTTGTGCCAGACTCAGGCTTAGGCCCTGCAGACAAAAAGGCACCAAGGTAGACAGTAAAGAAAAGAAGGGGAACTTGAACCTCAGCAGGCACTTTGAGCTACATGGCTGACTCAATTCTGCCAACAAAATGCCTTTTTTTAAGTCAGCTTTCAAACATTTTATTACTATCACTCCTTGGGGCAAACAAATAACAAAAATACACCTAGTTTTTCATAGGTAAGGATGCTTCCTAAATATAGATGCAGGGGTTACTGGAGTAGAGATGAGAGCAAACATGGGAAATTGATTTACTGAAGGCATCTTCTATAATTTGGGAAACTGGAAAACTTTGTACTACTTTTTTAAAATGAAAATTAAAATGTTTCAGATATGTGTCTGCCCTTAACATGTCTCAAATGACTTCTAAAACCCATACAGTAGCAGGATTTTGGTGTAAAACTGCCTACAATTAGGCATTAAATTATTGAATGTGGATGAATAAGCAGAGAAAGGAGATACTCAGAAGACTCTTGGGTATCAACATAGCATTGATTACTCAGATATATGATGTTTCTCCTCCTCCTTTACTAGTTCCTTCTTTATTTTTTTCTGGTTTCTCATCTCTTGTGTCCCCAATCAGGAAAACTCACATTTCTCTTTCAACTAAAGCTTCCACATCCTTTGGGATTTAGTATTCTTTCTTTAGCAATAGCCACCTTTCTTGAACTAGGTCAAATCCCTGCCTTGATCTCTTTCCATGAGGAGCAAAACAATTTCCTGTTTCTAAGGTAGGAAGTTCATCAGATTCCAGTCCCCCTATGTTGTCCTACCAGAAAGAGAACCAATTATGTGTCAGAGAGACTCTTCCCACTGCTTCCCTGCTTCTTGGTCTGTGGTCTTTTAAACTAAATCATCCCTTTTATTTTAGCCATTCATTCATTCAAATAGGCTTTTAAACTAAAGATGCAATAACCCATGTCTGTCAGCATCACAGTCTGTGTGTGTATCCAGAAAAAGTCCATCCATTGTTAATGTAACAAGAATGGTTTGTCAACATGGATGTAACCTGGCAGCCAAGGAGAGTGGACTGGAATGCACATGTGTGAACAATGATGACTTCACTGTACTAGTCAGTGGGGGTGGTAGATGCCATTGAGTGAGCATGTGTACTGTGTGGCCATTGCATTCCAAATAACTGAGTGAGTAGAGCAGTGAATCTGCGTCAAATTTTGTGTTAAGTTTGAACATTCCTCCACGGAAACTATTCAGATGATTCAGAAGGCCTTCAGGGACAATGCAATGAATGTAGTGCAAATAAAAATGTGGTACAAACACTTCAAAGACGGTCAAGAATCTGTTGAAAGGATCCATGTTCCGGAAGGCCTGCAACAAGCAGAGCACCTGAGAATGTGAAACGTGTACGACAAAGATTGGCAACTGACAGTACGAGAATGAGAAGCTGATCTGGGGATTCCAAAAACTACTGTGTCTGAGATTTTGACTCAGGATCCTGGCATGAAACGTGTCCTGGCAGAATTCAGTCTGCAGCTTCTGCTACCAGAGCAGAAGGAACATCATACTGCAGTTGCTAATGACTTGATTCTAACTGCTACCAAAGAATCAGATTTCTTCAAGAAGGCCATACCAATGAGGTCTTCCTTTGCCTACTAAGTACCTACTAAGGTGCCTACTTTGAAGGGGACTGAGGCATCAATATCCTATGTACAATGTTTCTTGTATCTTTTATCTTCTTCAATAAATGTCTCTTACCATAATTCCTCTGTTCTAAGACACAAGGTCTCTTTGCAGATAATGTTTCTAAAATCATGATGAAATTGGAAGGCATCTCAAAACTGATTTGGTACATTTCATATATACTGCTTCTTTTTTCCAAAAAAAAAAAACCAAAAAAACTTAGTATTAAACGAATGCTAGAAATTGGTAGCATTTTACAACTGAGAAAATATTCCATTTTGCTTTGTGAACCGCAGAATTTATTATAGTATTGTTTGTGCTCGCAATTGAATAAAACTGATAAAGACTTTGGGATATAAATAGATAAGGCTAAATAAAGGCCAAGGAGAGTGAGAATGTGTTCACAGGAGAGGCAAGCTCTAGGGTATGGGGGAGGGTGTGGGGAGAGTCAGTGAATCAAGCATTAAGGAAGCCAGTGAGTTCCCCTCTAATTAAGACAGGCAATGACCGAGGAGTGGGATTTCAGGAGTACTGCATCCCTTCCTCACCGGCCTGCAGAGATGTAGCTCCACTAGTTCAGTTCTTTGGGGTCAAAGTACTGTCTCCAGGTGATCTCTGTTAAAATGTCTAAAAATGACACAGGAGGCACAGTGTGGTCACAGAGGGATCATCAGAAAGATTGAGGAGAGGGCAGTACCCGGAGAAAATGAGACAGGAAAATGGTAACAGAGAGTCAGCGTCACTTAAAAGCCTAATGCAGAGTCTTTCAGAGCTGCATAATGCCCGGCCCCTCAGAACAGGTCCCTTGGGCCTCAGCAAACCTGTATGCCACCATGCGTTGCTGGGTTCCACTCTGCTGACCCCGCCACTTTCCCCACCGTAACTACTGCTCATCCCCTCGTCTGTGCCCTGTGCTAGGCCCTTGGGCACTTGCCGTTAGTTTGGCAGGAAAGTATCAGTTGAGTTTGCCTTTATTCTCGTCTCTCCAACCAGGGATAATCAAATTTGCATATGACTAGCACATTTTACAGATTTTATCATGTCACCTCCAAATCTCAACTTATTAAATGTCTTGAGAAACGAGCCAATTAATAGCAATATTTTTCAACCAGTAATTATCCATGAAAAAAAGAAGTTTTTGTTTTTATACGAGGTAAAAACAATTTACCAGGAATATAATTGACATTGACTGAGCATCGTCCTTGGAATTAGGATACACAGCCATGCTTAACCATACAGTATCTGTTAAGCGCTGTCAATTTAGATGAGAACTAGATGCTAACAGAATTGTGAACCCAAGTAGAACTTGGAGACAGATATGTTTATAAAGATCCAGTTATTTATTAAGCATCCAGATGAATTTTTTCCTTTGTAGATTATCACCATATTGTTTTCCCTTAAACCTTATACAAACTTTTGGACCACCCCTCTCCAGCTGTCTGTGGACTCCAGTTGAAACAATACTGGTCAAGTTCAGTGTTCTTCACACTATGAGCAACGCTGGGGGTTCTCGGGCCACTGTGTCCCTCCCAACCCTCCACCCGCCCCACACGTCCAAATGACTGCTTGGATGAGATTCTGTTTGGTAGAATCCTGCTGCGGCAAGGAAACAGTTTGAAAATCACTGGTCCAGCCCATGGGGTACCACCAAAGAATGAACAAGCTGGAATAGTATTGGAAGGGGTAAGAAATAAGGAGAAAAGTGACCCATTCCAACTGTACCTATATCCCAAGTTTAAAGATCTACCTTAGAAGATTATTATGTGAATATCAATGAAAAGCAGTTTTCCATTTTTAGGACATATACAAATGAAAGCCACAATGTTAAGTAATAAGTAAAATATGACTAATGGTTTTGGAGGCTGCTGCATGCCAGAATTTGTTTCGCTTGGGCATTTTGCCGGCCTTTTCTCATTTAATCCTCTATGAAGTCTCATTTAGCTTCATTTTACAGATCAGGAAAATGAGACATTCAAACTCAGATGCCTCTGCTTGGATCCAAAGTCATGTTCAAACTGATTGTACCGTGGTACAAACTCTTGGAACCCCTAACATTCACTGAGTATTCGAAAGAAGTGTGTACCACAAATAACTCTTTCCCTGAGGTGCATTAGGTTGGCTCTGTCCAGCATTAGTCATTGTGTTGGATGACCGACCAGCCTGACACCTCAAGCCTGTTGGCCAACTTTTCTGTTTGATCTGAGACTCTTTACGGGGTGGGTAGTCTGGCACAGGAGAGGCGGGAGAGGAGGCATAGATGAAACCATACTGCAGGACTGAGCCTGAGATATTATTTAGTGGAAAAGTGTTCCCGGGCTAAACTCGAGTCTGTTCATTCACTACTCCACACACGTCATAAATCAGCCAGAAGAGAGCTATTTCCATATTTTAAATTGCTGAAAAAATCTCTCCGACTTCCTCATTTTGCAGATAAAGGTTCAACATCATGTAAAGCAGTGTTCGTTGAATTTTAATGCTCACTTCAGAAATCACACTTCCTCACTTTGTGGGTTTTTGGCACTCTTTTACCATACAACCATAAGCTAATTTGCTTCCTATTATTTGTTTACTTCTGCAATTGCTTATTATTAAAATGCCTCTATGTCTCTGCTTTGCTACTTAGAAAACTGAAGAATCTCTTTTGCCTTTGAATGATATCTTGATTCTTGCTAATATCTTACTGGAATATTTCAAAAAGGATTTAAAAATGTGTTTCATAATATTTTAGCCATTCTGATATATGACTTATATTCTGAATCTCATGAATCTTTTCAAAATATCAAAAACTAGAAAAAACCATGAGACAGAAAAACACAATCAGTAAATATTTAAATACCAAATTTGAAAACACCACAGAAATATATTTTGATAATATCTAAATATTTAAAAACATGTGCCCTGGAGAATCCTTAAATGAAGTCTGAGCTATAAAATATATGGCAACCTGAAATATAATTTTGCATCTTAAATTAGAGTAAAAAATTTTTGAGCCTTAACACTTTGCTAAACATAAACACTTCCAAAGGAAAAGTTTAACTGTTAATCATGTTGCATGTTAATATATATTTTAAGCTCCTATTTTGTAACAGATACATAAAACATAGTTGTATTTTAGATATAAAAACTTAATGTGTGTACCTTGTGCTTTAGTAGTTCTGTCTTATTGCATAAAACACAGTATATCCACTCTGTTCCCAGTCTTGGTTACTAAGATGCAGTGATATAAATATCAACATGAGATAACATCTTACCTATCATTTTGCAGAAACTGAGAGAAAGCACCAAAAATATCTCACAAATCTCTGAGCTCTTAAACAATTTCTTGTATGTGTGTGTTTGTTTTGGAGAGAAAGAGGAGGAGGAGGAGAAGGAGGAAGTATTTGCTATAACCACGTTGTGATTTATTGGATGCCGATCTTGAGAATACAAGATTATATTTCAAAGGTCAGCTGTACAGCTGGGGAAAACAAAGATTCTGTGTGTTTGATACTAATGAGCCCTGTTTATTCAGGGGGTGAAGTCATACAAATAGTAGATTAAATTGAGATCACAGAATGTTCTTATCAGGCAAAGACACTTCTCTGGGTACAGATGGGCTAATACTGAACAGAATGCTGCACACAATATTTTCCCTGAATTACTGAGGTAAGTAAGCTACACTGATTAAATGGGGAGAGGGGATCATTTACAAAATTTACATTGATTTTAATTTTGTAAAAGGACAATTAGGAGAGTCTAATGCCTTTCAAAATGTGACTTTATAGTCCCATAACTATTCCTTTGAACAGCAAGAACAGCCTGTGTTAGAACTGCAACCTCCAAGCCCAGGGTTTATTGAGGGCTTCTTCAAGCACGTTCATGTTTAAGACATTCCTCTTCATCTGCACCCAGTTTTTTTTTCTGTTTCCTATTTCTTACTTCCTCTTTCGGCTTTGTGAGTTGTGTACATTTGGTCATTTAGCTCATTCGTTTAGGTAGCAAATGATTCTGAAAGCCTTTTATGCTCCAGGCTCTGTGCTCGGCACCCACGATGCCAGATGGTCATGATTCCCGCCTTCCAGAAGTCCCTGTGTGAAGACAGTAGGAAGTGATGAGTCTGTGTGGGAAGATTAGGGAAGCTGTCCGACTTGGAGAGAAGGACTCACCAGGCAAAAGAGGGGGAAATTGGACATGCAGGGAGATTGGAGGGAAATGTAACTATTGAAATATGATGGAGGTAGGGTGAGAGAGGAGACAGGTAGGCAGAAAGCCAGCTTGTAGGGGGAAAGTACATAGTCAGTGACCCTTCCACTCACACCCAAGAATTTGAATCTCATTCCAAAAGAATCTTGGGTGGGGGGCTCTGAAAGGTTTAAACGGTGACTGAAAACTTCAGTCCTGTGGGTGAAGGAGGCAAGAGCCCAAAGTCAAGAGCACAAGTTAGACTTTTCTCATAGTCCCATTCCTGGGGCTGAAGCCCCGAACGAGAGAAGCACCAGCCAAGGCAGAGTGAGAGGGACCCATGACCACGTCAAAGAGGGAGGAGCAACAGTACTCGGTGGCCAGTTGAACATGTGGTCTATTCAAGATGAAAACGTCCTGCAGAACCCCCAACTTTCTGATTTCAGCAAGTCGATGGGTAGTGGTATCTTCCTTAAGACGAGGCAGGGCAAAGGGAACATCGTCTTAAGGGAAAGCAGTACAGTTTGAGATGTAAGTTTGAGAGGTGACCGTGGAAAAGCTGCCTATTGATGGAAGGCACACACAGTGTGGTAGGAGCAAGAACTGTGACAACCCCCCAAAACCCTGAGCCTCGTGAGGTTTCCTTATACAGATTGCCCTTGGTGCTGACAATGCACGATGTGCAGAAACAGTTTTTAAGCACCTTGTTTTAAATATGCATTTGTTTTTCCAAGAAATAGTTAGTGAGCCCTATTCTGTATAGGAAAGGTCATGAGTTTTATAACGTAACTTCCAAGGTTGGATGGGTGCATACAAGTGCTGGTTACCCGGCACTGGACCACGCACATTTCTTTGTTTGCTTCATTAAACTCCTTTGCATTTGAAAACAAAACAAAACGATTCAGCCCTGGACATCTGAGAACACCTGAGGGTTATACCTGGACGCAGCTCTCGGGATGGAGCTAGCTGGGACATCCACGCTGGCCTCCCAGGCGCTTCGTTCCCAGGCTACCCCAGGCTGTGATGACAATCTTGAAGATGAAGTCTTGTGGCCTTGAGCAGCTTTCGGAAAAGGACCTACTCAAAATGAATCACTATTTCAAAAATCTCTTTCTCTAAGAGCAGTAGTACTTGGTGAAAAATTGAGTGCTTCTCACTGAATTGAACACATCATGGTCTAGATGGAAACCTCAGTCTGAAAGAAAATAAAACGGGACACCTTTTCTGTGATCGCTGGATGGCTTTTTCTGATACTTGAAGTGCGCCATTTGCAGAGAAGGAATTTCTGTTAAGACGGGTCCCATTTTTTTGAAATTTAAATGATGCATTCTGTGTAAGACATGTCACAGAGTATGCCAGTTTTGCCCATAGATTGTTGGTTTACATAAAATAGAAATCCCACATAACCATCTCTTAACAAAGGAAAACAATAAGCACATATAGAAATAGCACAGATGTTTTCTGTTGGCAAAAGTCAGTAATTTGTTTATCAGACATGCATCCATAGCTCTTAGTTCAACTTTAATATTTGAGACAAAGTATAAAAATATAGGAAATACTCCTATTAAAGATTCATATTTAATGAGTAGTTTGTGAAAATTTTATTTTTTTCACTTTGGCCTTGCTTGTTTGTTTACTTGTTTCACATTATTACATAAATTGCCTGTTCATGTGTTCATGAACTGTCCCCAGAGAAGTTAGTTCCACTTCCTGGGTTCCTCTTGCCATTTCATTTGGAAACATATAAAAACAATAGGCTTTGGAAGGAGAGAGCTTGTGTCCTATCATTATTCTGGTATATATCGCAGCAGTGAAGATGTGCAATTAGAAGTGGCAGAGAAAGAAGGAAAAAGTCTGATGTTTTGACCTGGTGACCTGCTTGTGAGCTGAGGGCAGAATCCTGAATCGCCGGAGCAAGAGACTGTGTGTGTACATGCGTGTACATGTGTGTACATATACACACACATACATACAGAGGTGGGCTTGCGGTTGTGAGTACGCAAAAGAGTTTATTTTGTATTATCAGTTATTTATTAATTATTGTATTATTTTTTGAATTATTTGCCTTATTATTGTTGTTATTTTTCTGTATTCTTACTTACGGATTATGTCTTTTAGGTAATGATGGCTGGAACTTTAACCTACTTTCGCCCACCCCTGTGCGTGTGTGTGTGTGTGTGTGTGTGATACACACACTGTGCAGGTAGTAAAACTCTTCCAGCAATGTGCTTTCCTTCTATAATTCCATGTAGACATGTTTCAAAAATAATAATGGAACCAAAAAAAGTGTAGGAGGACTCTATCAAGCAGAAGGAGACGATAAATACACCACGCAGAGAAGCGGCCCCCTCGTGGGAGGAAGCAGGTGGTACAATGGAGCAGGACTGCTGACAGGGTTCTCCCCTGTTAAAGAGCGATCTGTATCTTTCGCATGAAGGTTGCTATAATTTATTGTTTTATGTTCCTTTATTACATATAACATATATAATATGTAATACTATGTATTGCATAACAAATACCAATAACATTATATGTAAATATATCTCCATTACGTAACAAATATCAAAAATATTGGATGTAACTATATCTCCCTGTAAAGGAATATGTAGATTCAGTCATAAATTAATTTATGTGTATAAAGTATTTTTAAACACTTAAAAGAATGCCTGGGAGGGATGATGCTTAAAACTGAGGCCCAGGCGACACAAAGTGATCCCGGTAGCCACCTGTTACACTGAAGCTGGTCTCCAGTTCGTACTGACCATTGCAAGGCTTTTGTAAAAAGCAAATGCAATGATGGCTTTAGTTACCTTCTTCCAGGAAGAAGTTGAACTTTCCATTTCTTTGCAAAATGCTTACAGCCTCTAAAAATTAATATCTGGTTTATCTAGTATTTGCCCACTTAATGTCATCTTCTCAGTGAATACACATGAGAGGTAAAAATTACCTGTTTCTGTTAGTCCTTTGCTAATTTGGGGGACCAGTAGGCCAGCTGTTTGAGCATATATGGCTAAATAAGAAGTTGGCTGAGTTAATTTGTGCCTTGAGGTAGAAGTAAAACTTCACAATATCAAATCCCCATATTTCTAAAAAGAACATTTTTTCGTTCTGAAAATTGCCTTCACTTAGCCATGAGCTAGGGGATCTACTGACATTATTTTGTAAAAACGTTTCTAGACATCAAAATTTATGAGATTTGTTCATTTTTTTAAAATCTTTAAATGTCTTGAAATTCCCTTTTCCTAAGACAAAGTATACACACACATGCGTACCGGCCATTTCTCAATATAGTAACTTTCCTTTTCTTAGCCCAAATCTGGATATAGGCTCTGACAACTGAATTTACTGTCTGAAACCCAGAGAATCTAAGATGTATGATTGCATATACCTTGCACTGTTCACTCTTAAAAGTAGTTTAACTTAGGGTGTAGCAAAGGGGCCTTTACATGGAAGTACCTGGTAAAAATCCTGAAGCCTAAGGTCTTGGGCGTCTGGACCAGTCCCAGTTACATTACAAATTGGAGATAATATTCTGCTAAATTATTTTTGTTTTGTAAAAACCAGCAGAGCACCTGTGTACTGCCACTCAGACGGCCAACAGGTGAATGAGGTCACCACAGATGACAATGTAGCTTTATATGTTCAGAAAATTGATTATTTTAAAATTCTTCTTTAGGGTAAGATAGGGGAATATTTATGCCTAGCTCCTGAACATTCCTACCCACTTTCCAAGGTATCTCTGTTTTCATATTGAGGTGTCTTAGAAAGACAAATTAAGAATTAGGAGGCACTAAATGATTAAAGACTTAAGCAAAGAGAGTTGGGTTGCTTTGTAGACAATTTCACAGAACTTCAGCATTGATTAGTTTTGTTCCCTTATAGAAATGGAATTCTCTCTATTTTAGGTGGTGATATATTCTTTCTAGGCATCTCTCCTTTCTCGATATATTCACTCACCACTTAATTATGCATAAGTTAAATTGTTTAGTATTAGAATTTGTCTTCTGTTAAGTTTTAAAATCAATGTATTTATTTCAGGAGAAATGCCTTAGACTTTTGATAAAATTTTAAGAAGTATCCATTTTATTGGGCACATGATTGCTCATGTTCTCTTGGTTGGGTCATTACCTGAGTTGGATTATTGATCTTTTAAGTGGGAGTATGTTCATAATTACTCCACAAGGCACAACATAAATAATAATCGTTGACAAGTGGACCGGTTTGTGGTTGTGTACTTTTTTACACAGAGCACAATAGATCGCAGTATCTGCTAAATCTCGGTAACGCAAAACAAGAAAGGATTTCTCTTTTGTTCTTAAGTTACATGCCCGCTGTGAGTCAGTCAGGGACTCCACATGTCCCCTCACTCTGAACCCAAGGACATAGAAGTGGCTCTCTGGAATTTAATCAGTCATTCTGGCAGAGGGAAAACCAAGTCCAGGCGGGTCTTCAATGGGCAGTTAATTGCTCTGTCCTGGAAGTGAAAGACTCTTACAACCGACTAGCCAAGACAATACTAACCACAGAGGAACCAGGAATTGCAATCCTACCACGTGACCAGAAATGAAGAGAGTTAGAAAGTTCTGGCAAACAGCACGGATGACTGTACTAATCGTTGGCATAACATTGCCATCATCCCTGCTGTCGGCATCTCTGTCTGGAAGGAGTGGAAACCTCAAGTTGTGAACTCGTGTCAAACAATGCCAGTGACAGCCACAAGCAAATTTGAGGTTCCCATGTTTCATAATTATTCTTTGCCACACCCATCTGACTCAAACACCAATGTCTCCATTAGCATCTCTGAGCATTGCTCTGAAGTTCCCATTAACTTCTGTGGACCTCACTTATCTTCAGCAGGAAACCAAAGATTCCGACTAAAGATTCTCTTCTCAATTGTAAAGTTTCATGATTGTACCGTGGATTTATTAAGTTGTGACATTGATAATATTTGACTATGTAGTTATTTATCATGTGCTGTTAGCTCATTTTTTAAAGGTGCTGTAGTTACTCAGCATTTACAGCTCACAACATTAAATTGAAAAAGTAAGGTATCTGAGTTATCTTCAACCTCAAAATGAGTGGAAATTCTAATGAATGAGCTATAAGCTGTGCTGGGCAACTGCTGCTTACTCTCAGATCTATTACTCTTCTTTCCTCTACTCTCCTCTATACAGTAAGGAACTACATTTCCCAGAATCCCTTATCTTTTAGTGACTGGGTCATTTCAACCAATCAGAGATACTCTTGGGTCCAGAGAAAGAAAGAAGGGGAGATATGGTGCCTCCAACAGCAGCAGCAAGTGCACTGTTACCATCTGTGGTCCCCTGCCTCACCAGAGATTCTGGTTTCTATTCTCGTATAATACCTTCTCTTCCTGCTGTCCCTAAACGAGAGTTAGTGGCCTCCGTTAATTTCTGGACCATCGTGCTATCTCCAGTTTGTCTTCTAAGCACTTCCGTTGCCTGTATAACTAATTCCCTGTCTTAACTACTTTCTGTCTGAAAACCACTCTGCACCTAGAGTGGTCTCTGTTTTCCTGGGTTCCACTGAATCCTGACTAATTAACTATTCCAAACCAAATTGACAGGTGCTGATCCTTTCCTTTCTGGACTATGGTGATACAAAGGAAAGCCAATTCTCCTTACCATGAATGAGGTCAGTAGGATAAATGGAAGGTATACAGGGGACTTAAGAGGCAAAAATTAAATATTAGCCCCACTCCTCTCTCTCTCTCTCTCTCTCTCGGTATGAATCCAAGCAAAGTAGTTCACTTCCTGTATTTTTTCATTTCTAAAATATGAATCTTGTACTACAACTATGCAACCACAGGAATGAATCTCACACATTATGCTCAGTGAAGGAAACAAGGGACAAAAAGTACATCTAGTCAAGTTTCACTTTTATGATGTTAATATAGATAAAGCTAATCAATGAAAGCAGGAATCAGAGTAATGGTTGTCTTGGTAGGGGAGAAGGAGAGAATAAAAGCAAGGACATTTTTCAGGGTGATGACAGTGCTCTTCGTATTAACTGGGGTGTTGTTTATGTGGGTGTAGATGTTCATTAAAACTCACCAAACAGTCACTTTTACTGTATGTAATTAGCTCTCAATATAAAAAAAGGAAAGAGGATACTGAGAAAGACAATTAATTAGTTCATTAAACAAAGGGCTTGGGTTATGTGTCTACAAGATTTCTTAGCTCTTGTGTGTGTGTGTGTGTGTGTGTGTCTTTTCTACTGAACACTTTGGATGAAAAAATGAAGGATAGACAAAGAATGAAAATAGACTTAAAATTTAAAGTCATGCTATAAACACATATTTTAACTTTTTTAGGGAGTTATTGCTTGCCTATTAAGAGAGCAAGCTAAGGTAACCACCTGCTTAGATTTTAATTCCAGCTAAATGAGTGATTAGCTATGGAAACTTGAGCAAATAAATCAACTCCCCGTTCCTGAGTTTCAATATGCATATTTCAGAGTTAATGCTAATATCTAACCCAGTGGGTCACTGTAAGCATTAGAGGAAAGAATGGATGTATGTATAGCTTTGGGCATAGTGCTGGACACATAATAAATGCCTAAGAAGGGATGATGAGGATGATGAAACTTTCCATAAATTTGTACATACATATTGGCAAATAGATCATTTGAATTCATCACTTTTGATAGCAAATATGTTCATATACATACCATTTTTCCAATTCCTTTTTTACTATTTAATATATCATATGCTTTCTTCCATGTTAGCATATAAAGGCCTGTTTACTGAAGGGATCACATCCATTGCATAAATGAATGATTGATTAACATTTAAGATATATTGGTGTCTTTATTATCATCAATAACACTGGAATGAACATTCTTATATGCAATATATAAAGGATATAAAGGGTTTTGGGGTTTTTTTGCTTTTTTTTTTTTTTAGCAGAATGCACTTCTAACCATTTTGTCAGAGTTAACTTTTTTATTTCAAGATGAACCCTGTTCACTAGGCCTCCTAGCTTTTTTATTATATCTCAGATTCCTGAGTTGGTCAGGCAGTTGATGGAATACACAAGAAAGGTGGTTATCTTTTATACTCTTGGTTTTCTACAGTGGAGCAATGAGAAATAAATCATAATTCTGAAGGAAATGTATAAGAGCAAGCGTAGAGGCCATACCACAGTCTCGGAACAGGACATGCCTTTAGCGTGCATAGCCAATGTAAAAACTCAGCCTAAAAAGGCATTCTGAGTGGGGAAAACACCCGAAGGGCTGTGCGAAGGAGTGGAGGTTGGGACCCAGTGTTCTGAAATACATTTCTGAAATTAGAGCGGTAAACCTCTCTGGAAACTCTGTTCAGTTGCAGTGAACATGAAGGCAAGGAACATCAAGCCAGCTCATCCTACAGAATACAAGGCCCTGTGGGCTTTTTTTTTTTTTTCCTTCAGAGAAAAAGACCCTGAAGTCACCCTGCTTTATTAAGAAACCTAGAGGGAGTAGAGAAAAGTTTTAATAAGCTTATAGCTAGTCTGACCGTTGAGTAGTAAATATTAGGCATTACTTCATAGGAATGAGTAAGTATAACACCTTCACAGGCTGTTTCTCTAACATATGGACTGTTAAGTGCTTGAGAAATAATTTGTTTGTTTTTGCAGCTCATAGTTTAGCGTAATGAAGCACTATTGAGTTGAATAACTAGACAAGAAACTCCTTAGTTATGGGGAATTATATTCTGAATTAATGAATTGCAAATTGTAAGCCAATCCAACTCTCATAAATATTATGAGGAAAGAAGTAGCAGTCCTACCTACACAAATTTTCAAGGCGAAATTATTCCGTGACGAGAAAAAGATTTAAAGCATAATTAAGGTTCCTAAAATATAAGTACTTAAGAAGAAACCTACCATATGTTTAAAATTACCCGAGACTGCATTTATGATCTGTGATAAGTATATATTTTCTGGAATGCAGAAAACCTCTTTAAAGGTTTTCTGTTTTATTTTTATGGCATTATTGTGCAATTCACCTCTAGCGATTCATAATGGGCTTTAAAAATTCAAAATAAAAATAAAGGATTTTATTCTGTGCCTGTGATAGCTCTTCCACTTTACATGGAAAACATGAACTCATTGCTGAAAATACAAATAACTTAAGATGACAGATTTAATAAGCTGTATTCTGGGAACATGTTGGTAACACGGCTCCAGGATACAAGCACCAAGTTTTCTTCAAGTTGGAATTTTAATTAATTTAGTAAATGATGATCCTGTGAGAGGTCTTCAATTCTCTGTACATGAGCTTGTTAAGAAAAAGAAATTCCAGACACAACACACTAAATTGGGGAGAATATGGAATCTGGAGTCAAAGCCTTGAAATCCAAACCGGTTGCATCTCAAAATAATTCCATAATCCTGGGCACATCATGAACATCTCTGATTCTGCCTCTTTGTCTCTCAAAGATGTAGAAAATGAGATATAACTTGCCTCCTTTGAAAGCTCAGGCTAAGTATGAAAGTAGGTAATCCAAGTGAAAATGTTTTAAGATCGCTCTTTGGATTAAAAAAAAAGTATTGTGCAAAAAAAGAAAAGCAAAGGTTTCATAGTCTAATAATTGAGGCAATCCTAGATGAACATGAGCGCCCGACAGAAAGACAGACGGTAGTGGGAGAGAGATCTCCCAGAGACTTCAGTAAAGAGGGAGTAGGTTCTGCCCAGAATCCCAATTGACCTTGGAGCCCTCCCTGTCCCCTTTTTAAATGAAACATCTGGAGACCACTCGTGGGGTAAGGTAATTGCAGACACAAGGAAGCTCTGGGCATTTGCAGTTGGGGTGTTCACGTGTGCAGCATAGAAGACTCAGTGGGGCAAAGCTGCTACAAAATTAATGGGACTCATCATGTCATAAGGGTGACTCTGGCTGAGTGTCCCCCCTTGCTTCCTGTGAAGTCATTTAGTGTTGAACCAGAGTAGTCCTAGTTCCCTGGAAACGTTTTCTCATGGGCGCACAGGGTTAGCACCCAAGTGACAAAGGAATGACATGTTCTCATCCAAGTTTCCGTCTTCCTGTTCAATATGTGTGAGCTTTTAAAATTCTTGTCATTAGGACTGTCAATATCCCTGAGGCTGTAGTGTTAACCAAGACACTGGGGACTGGTGGAAGAAGCTCCCCAAAGAAGTTATTTTTACTACCTAGAGCTCATGTTCTTTATTTGTAAAATGAATAGGGATGAAGGGACCCCAAGATCTCTTCCACACACCACATGGGGACATCCTCTCCCCAGCCCCCCACCGCGGGTCTCTCACGGCACTAAATGTCGCCCCCACCTTCCTCATCTAAGTTAGCCGGTAAATTCAGGAGTGTTACTTCCAGAAGACTTATTGGAAAGGTACAGCATTTAAATGGCACAAAGACCACTTAATCATTCTCCTCAGTATCCATTAAATTTTTAGATGAGATCATTGTCACTACATGAGATGTTGATATAGAACGAACTATAGTACCCACCACACACCCGATCGAAACCCAGCGCTTGAATATGTTTTCTAAAGTAAACAGACTATTTCAGAGAGTTGGTTGTAGAATTCAATCAACATAGTAGGCAGAACAAATTGGAAGATAACCGCAAGTAGAATAAAATTGCAAAGCTTCAGATATGTTTTGAGTATTTTATCAGATTTTGACATTCCTCTAATAGACACTGGAAAATGTACTTTTAACTTGAAAGCATGGCTTATTTCAGAAATGCTATTCCTATGAAATGTTGACTCTCGCTCTGGGACTTGAAGAGCTCAGCTGGTCATTTGTTTGGACGATGCTGAGTAACTCCTGCGAATCAGGCACCCGACTAAGAAAGAAGAGGGACACGAAGTGGAAAATGAGTCCGTGACTCTGTCTGGATTTCCCTGTTAGCAAAGCGGCAAGGACACACTGAGCATACAGATACTAATCTGTGAGCCCCCCAAAATCTTAAGTTCTGTAAGGAAACGCATGACCCTACATTAAATTCTTTCTAAGTTATAACAGGAAATAGCCTATTATGAAAGCACTGCCAAAATATCAGGACCTAAAAAAACCAAAAGCTAAACTAAAAAATCAGAACAGGGAATGCAGTCAGTTCCCCCTTCCACAAACTGTATTGGGAAAATGTGTTTCCTTTACTTTAATTTTAATATCAGTATTAATTCCTAGGTCTCACCTGTGAGTGGCACGCCAGCTTGAACCTCAGACCTCTGTTTGCCTTTATAAAACAAAATTAAAACAGAGGACCTAAGGTTAATAAGAGCTTTTATAAATTCAAATTTCCAGGACTGATTTCACAATGCAGGGCTTCACTTTTTTTCCCACAGGGTCAGTGGGAGCCTTCCCATGGTTATCGTTTGGAGGGGAAGAGGATGGGAAAGTATATTTAGTGTACCTAAAAAGAACACAAACAGAGTTTTTTTGTTTTTTGTTGTGAGTTTTTTTTTCCTCCTCTCTGCTGAATGTAAAACCCATTAAAAGAACAAGGAGCATTTCAGGGATTACTGATAAGAGAACCTCTTGTCAGGGATAGAGGCCAGATTGAAGCTGTAAATGGAGCCGTTGTCTGCATCCCAGAGATCCATCCTCAAAACCAATCCGCCTCCTGCCAAAGACAGGTAGACATAATGAATACACAAAGCAACCTTTTCTTTTCTTTTTTCAGGAAGCCACGTACACACGCGCACATGCATACACAAGAAACAAGTTATTAGGATATTAATCATCAGCTGGAAACAGCATTCCAGTAAAAAATAGCCAAATCAACGTAAATATGTATACCATAAATATGCTCGCAAAGTTCGACCTGCATAACAGAGCAGTTAAAAAGCTAATATTTCTGAAGCTAACCTTTTGAATTCTTTTTTATTTTCACAAAAGCAGTGACAGATTAGAAGTGGTCGAATTCAGTTCCTCACCTATGAATGCTGAGTTGCTAAATGTAGTTCAAAGCTGTAAGCAGTAGATAGTCCTTCAAAGAGTGGGCATTTTGACCCCCTTCATCCCGAAGATTGGGAACTAAGGCCTGGCAAACCTGGGTTACCGTGGTGCCAGAAGAGAAAGCAGACCCTCGTCTCCAAGGTCAGCATCATTTCCTTTACACCGTGTTATCCTGTGCTCGCTCTATTCAGCTAGACTCTAAGAGGGACCACATTTACACAGCTTAACAACCATCTTAAGATTTGGATCTCCTGGCAGAGGGTGTCCCATTCATGCCGAATGCCTCAGTTTTGCCTGTTAGGATATTTTATTTATTCTTTAGAACCCTTTATGCTCATAAACATAGCTATTAGTTTTACAAATTACCACATTACTCATAAATGAGTTGTCCTCCTAATATAGCACATAACTTATTGTTGCATTTTACCGAACCATTTATAATAAAATTATGGTAAGTGTTAAATAATCCTTAGAGAAAAAACACATTCATCATTTTTAGCAAAGGCACAAGTGTTACATTTTCTTCTAAGGTACTTGGAGAGAATTTACATTCAGAATATCATGCTATTTCTTTGAGAGGACTTCTGGTTTTTACTTGGGGCCATTCCTTCTCTCTGGCCTCTTCACTAGGTTTCTTATAAAAGTCTAAGCCACTTACAGTATTCTGATTTTCACAGTCTCAAGAAAAAAAGTATTTGCCTGTATTCTGCAGACCCACGTTTTTGACCCAAACTGTCAGGAAAATAATCTTTTGCTTTAATATTTTCATTCAAGTTATTTATTTGTTTATACTTAGATGCTTGTTTTTTGTATTATAGAGGGTATTATTTTGCATATGGATATTGTTATTGCTTTCTACAGTTACACATTTCACACATAAGCATAAATAAAAGAATTAAAAACATTTATATAGATACGGAATTAGTACTACTCATGTATAATGAGCATCCTTCTTTTTCCCTCAAAAATCTGGGCAAAAAGTTGTGCATTCTACATGGCAAAATATGGTATTTATTTTATTTTTTGGTTAGCAACTAAAGTTCAGCGTCAACGCCTGAAATCACGCCTTCTCCTTCTCACCCACTCCGGAGAGAAACACTGGCGCAAACACGTGGCCTTCAAAGCAGCAGCTGCTTCCCGTAACATCCAGCAGTTTCCCTCCAAAATAAGAAATAGGGAACCGCAGGCCTCAGCACCCTTTAGATTCGTTGAAATCATACATATCTAGCTGAAATCAAAGGTTCCCTCAACATGGGACACCCACAAAATTCCTTCTCTTTTTTCTTAGCGTTCGCAGCTATGAAATAGTCTTATGCAGCTTCCAGGAGCCATATTTATAGATTGGCCTCATCTAATGAAAGCTATTACGCAGAAAAAAGAAAAAAAGTTAAGGCACACGGAATTAATTATATCTGAGATTTGACTTACACATTAGATGATTAAATATGTGCATTCGAAAGAGTCTCTGAAGGTAATCTAGTTTCTTTAAATAATTGTCCAAGGCCTTTTGGCTGAAGTGACTTTTCCCATGTAGCTGGCTTTTGTTATCTTAATTTTTCAGTGTCTTAATTTTGTGCTTTGTTCATATCTTACCTTCAGTTTAATTCAGTAATCATTTTTGGAGAACAAAACATGCAGCAAACAGCACCAGGGCTTTCAGAGGAATGGAAAGTTGAAAAGTGGGCCACCTACCATCCCTCTAATGTAGGAGACAAATTCACCGGGCTAATCCATCCGCCATTGCACCAGTAACTCTGGCCCCACCATGGATTCCTGCCACTTATTTTTGTTATAATAGAAATGTATCCAATCAGATTCTGAGTTAGCAAGAATTGGTAGAGTTGGGAAAAAGAACACCTTGCTTGCAGAATGGCAGGAAAACCAGGCAGACAGCTGATTTCCGAGACAGGGTGGAGACCAGTAAGCCCCTTTGGCCTACGATGCCTCAGAAGCTCCAGAAGGGAACGTGGGCCCTCCAGAAAGAGCTGATTTCCAAGTGGAATCCTGAAAACTTATGTTAATCTGAAAACTTCAGAAGCTACACAATTTCCAGCCAGAAGAACAGCACCTCTGAACCTGCAGTTGTGCCCCATCTTTCAAATGTCATGGCAAAAATCAAATCTCAAAAATTATTTCTCTTATAAAAAAAGAGATTCCATTCAGTTTTACATTTCTATCATCCTTTCATCAAATTTTATTTGAATTTTAGTAGTCTATTATACCTCATAGTATATAACTCCAAGGAATTAAGAAAAGGAAACACAGGATCAGGAGCAAGTGCAAGACAAACCCTTGGTGAGGACTAACTGAATAATATTTACGTAGTACAAGGTGTAGCGCTGCAGTGACTGATGGGTCCTTTGTGTTCATTGGCATGTTCCTGGACTGCAACTCATATTTAGTTCTAATTTGAATTAATAACTGTGAATTCTGTCACAATACACTGAAGTCATTTATTCATGGCCCCAGGGACCTGGAAAGCCAAAGCTGTTCATGGGATGTTTAAAATATGTTTAGAATTGGAACCAAGAGTAAGTTGTTATTAAATATAACAATTGTTATTAAAATAACTAATAAAAATGGTCATTAGAAAGCTACTATTAGTCTCCCATTTGCTATGGGCTGGGGCTGTTCTAAGCATTCACAAATAATGCCTCGTTTAATCCCCACAAAAACGGCTGAGAATGGCCACGTCCCCATGTACAGATGAGCAAACTGATGCTCAAAGAATCAGGGGGCAGTAGTGGGATTGAAATTTAGATCTAAAGCCACTGCATTCAATAACTTCGTTGAGAAGTGTGGCTCCTCTAAGCAGATGGCTGGCTTCCATCAGAAATGCCCCGAGGTAAGGGGAGTACTGGGGGAGCTCCGACTGGGCAGAGCGGCTTGGAGGTGGCCAGGAGCAACTCTGATTTTTGCTTTAATAGATCATGTCGTTTTCATATCTGGCCATGGCCCCTGTGAACATTGTGAGGGGAAAAGATGAGTAACAACCCCACTGACATTTTTTAAAAGCTTTCAAGTGATGTAAATAAATAGGTGTAAACATATCTAATTAGTATTTAGAAAAATTAAAGCAGAGATAATGTCACCACATTGAAGTGCCAAGGCTTCGAATGGCCAAAACGGAAAATGTTAGAGTTTGGAGTGAAGAATTGTTTATTGATTGAGAAGATAAGAGAACTAATGATGTCTCAAATCCACCCTGCTCACTGGACTAGGTTGAGGGTTTTTAAGGGGCTGGTAAAACTGGTATGTGGGAGTGCTGAGGGGGCGAGTTTTCATTGGAGGACCTTGAACTTGACCATAAAGAGGAATCAACACCAGATCTTCCTGAACAACAAAGCCCTGGCTTTCAGCATTCCGATGTTCAATTTCTGGTTATGTCCTGGTTCTCTGCTTCTGTGGTGGGGACAGTGAGGGGAGTGAGACTTTGGTTGTGGGTGCAGCTGGAAGCCAAAGTTCTGTCCCCTGCACCTGCTTCTGGTGCAAGCCCCATGTTCCTCGTCTGCTGTCCCTAGAAACCAACTCTGCACCTCCTCAGGCAAGATAGAACCATGCTGAGCTGGCTCTGTGGTTACAATAAGTGAACTAACGTACATCTAATATAAATGTATATAAATATATTTTTCTCAAACTGAGGAAAGAATCAGGATTTTTTGACAATAATCGATCTACTAGGGAGTATGCACTGAACACCAAAAGGAGAGATACTAAAATCATTTGGTGAAAAATCACTTCTCGGCCTTCTGGCTAAGAGCCAGTGTAGTATCTGTTCTTATCTGTTTAAAATCAATTGGTGAATGAAGAGAAAAAGCCAAATACCCTCTTCCTAGTATGTTGCTCCTTTTGGTATAGGTTTTAAGTTTCAGTTGGAGAATTCTCATTAAAAACTCTACTTTACTCTTCACCTACCCCACTCCGTTGTTGGTGTTACACAGTGAAGAAAGCTTATATTCTTTTTTCTAAATATAATGCTGTATGCTCTGACAGTCTTCCTGAAATCTCATTGAATATCCTACTGACTACACTATCTTTCCAAATTAAATGTTCTAGATAGCGCTGTAATTGTTGTAGAGGTGTTATTTTAGGGTCATTCCTGGTAGGATTTAGGGTCTGTCCCTACACCATGTGAAGATACATTGGAAAAAATACACACCCACGTTTGACTTTTGAGGATTTTAAAAGAACGTATAGAATCTATGACTTTTTCTCTTTGAGCTTATATTGAGGTTAAAGGGAGAATCCGAAAGTTCAGAGGAAGGTCTTAAAGTCATATATCAAATTACGTGACATGATTTGTGGGCCATGTTATCTTAGTAGGGAAACTGGGTGTTTATCAGAATACACATGCACACATTTTATTTTAACGGGGAGATCGGGTAGCTTCTCAGCATATAGGTGCACACATCTTTTTCTCACTAAAAACAGGGCCGGCTCTGATAAACATTTTGGAAAATATAGAAAAATACAAATAAGAAAAATGCATCTGTAATCTCACGATGTAATTAAACACACTGATAATACTTTAGGATTTCTCCCTTTTTAAAAATAAGTAATTCTGCTTTAGTAGCTTAACCAATTTATATTTAAAGGGGGAAGAGGACTTTTTTTGTTGTTAAATACAGCTGAGTGGATCAAGAAATAAAACAGCAAAATAGGCCACTGCGAGACATTTAAACCACATATTGCCTTGCTCTTCTTTTTAAGCTTGGCTTCATAGAATATTATATGTAAATATATATTTCTATCGTGTTTGTTATGCTATGCTATACCACATTATATGACATGATTTTTTATTGCATGGATTTCTGTGACTAGACATCAGATGATGATGGGGGAATCCTATACAGATTGCTTGGATGCTAGGGACCACACCCTGGTCCTCACTGTGTTTTTCAAATTGCCTCCACAGAATACGTACTATGGACTCAATAAATTCTCATTAAATTAAATTGCCTTTTCTGCAACATCACCAGAGAGCAAATGTAATCTTTATTACACTTTTGATCAGAGCAACACCTTTCAAATAATGAGTAAAAAACGTTCCCCTCTAACAGCTCTGTCAGTAGCAAACACCCAACATTATTACACAGAGGAAATGAGCATCAGTCTTCTGTATTTTGCAATGAAAAGGTACATACCTTTGAAATGATTTCTTTTTGAAAATGATGTAAGAAAGGAAAGAATGAACTGTCATGGAAAATTTAGATCACAGCTCTGTAGAGGTGGTCCAGTCTGCTCAGTCACTGCCTCCTTCTCTCCTCCGTCACCCTGTTCTGGTCACAACCAAATCCAGCCTGCCAAGGTGAAGGAGCACCACCACACCTTAAATGAATGTGGCAGAGCTCTAAATATTCACCTAACATGTTTAAAGCCTTTACTCGGGTACTTATAAAAGCTTTTATTCCTGACTTTTTTTTTTGTTGGTTTTCCTCGTATTCTTCTAGGGGACTTTCTAGTACCATTTGAAATCATGTTCTTCCTATGATCTTTTTGCTTGTGCAGCAAAGCAATATTGTCATTATCAGCTGATAACTTCTAAAATAAAAACAATAACATAGGGTCAGTTAGAATTTCCAGTTTGTTTAAGAAGATGTGTTTGTTTCTTTTTCTCTTCATCATGCTTCGCAGGGAGTTTAGCCATATTACTTTTTATGGGAATTTTTATTACCAGCAAAGAGAGAAATGGTTTTATCTTAGGAGGATCTAGTATGGTTTTTATTTCAGTTCTAATTCAGCTTAACTAAGGTTTTGATAAGCAATGTTGCTGAATAGGCAGTGTTATCTTTGAAAGGTATTTGATTTGGCCAATGTAGATTTTTTTGGAGGGGGTGCTGGTTACAGTGAACTTTATTGATGGTGCATAAGAAGGCAGGGCTCCTTAGCCCCTCCCCTCTTCAGGGGGGTCTAGGATGGAAACTGGAGGTCAGGGGATTCTCAGTGTGTTGGGGGATCAATTTAGGGCAAGGTCTCCCCAATAGCCGAGGGCCTCTCTTCCTGCTGCTGGGGCTGGTGGTCCAGGGAGCTCTTGCTCTTCGGAGGCCATGGGGACTATAAATTTTGAGTACTATGATTAAACCTCAGGTTAAGCTTTTGTCACTCTTTAGAATTATGACATGTGTCCTGGGCATCTTCTCAGATACCCTGATTGCTAACTTTTCATTCTGAGGTGAGAAAGCACAGAAAAGTGTCATCTGCACGCTCTCCACCGCTGTCCTAGAGAATGCGGACGGCCTAACAGCTGTAGGTCAGATTGTCGGGTCTGGTTTCAACATGTCATAAGTTCATAGGTACGGCTTTTGTGTCAACTGAAGCAACGTTGTTAAAAGTTTAATTTTGTCCTGATAGGGAAATGGAATAAACTTCCTGGAGGAAATATGATTGCGTTATCATTAAAAATGCATGCACAGTCTCTTCTATGTGTAGCCGTTACCCTGTTTAAAAACACAGGAGAAAAGGACATTGGGAATCACCCAATGGAAGGAAGGAAACAGCACTGTCCGTTATTCTAGAAAACGAGCAGCTGTAACCAGGCAGGCAAAATCTGTAACATCCTGGTTGATATGGAAGCCCTGTTGTTTTAATAGCAGAGTGAGAATACTAGTATTTCCCCTCCCTATAACCCCAAAATGTGTGCGGTCTTGGTTTATTTCCGTGAATGGTCCATCCATGCAACTCAGCCTCTGCTCTTTGCCTGTTAGGTTATTTTAACACTCACACATAAACACGGCAGACACGGAGCACCTTGCGTCCACTTGCTAAGACTGAGAGTCCCAAGCTTATCCGTTCAGTTCTTAGTTCTTTTGTAGGAAAAGATCATTCTGTGTGCGTGCGTGTGTGTGTGAGAGAGAGAATTACATTAGTATTACTAAAAGATATACTTGCAATCTACAAAGAATTTCCTGAAACATCTGCTCCCAGCATGCAACCAAAAATAAATGGATTGCCCTTTTATTCTTAAATCTATTTAGATTAGTATAATTTGAAGTGATCTTTGAGCACATGAAGATAATGGCTAACTAATGTTAATATTCTCACTGCATGGGGAAAAAATGGAAAAATTTTAACGGTTCTCAAAATCACGAGTAGAGCATAAGAATTAAATGACCTACTTTGTAAGAAATAATTTACACATTTAAATTTATCTAATATTAAATCCCTAGGAACAAACCCAAGACAAACTGAGGGGACAGAAAAGTTTGTATGACGGAAGTTAATAGCTTTGGAGGTCCTATAGTTCATGAGAAAAGCAATGTTTGAAATATTGACTACAGAGAAAGTTCCCTGGAGTTCCTAGATGTTGTTTGTTTTGTTTACCACCTAGAAATGCCTCGCACCTAGTAAACACTCAACAAATACTTATTAAGTGATACACAGATGGACAGATGACTAAAATATATGAGAAGAGCAGCATGGCCGCTTACCTAACGCTCTCTCCATATAAAGCATCCTCTACGTAGCAGATATCGGTTGTTTAGTTACTGTCACTCTTTATTTATAGTCATACACAGTTTTAACATTTTTGAAGCTTGTCAGCTTGGAGTCAGATTACCTCCTTAGGGAAACAGTCCAATGATGGGGCATCTATATCTTATCTTAAGAGTGAACAGGAATATCAACAGTCATGTAGTCCAGCCACTTCAACTTGTTGGTTTGAGAATGAAGGACAAGAGAGAGTAATGGTTTTCCCTAGGTCCCTTCTCTATGGTTGCAGAAAACAGGCAAGCTTTGTATATGGGAGTTATAGCCTGATGATGCTACATTAGGTAGTTTATTAACTCAGCAAACTCTTACGATTTGTTTCCGTAGTTCCATGGACATTTCCAAGTATGGCAGAATCGAAAGATGACTGGGCCCTGTTCTTTGGGAGATGAGCATTGAAGGAGGCACACTTATAATAAGTACTGTGTAATTCTAAAGAAGGGAACATGCACTACAGTTGTTGTATACACAAAAGACTGAATGAAGCGATTAACCCAAGCTGGAGGTTAGGGGAGAGAAAGTAAGTATTAAGCAGAAATTTGACAGCTGATAGAAGGATCACATGGACTCTTCAATGTGTACAATTAGAGAAGTCTGAGAAGCCAAGAATTTAGTTATAGCCAAAGTAAATGACTATAAAAGAATCAGAGGAAATAATTTAAATGAGCAACTAGCCAGTGCCATTCAGTTAACCCACATTAACACAGGCAAGGGTGCATAGTCCTGCCAGTTCTACTTCCTGCAGGCTCATAGCTTAAGTCACCATCATGTCACAAATTGCTGTCGTCAGTTTTGTGAACTCCTGGAAGGTAGAATCTGCACATGATCCACGTCAGTGTCCCAAAAAGTCAGCAGAGGGCCTGCCAGGTTGTAGACATGGAATAACTGTGTTCTTGAACTGACTTACACCCACCAACCAGTATATTCAAAACAGAAAATAAAAGATAAAAATAAGCTGTGTGATTTCCTCTAGGCGCAGTTGTAATTTACTCTCTGGGACAGTCTCATCAATCAAACCCTTATCTCTAGTCCTTGAGAAGATAATTTTCCTTCAACAGTGATTATTAATACCTTTTACCAACTTGGGACCATAGCAAAATTGAACTTATGAAGCATGCCTGTCTGTTTTCATCCTTGGAGTAATCATACCTTTCAAAATGTTAGCAGCAGAGAAATGGCATCGGGCATTAGTCTGGGTAACTTAGGCCAGACTTCAGCAACCTGGGAACCTGAGTTTGGCTAGAAAGAATTTAGAGCCAAGGAACTCAGATTATAAGGGGCAGTTTGTTTAGGAAGTCACAGAGGTAGAAGAAGTGAGCCTTACAAGAAATGGGCTCAAGAGACAAGTTACAGAAGCAAAGAAAGGGTCCTTGGAGCTTAGGGAAGAAAGAGGGGAGGGAAAGAGGGAGTAGGGAAGAGGGAAGGAGAGAGGGAGAGCATTCAAGAAAATGAGAGCACATGTGCACATGCCTTGGGAAAAGAAGGGGACGGGGGCAGGCCGGCTCCACAGAGAGCCTTGCTGGGTCCTCCATCCTGAGGATTTTTATCTGAGGTCTCAGGGAAGGATCTCAATAGAATATTCATCAGTTTTCCCAGTGTGTCTTTTTTAGGATCTCCCCTGATTGGTCAGTGCCAGGGCAGGGGGTCATTAGTGCTTGCATCTGGTCCTGATGTCAGCCATGGTGTTACTCCCTTTGATTTTGTTGCTTCTCTGGGCCTGGAGCTGAAGCCTAGATGTCATCTTCCAGGGATTAATGCTTTAAGGAGTGGTCATGCCAGGGCTTATAGGTTTGCCCATTGCTAGGCACCCAGAGGTCTCTGCCCTCATGACTCTCTGCCCCTGGCCCATGGCTCCTGCTCCGCTCGTGCCTGTCTAACTGCCTAAGACAAAAACACTGTATTTTGGGGTTTCCAGATGACAGTGTTTTCCAAGTCTCAGGTTGCAAAAGCAGAGTCATTTTATCAATAACGTGCAGGATAGAGACATGTCCCAGGTTACTCAAGCAGAGTCGTAAATCAGCTCCTCGACGATCTGTCTCCCAAGATTAAAAAAGAGAGATCATATAACATTTTTAGATGGAAAGTCCCATACAACTTGTCATACATTATAAATGATATAAAATGCAATTGCATAGAAATATAGTAGTTCTCTTATCCACCAGATCAAAAACCGTTTGATAATTTGGGTACAAAATGAATGTTGATAATTATGTTAGCATTACAATTTGGCAATATACATTCATGTTTTCATTTGCCAAGTGAAGAAATAGGTTGTTTATAATTCCACTATTTATATAGAAAAGCAATAGAATACTGCAAATGAGTGATAATGTTTTCCATTTGCCCTTGAAATCTTCTTCAGCCATTTATTTCATTCCTATTAAAGGCAAGATATTACCTTAGATTTCTTAAAATCAGTGTATGCTTTGAAAATGCATATCGATAAGTTTGGATGCTACTAAATTCAAAATACAAAATGACCCTGACTAACATAGACTAGAAAATTGAAGTGATTTTAAAAATAATTTGCAAGTAAAAAATACTTTCCCCTCTATTTTATTCTCAAGTCTTTCACTACCTCTGGTTGGTTTTGGCTCCACCAACTCAATCCTCATTCTCTTAATTCTCTTCACATAGAAAGAGGCTACACCTATTTTGCTACCCCTGAGTCAGTTAGACTCAGGCACAAGTGTTCCCTACACTTCACTTCATTATTTCAGCTCAGCAGCATCATTGAGGGATATTGGCTCTGTGGCTTGGGTCAAACCCCACGGCTACCACTCAGTAGCTGAGGAAGCCAGGACAAGTGATCTCCATGCTGAAGCTTCAGTTTTACCATAAATGAACTAAGCATTGTAGGGTTGTGTGATGAAATACCCTGTGCTTAGTAAATGTCCAAAAAAGTTCAGCTGTTATTGCGATCATGGTTTGACAGCGATGACTGTGCCATCTGGGTTGGCGCAAACAGTGTGGCTCACTTAAATAACACTGGATGGAGAGTCAGATACGCCTCCCTGAGCCCCAGCTCTGTGACTCTGGACAAGTCGTTGATGTCTGGACTGCAGTTGTCTCGTCGGGAAACTGAGAGGTGTGCGTAAGACAGCCTCAACGGTCCCTTTCACCTCCGAAAGCCTTTGTTCTGAATTCATCTCATGCTCTATATTTTTACTCATAACATGCTGGTCAATCACTGGAATTATAGCCATTTGTCATTAAAATATCATAAGCTGTAAACCAAAATAAACAAATAAAAGTGGACCCATGAAACCTGGCCATGTGGCTAGAGCCCGAGAGGATCCGATCTGATGGAAAGTCACTTTACTCAAGTGCTGTGTGGCAGGGATTCTGCTGAGTAGGGTATTCGAATGGAGCACCTTGAGACCAATGTCACAGAAAGTATTTCTGCAAATAATTAATGGTGCGTGAATATACATCTCCAGCTACCCTGCTGGAGCCCAGTGACCTCTCAGAGCGGATTAGTGGTCCTCATCCAGGTGCCCGGCCAGCCCCGTACATACTTTCCTCAATGATGATATCCTGAAATAGATCCAAATGAAATTGTATGAACCAGGATTGAAATCATGTGCCTTCGGTATTGAACCTTCTAATAACAGTTATTTTTATTGAAGTATTGAAGCAATTGGCTTGAGTCATCTTGGAAACACTGCCTTCATATTTCAAAGATGTTTAGGAGGCTGTCAGCTCTTATTACCATGGACTGGAGATATTTGCTTATTAAATGATTTTTACCAGGAAAAACCCATTACAGAAAACATCTTGTTTACAAGGGTATCCTGGGGATAGCAAATAGAAAGCAACATGCTACACTGAATTATAGAAATAAAATAAGCTGATTCAGCTAATAGATTCCAAAGAAATATGAGACATTGTTTTGCGAGTCAAAGATGACTGCAATGCAATGGAACTGACAGCTTCTTACTGTGGGATGTAAACATTGGGTGAAAATATTCACTCGAAACTGTAGTGACCATGGAGTGTCATCTCAACACTCTGGTGCAGGCGCCATATTCAATGATTCTTCAAAAGTTCTTGTCTTGGCCTCACCCAGGGAGAAGATGATGTAGAAGTACTAAGTATGTTTCTTACAATGGGAAGGTTGGAGGAGAAACTAAGAGAACAGGCATTGAATGAGAGAGTTCTGGGTTCACCCCCTGGATATGTGGCCTTTGAGTAGGGCTTTAACCATTTAGAGTCTCAATGACCTCATCTGTAAAATAAAAACAATAATGAAGCTGGGATTATTGCAGAGTTAAAGTGATGGCATATAAGGGAAACTTAGCAGGATGCCTAACTGAGAAAATATTGAGGGAATGAAAACAGGACTACATGATACCACTATTCAGCGTTTGCTTGCAGCTTACCGGTCCTAGGAGGGTGAACCAATGAAATACACTCTCTTATAGTCTATTTTATACACATCTGCTCTCTCACAATAGATTGCCACTTGTGATGGCAGCAGAGATGGTATCTTTATCATCTTTGCCATCTTTGTGGATTCCCCCACTGCAGAACTCAAAATGTTTGGATCATGAATGAAAGAGGAGAAATGAATGAAAAAAGAGCGCCTGAAAGTCCCCTAAGAGGACCCAGTGGAGACTGCGTCTGTGAAGCAGACATCTGAGAGTGCTGGAATGTGTGGCCTGCTTGTCTCAGGAAAAGCGGCAAGTGAAGTTATTACTGGCAGTAGGGAAAGTTTTATTAATGGCAAAAGAGACAAAATGTGGGTCCGAGACATGCTCTCAGTAGACTGTATTCGCATGGACCCTCATGGTGCTATTGGACAGTGGCCTAGTAAGACAGTATGAAGTTCTGTGGCTCAAACTTTGAATAGCATTGAACATTCATTCAGAAGAACTCAGAATGAAGATCAGAATACCATGAACAAGCTTGCCCCTTGGACTTGTGACGTTCCTGCCAAGGAGACCAAGCATGTGTCAAGTCCTAATATCTGTTCAGAATTTGAGAGACAAAAACGTCTTAGCATCTTTGATGCACCCCAGAAGACATAACCAGAAAGGTTAGCACATCCCAGCTGGCAGTCAGCAGAGGTTGGTTGCTCCCTCCCAGGGTGCTTTGTACATGGCCTCAGGGATGTTCTTCCTCTCTAAAAATCCCCCGTGGGGGTTTTCTATCCACTCTGCATTGAAATCTCTGAGACTGGATGGAGATCATTGTAAATGTCCCATCACCCAGCGCGCTCTCTGTGTGGTTGGGGTAACACAAAGCATGTGGAGTTCAAAGTCCCAAGTGCTAAACTGTGACCCCCTTCCCAACAGTCGCCTCCTCATCTCAGGGAACTGCTGCCAACCTCCAGGTAGCGCAGTAGCAAAGGGGGCACCGCATCCAGGTGCCCTCCTTCTTCATTCCCGCCAATCCCGCCAGTCACCGCCAGTTCTTCCTGCTCTCTCAGCAGCTCTGGATTTGATCTGCTTCATCCCCTAGGCCCATCTGCCTATTCTATTCCACTATCATTTCTTTTTTCTATTATTGTATTACTTTCCATTCCCATTTATTTCCCGTATACCTCTTCAACCGCCACTCACCCCTTCCCCTGGCAGTCATCACACTGCTGTCTGTGTCCATAAGTCCTTTTTAGTTTTTGCTTGGTCTTTCTAACCCCTAACCCCCACTCCCGAAAGCTGTCGTCCTGCTCTCTGCCTATGAGTCTGTCTCTATTTTCCTTGTTAGTTCCAGTGTGTTCATTAGATTCTACCTGTGGGTGAGATCATATGGTGCTTGTCTTTCTCTGACTGGCTCATTTCACTTAGCATAATGCTCACCAGGGCCACTGTCATTTCTTGCCTACATCACAGCAGTGGCCCCCTCCCCCCCCTCCCCTCCCTAGCCCACTCTGATTGCAGCCAGCACAATCATTCGCTACTTCAACTCTGACCATCTCACTCTCCTTAGTGCTCCGTGACACCTCGGTTCTTCAGTGTGTCTTACCAGTTCCTTCTTGCTCTGGCCCCTGCTCCCCTTTCCAGGCTCATGTCTCACCTCAACCTCCCCACCTGCTTCTCAGACCTACTGAGATAGGCTTAGTTCTTTCAATGCAATATACTGTTTCCAGTGGAAGCCTTTTATCCTCTCCACCCAGAACACTTTCCCATCTCTGATCTCAGATCTCTCTCTCTCTCTCTCTCTCTCTCTCTCTCTCTCTCTCTCTCTCTCTCTCTTCTCCCTTCTGTTAGGAAGCATTTTTGACATTCCCACTTAGAGCTGGCTTAGCTGACACTTTCAGTACCACAGCCTTTGGGTACCACCACAGATCAGGGGTTTCTTTCTTTCTTTTTCTAGACAAAGGAATGTCTCAGTTGAAACACAAAGAACACATAGCATCCAATGAAGAAGATAGAGAGAAGAGGAGATACATGTCCAAACCTGCTGAATAAGTGAATGAATGAAAACAATTTTGACGAGAATCACCTATAAAACTTGTCACTGAGACTCATGTTTGGTTGGTCGCTGCTCCTTTTACAGACACAGGGTAAAATACCCAGATGTAAATTCTTCCCCTATATCACTCCCTTTTCAGGAGATTCTGGGCACTTTAAAATATATTATAATATCTCATTCTATAGTGTAAGGAAACCAAAACTGCCTGGCCTTACAGATGGAGCCACAACAGGTCAAGAAGTGAAATAGGAGCTGGGCTGGAACCACAGCTACCAGATGACCCAGTGCTGACCCTGGTACACCCAGAAAATCTTTGCGAAAATGAGCTACATCAGCAATGAGGGCATTTAAGGAAGGTGGGCAGCAGAAGTAGCTAACAGAATTGGATGAGCTGTTCTCTGTGAAAACCGTATTTTGATAATAACTGGAAAAGATCTGTTATAAACCGAACAATAGAGAAAATGTTTGGACCTTTGATAGCTGTTCCCCTTGACGCCCCCATTGAAAGCTATCCAATTATGTTTTCCTCATCTTGCGGTTTCTCTCATAACTGAGCGGGATGCTACAGAAGCTGATAGTTGAAGGGCCCTGGTGAACCGGAATGTTTTTGCTACACAGTAAATATAAATGCTTGTCTGAGCTCAACGGTGATTTCTTTTGGCATTTGAAAAGGCAACACGAAAGAGAGGAGCCAGTAAACCCTGCAAGTCACGGAGACTGTGTACCACGAGGATGAGCTGGGAGCCCCACAACAGCAAAGAGGCATTTTTTTTTAGATGTTCATTTTTTTCTTTGGGGGAGGGTAATTTTTTATTGTTTACTTACAGTTGTTCCCCATCTCCCCCATCAACCTCCCCTGCCCTGCCCACACCCCAACCCCACATTCAAAGCTCCCCCCAACTGTATCACAGCCAGTGTTGCACACATGGACAGACAGACTAGAGCTCCTCCGCAACATGTCCAGAGCCTTCCTTTGAAAGGTCACCACTTGCTCTGACCTGTGTGGCTCCGTGGGTTGGGCATCGTTCCATAAAGTGAAAGGTCACCGGTTCGATTCCCACTAAGGGCACATGCTAGACGACAGCCAGGTTCCCGGTTGGGGCATGTTGGAGACACAGCCAATCAATTGATGTTTCTCTCCCTCCCTCCCTTCCCCTCTCTCTAAAAATAAATAAATAAAATCTTTAATCCAAGTTACAAAATAATGGCTGCAGAGTTAAATAAGTTAAATAACAGTGCATGCATCATGGGTATGCACAGGAGGAAGAAAAACTGCCTGTCATTCCCAGTGCAGACAGAGTGACATAAAGTCCAGTGGAAATAAAAATATTATAGAATGAATTGTATGACATAATTCCTTTGCAAAAGACATCCCTCTGTCCCTCTGTCTGTCTGTCATTTCTTTATCCTTTCATTGACCCTCTTTTTGTCTTCATTCAGTGGAGGAGGATGGGCACCAAACAGAGGGATCTACAGGGGCTTGTTTTGAATTTAGAAGTCGGGATGACCCAGGGCTCAAGGTGCCCCTCAATCACACAGGCACCGGCACTGTGTAGCAGCCCCAGAGCTAGCAGAGCTGGTGAGCTACAGGAACACTTCAACGGGAGCTGCCCCCCACCCCCAACCCAGGGCTTTAAGCAGAATCACAATGTCAATTAAGTGTATCCCCTTCCCAGCCCTCTTTTCGTTACTGGGGATCGATTAGCATTAGTTGGATGTCTTAAATCCCTGACTGACTATGGAAGACTGGGAAGTAGATTGGGTTTGAGCCCAGTTCAGTCCATTATTACTTGGGCGATCTTGGGCAATTTACTTCAACTCGCTGCTTCTCGCTCTCCCAGCCTATAAATAGAAAGTCATGCATTCAGTCATCAAACAGGTTTAAGGCTTAGTACGTGACAGATGTGGTGCTGGAGCTGGATTTTAATGATTAAAAAAAAGAGATAAAAAGTGACATCTACTTTATTGTAAATAAATAAGGTAACAGTAAATATATAAAATAGGAAGAGCATTACAGAGATGAAGTTAAAGGAGAAAAAAGATATAAAGCATCAGATACATTGCTTGCTTCATGGTTGGCACTTAAGACATATTGCTACATTCTCAGGCCTGTTTTGTTTTTTTCTTCCCCAAATTATCCTATTCCCCTACGGAAATTAAAGCTCCCATCCCTTCAGTGCTGTGCTTCTCATTAAGGTATCAATCTGACTATCTAATTAAACAACAGAAATGCACCCTTAGGGAATTTTTTCTCCTCATAAAAAACTTGGTGCTTTATAACTGATCTGTTTAACTCCAATGAAAGTCAGATCAAGACAACCAAGAAGTGCTAAGCATCTCCCATGCTTTAAGTTCTATGAAAGACGCAGTCCCCATCTTCAGGAGCTCTGAAATCTATATGATTTGGGATTTTCACAACGTGTTAACATATGAACATGTTAACAATTAAAGAGCTACTTTTAAAAAACAACAGATGTTTTCAAAGATTGACGGTCCAAGACCCTATGTAATTTCAAATGAATTATGTGTCGTGCAACCATAAATGGAATAGGAGTTCAGAGAAAAGGGAAATCATTTTATTGGTGGAAAATATGAGGGAGGCAAAGAAAGGCTTAAGGAGTACCGCCACCCAAGCCGCACACCCACCGGCAATCGCCTGTCATTAATATGCTAGCCCAGCTTCTCAGGGAAGCTAGAATTCCACTCTCCAGTTCTCTCCTCACCTTTAAATAGGTCAACATCCTCTGCTTAGTAAAGCAAAGATCATCATTATTAGCAATGAGGGCAAATATTGAAAAGACTGAAGCCAGGTACGCTCTCAGAAAGGAAGTGAAGGATGCATCTGTGAATTTGGAGGGACTCTCGTATATAAACACAGGTGTAATGAAGAGCGCCAACTCTTTGTAAACACATGGACGCAGCATAACTTACTTGATTCTCTCAGAAACCCTATGTGGGGAAGGATGAAGAAGGGTGACCTTGCCAAGACCACCCAGTGGGAGCTAGAGGATGCGCAATCAGTCCAAAGCTTGTGTTCCGTTTACTACTTAAAAACGTCTTGTAGTAGAAAAAACAATTTGCCGTGTTAGTTCATAAAAACTGATAGTCGCAAAGAGGAATAGGCTGTAATAGCAGAAGGATCCAGCGTAGATTCAACCCTTGCTTCTCAGGATGTGGTCCACACACCAGCAGCCCTGGCCTTGCCCAGGAGCCTGTGGTCAGCGCAAAGACGTGGCCCTACGCCGGACTTCCAGCATCACTGACAGCGGTCGAACAGGGTCTGCATTGGTTGCTCATGTGCGTGAAGCCTGCGCGGCTCTGGTCCGAGAAGTTTCCACATCTCTTAAGTGTACAGATTAATTAATATATAAGGAAGCAGTTTCTATATAAAAAGCACTATATAAATGTAGAGCTTTATGAAAATCATAATTGTGCTCATTTATACTAACTCAATATTAACAGTTTATCCGCCAGTGGCACATCAGTAAGACACATAGCTGGAGTCTCGGAGAATCTGAAGGTAATCCAACTAGATTCAGGTCAGATGTGATAACCCAGACGAGATGATAAATTTGTATGAAGGTGCCAATTTCACAAATATTCCATAATGTAGATTGTACTTAGCTAACTATAGGTGGGTTTGTTAATTTTGATTTTTTTTTCCCTCGCAGCTAATCTGCTCTCCAGGATTACTTTCAATTGTTACTTGCATTGTTTGTGGGCCAGCAAGAAAAGTCAACTTTAAAATACTGTAAGCCATTCAACTCTGCCTTTTATAACTACAGATTCTCTTCCATGCTTACACTCCCTCCCCTTGCACTTATGTAGCAAAGGTTTAGCTGTAAACATCTGAAACAGAACCATCGTGGAAGGCAGCGGGGCACTTCCTTCTGAGTTCCTGCCGTTCCCTGGGGGCGCTGGCTGGGTGAGCACGCAGCTAGACTGCTGATGGAATTTTAAAAGGCATGCCTTGGTATTTTCACAGAGAGAAAGGCCGTGGGCGGTGCAATCGAACTGGCTTGAAGTCCCAGCTTTGCTCACTTTGGACTTGGGCCCTTGTTAGATCATTTCCTTCCCCACCTCAGTTTCACAATATGAAAATGATATTCAAAAGATGTAGAAGGGAGTTTTAAGGCTGTGTTCTCAGGTGTTCTAAGATGTTCTGCACAAACCTTTATTTCTAAGGTATTAGAGATCGCGTCTACATCAATACCCAAATCCAAATCATTTTCTTGTGGTTTTAACATATTTCTCCTCTGTGCCCTATGTCATTTTATTCACTGAGTTCTCTGCAGATACTTTTAAAAGTACCCCAAGAAGTGATTCGTATTTTGTCTCTCTGGTTTTTTTCCTCAGCCTCCTCTGTGAACCCGCTGCTCCTTCTCCCCACCCCCCAACACCGACCTGAGTGCGGGCGCCCCCAGGTCTCTGTGCGTCCTTTTGCTCATCTGCAGGCTGTTCCCGTCTAACGACAGAAGGTTCCCGCTCAGCACCCACTGCTCTCACTTCTTCTCTGAGGGCCACTCCCTATTTCCACTGTTACCCCATCGTCACCCCAAAACAGGTCCAAAAATGAACTCGCTCTTGCATCTCACAACCCTGCCCCTCCTCTTCCTCATCTCCAGTTTCCTATTAAACAGCCCCACCAGGCTTTCCATGACTCAAGCCAGCAACCTAGTTCCCACTTGGCTTCTCTCTCCCTTGCTGCCTAAATACTACTGAGCTTGACCAGCTATACATTCTACTAAATAGCTGGCTCCCGCTGCTCTGTACCCCTTCTGCTGCTTCCACGGAAGCCATCACTGATTTCCACACACGTAATGACGCCTTTCTCTCTGCCTCCGACCTTACCTCCCCCTAAAACTCCAGAGTCTAACACTCAAGCTTCATCAAATACAGGTGCCCAGGCCCAAAAAGGTTAATTCAGAACAGGCTGTGAGGAGAATTTGCCTTTAACGAACAGCAGCCAGAGACTCCAGTGCAGGTCAGACCAGGAAAACTGATTGAAACCACTCACCCCTGGGAAAGGGAGAGCCGTCAGGCCACCTCTTTGCTGTAAACTGCTTGGTGACTCCCTTTCACTTTGAGGATCCATTCAAAACTTCTCAACAGATACGCTTGCCTCCTTTTCTAGCCTGGTCTTCTACCACACACCCAAGCCATGCATGCAATTTAAGAGAGTGTCACCTACGAAAGATTCCGTGAATCCAGAAGAGTAGAGGGAAAAGAGACAAGGAAGGGACCTATTCTTTACTGAAAACATGCTTAGTGTTACCTCATTTGATCTCCACAGGTCTTACCGTCATCATTTAAAAGATGCTAATTTATAAACCCGAAGAAGGGAAGTAGCATGCCAAGGCCGCCGGACAGGGTCCGAGTTGGGAATAAGCCCCCGTTACTCACATATTGAGGCATCTCTGACTTTCCCACATTTCTGCCATGGGTGTATTTCAGAAAAATGGGTGAGGCCAATCCATAGCCTGCGCCAGTTGTGGCCACGTGAAACAGGCTACCCCTAAGTAAGACAGGGAGAGGCACGGCGAGTTCTAATGTTGCCACGGACAGCTGAGACGCCAGAGACAAGATCAGGGGAGCAACAGACATGGTGCAGATGCTTCAGGAAGACGACATGTGTCAGAGAAGGGATACAGATCCAGATATGGGTGTGGGGGCGTGGGGATGGGGCTACAGATAGAGACGTAGAGAGAGATAAAGAGATAGATGCTGAAAATGCTCAGTATGTGACCCAACAGGTACACCTGCAGAATGGAGACATCAGCAGTGGTCCTGAGGTGTCTACCCAGCCACACTCAGACCCAGAATATTCTCGTCTTGACGGTCACACCTCAGTGACAAAAATTCAGGCATCTTCTCAGTTGCCACAAAGTCTTCCACTTTGTCAGGGTGCTCAAATCATATTGACTCCAGGATGGAAAGGTACTGGGCTCTCTGTCAATGCCAAGTAATTTGACTAAAGCAATATGTGTGCCTATTTATATTCAGACCCATGCCCAGAAGCTCCCAGAGGTGTGATAAAGGGTTGCTTTTCAAATGGACATAAAATATACATGGTTCTTATATTAGCTACTGCGTATTTCTCCGGTGCCTACCCACAGATTGATAGCCACGCGTCCAAGTAATTAGGAGAACACTCGGGAAAGAGAATACGGTTAACTTTTCATAGACTCCGATTAGTAAAATCTTTGCAGGCCTCGATTTAATCAGTTTGATTCCATTCAATTTTTTTTTTTTAAAAAACCTGCCTACCCTGATGGCCTGCTGTGTGCAGGGAACTTTGCTAGAAACCACAGGGCAGCCATGGATATTAGGTCGCCGGAAAGACTGAAAAGGGTCTTGGGTAAACAAAAGCTGTGCAGCCCAGAACCTGGGCTCTGCAGCTCCACTCTGCCTGACTCTAGACTGCAGCCTTTGAGCAAGGTTTGTTTGACCTTCCTGACCTTAGTCTCTTCATCCACAACAGAGCTTTATCCCTTCCTCATAAGGCTATTGAAAGAATTAAATAAGTTACTGGCTATAAGCCTGTAATTATAATGCCAGGCCTCAAGGCATTTTTTTTTTTTTGTCTGATGAGGGAGAGAAAGGAAGGTCAGGTGAAACTGAGGAAGGAAGAGAACACAGGGTCCGGGATCTGAGCCAGAGGAGGCTCCGCGAGGGGCAGAAGCCCAGGTGGGCTTTACGGGATGGCAAGCTGAGGGCCACAAGAGTGTGGGGGCAGTTCTCTAGATGCAGAGAATGGGATAAGCAAAGGCCCAGGGTGTTTTGCCCCAGGGGGAGGTGATGGGGAGCAGCAGAATTGGGAAGCGGAAAGGAAATCAGAAAACAGCTCAGGGTGGGGATCGGTGAAGCCGCATTGCAGAGGCTCAGATGCTTCCTAAGTGTCCTGAGCAATGGTGGGGAAGCAGCTTTTCTGACCATTGCTCTGACTTGGGAAGATCACCCACATAAGAAGGTACACTACATTGGAGGAGGGACAACTGGAAGGCAGGGAGGTAGGAGGCAAGAGCTATTATTTCAGCCAGCAGAGAGGTAATGGAGGTGTGGCTGGTATGGGAGAGTCAGAATAGTAAAGAGAAGTGAAAGAAGGTATAGAATTGGCTGCTGATTGAAGGTGGAGGTAGCAGGAACAGGGGGGGCGGAGAGGCTAGAGTGGCTGCAGGTTGAAAATTGGGGGGCTGGGAAGATGGGAACCACCGTGGGCTGAGAGAGACAACACAGAGGACCCATAATGTAAGAAGCACACACCCTGTCCCCCACCAACCGGGCAATGGGGCATTTTCTGCCCAAATCTTAAAAGCAGCCAGTTAGTTCACTAGTGATCAACAAACCCAATTTTGCACCAGATATTGGGCCTCAGTTAAGAGTTCACCTCATATTAGGGGAGGGGAGAGGATGCGGACAACTGTAATTGAACAACAATAAAGTAATTAAAAAAAAGAAAGAGTTCACCTCATAGCATTAGAGAAATGATGTACGAACATCTCCGTAGAGTATTTATTCCATAGTAACAAAATTATCGAGAACTTTTTCTGTGATGCAAATGAGATCCTAACTATGAGTCAATGTTCAAAAAAATCTTAATAAATTGCCTCAGATGTTACTGGGACAGATATTTCTGGAGTGTCAATTAGACACAATTATAGTTTGAGTTGAATAATTACCCTTTCTTGTACATATTTTGATGATATGGGTTTTTTTTTAAAAAAGACTAATTTGCAAAGAAAAAGATGATAGCTCACATGCCATTAACTCCTTTAAAGAGACACAATTCATAAACGAAATGCCTAATTTAAAAGCAATTTAGAAAAACAATCCCGAGGATAGGCATTCAAAACACAGTCTAACTTTCAACAAACCAGGGTTAATGACAGAAGGAGGGAAAGGAGAAAGTAACAACGGAAAAGAGAAACAGGAAAGGGGAGCGAGGAATGGGGAGATAAAATAGCCTATTGGGGGAAGAATAGGAAGAAGAAACGAAAGAAAAAAAGATGAAGATATCCTGTCCAGGTGGTAAAATTTCAATGATAATCTCTGTCTCTGGATACACACATTTCTCTGAAATGTCTTCCACTCTTATTCATTTTTTTCCTTTTCTATACCTAGTTTGTCATTGCTTTAGTCTTGAACTAAGAGAGAGTTTTTTGCAGCTTCCCTGCATCCCTTCTTGTCCCACATTTTCCCCTGTTCTATGTCCTTTGCTCACATGAATGTTCTGCAAACATCTCTTTTATCAACGCAGTTTCACATTCCCAAATCCACAGCCTGCCTTCCGCGTTAATATAACTGGGATGAGGTTTTGTATTCCTTCAAAGACATGTCCCCTTGCCCCTCAAACTGTGGGTGACGGGTGATGGGTGAGATGTTGGAGAAAACCACACACATAGTCAAACAGGCCTTGGGTTGACACACCACATCCATTGGCTAATCACATCTTGAGAATCTCTGCTAACTCAGGCATAAAATAAAGATAATTGTGTCTTCGTGTGTGTAGCTGTTACTTGCGCTCTTATCTTCATGAGCATCCCCTAATTCTATTTCATTCTACTCTGCACCATCCCGTGTTCCCCAGCGGGGCGCTGCAACCTTTACTCACTCCCACCTGTAGATATGTGCTGACATTTCCCCCCACCTGTAATGTAAATCTGGGGAGACCTCTATGCAGACACACACACACACACACACACACACACGCACCTATGTGGAGATAACAAGCAGGTAGAAAATGTAAGAGCTTGTGTTTTGGAGTCAGAAGGATTTGGCTAGGGCTTCCACATCAGTTCTTGCTATTGCACTTGGAACACACCATTCATTTTCTCTGAGCCTCAGTTTCCTCACTTGGTAAAAAGAACTGTGTAAGAGTTATTCAGCTAATATACGTTTAGAAGACTGGTACAAGGGCAATGCTCAGTAAGTGGTCCTGGCCTTAATTTTAGACGCTGAGTGGTAATGTGTTCTAGATCCTCTGAGAGTCTTCTCTAGCAAGTTCAGCCAGGACATACCCATGTCTCCATTCTCCCGGCCTTGCTGTTCTTGCTACACCATCATTCTAGAAACAACCTACTATATGCTGTTTTATGTCTAGCCAACTGCCCTACCCATTCTGATGTTTTATGATAGTTTATTTAGGCAATATAGATAGAAATGATCATTTTGTTTGTTAATTACTTTTTATGTACCTGTCTATGGTGTTATATCATCTAATGATGTAAACGCTACACAGAGACAGGAAGTAAAGCATCTGTGAGCAACCAGGGATGACCACAAAATTTCTGAGAGCCAGCGCAAAAGAAAAATACAGGGCCTCTTGTTCCGCAATTATGAAGAATTTTAAGATGGCGACAAAGGGCATTCAACTAAACATGAGGCTCTTCTAAATACTGGACAGCCCACAAGCCCATAGAAGCAGCCCTGCTAAGCTCAACCTCTAGCAAAGTGTTAGGTACACAGCTGGCTTTCAGCAAACACTTACTGGCTCGCTAAAAACACTCCCATCCTCTTTGAATGAGACCTTCACAGCCACTCTGGGCCTTGTGGTCTGGGTTCTCTCAATACTACTTCTGTCTCTCTTTCCTTCATTTAGATTATGTACAGATGGGATTCAAAGCTATAACCAACCCAGAAGCAAAACTATATTGTCATATTTTCTTTTTCATCTTGGAACATTGGTTTAGAAATGCTCTGTGTTGACAAATCATGATAACGAGAGATCTTTCCAGATGATACTCAGTTGACATTCTTTACTTTTCAGACTTAAGTTCTCCCTATTCTAGGGTGAACGGTAGTCTGGTAAGTTATATTTCTTTCTTTTTTTTTTAAGATTTTATTTATTTATTTGTAGAGAGAGGAGAAGGGAGGGAGAAGGAGCAATGTATGGTTGCCTCTCACATGGCCCTCACTGGGGACCTGGCCTGCAATGCAGGCATGTGCCCCGACTGGGAATCAAACCGGGACCTTTTTGTTCCCAGCCCGCAATCAATCCACTGAGCTACACCAGCCGGGCTGGTAAGTTATATTTCATTCTCTGCCAGAATGTATTGATTATTTCACAAGTCACTGCTCACCAAACCCTTGGGGTTTGTGACAATTACAGGTGATCAGTTACAGTCTTTGTTTAAGGTGTTGCCTTAGGGAATCATTTCATTAAATGCTAATGTTCTCATCTCTACCACATATTTGTAAGCTCCTTTCCTTTTCCTTGTAGATGGTCCTCATTCTTCCCTTCTTTCCAATTATGATTCAAAGAGTAAAGAGAAAAATCCAGTAAGTAAGGCAGAATCATATGGAGCCTCTGTTATTCTTTCTCTTAGCTGTTGGCTTTTCCCTGGAAGATGGACTATTCAAAGTCTATTTAGTTTTCAGCTTATTTCTGATCACTGTGTTTCCAATCACTGATACGAGTCAATTGGCGTATCTCACTGATGAGAATGGTTAAGAGTTTTAAAGTACTGTGGCCAAGTCCATGTTTCATTGGCATGTTTACATACCTTTTTTTATAAGTTTGGTATTCATAGTGAATGCCATCCACCTCCCCGGCACCTGCATCCCAGAGCTCATCAGATTCATTATTTAGTTCAGCCATCGGGAGACTGTGATGGAGTCGTCATAAAGCAGACAAGATGACGCACAGACATTCCGGCTGCTCATCGAGAGCAGCCGTGGGACTCAAGGGCCAGAGCTGAAGGCTAGCGCGTCAGCTGAAGCACTCTCTGCACTTCAGGTCAGAACTCCCAGCCAAAGCGCACTTTAATAATGCAGGAAATGGACTGCGTCTCAAAACTGAGAAGTCAAGGGGGGACGTAAGCTCCGAGGGAAGTTTAACTCAGTGGCTCAGCAGTGCTACCTGGAGCTAGGATGGCTCCATTTCTGCTGCCCTCTGCGAGGTGGCGAGGGGGCTTCCCACAGCCCCCGAGGCTCAGTGCTTCCTCATTCACTTCCAGCAGGAGAGAGTTTCGTTAAGTTGTTTCTTCAGAACCAATCGGCTGCTATGGCAGAGTCCCTCTTCACATCTTGTCTGTGCTTTGGTCTGCGACTGGCCCTGTGGCCTGGGATAGGCTGGCTCGCGCCCGTCAGAGCCACCTCTGGACCCTGGACAGTGAGTCTCCTCAGGCCCCAAATCCATGCTGATTGCTGCTATTAGGCAAAGTAAGGAGGACTCAGGGAGGAGGTGACCACCACCTCTAGTTTCTCTTTTCAGTCATCTGCTCAAATATGAAGAAATTAATGAATTTAGGAGCTTGGGTTAACATTTTATTAAACCCATTATTCTCTATTTGTTCCTTCTGCGTTTTTAGTTAGACAGCTGAACATCGAGCACTGTATGTTATAAGTCTTCATTTACTCAGCCATGAGTTCATTTTATGGATAATTTAAAGGAAGCTAAATGCAGTACGAAAGCCATCTACATTTAATTTCCTTTATCGCATGGCACAAACATGGACAATAAATAAGATTACACGTGAAGGTGCAGAAACCTTAGGGGCGCAGAAACAGAGCCTCATTCACCTGCTTGCTTCTCTCAGGGAAGAATTAATGCACCATAAATCTTAGTTCTGACGTGAGAGTTTTCAAAACCTTTCCTTCTCTTCTAAATGAGAAATTAATTTTAAATGATTAGAACTGTGAAAGCATTCTTTCCACCGTATATTCATAACTTCACTAAGCCTGCTCCGTACCCAATAGCATGCCAGTGTTAATGGGAAGGAGTAGTTTTCCTTTGTGCTAGCTTTTTTATTTTCGTTAACCATTTAGGATGAGAAATTTTAATTATGCACAAAAAATAGATGGAACACTTATGTAATGAACTCCTGTTTTCTTATTATCCCATTTCAATAATTTTTTACGCTTAGACGCTGAGTAGTAATGTGTTCTAGATCCTCTGAGAGTCTTCTCTAGCAAGTTCAGCCAGGACATACCCATGTCTCCGTTCTCCCGGCCTTGCTGTTCTTGCTACACCATCATTCCAGAAACAACCTACTATATGCTGTTTTATGTCCAGCCAACTGCCCATTTCCTCTCTTCCCTCCTCCTTCTTTCCATCTCCACCTCCCCTGTTCTCTGCAGTATTATTTTCAAAATAATATTAAAAAATGTTATGTCATTTTACTCTTAAAGACTTGTGTATGTGTCTTTAAGAAATACAAACTTATTTTAAAAATAAAACTAAAATACCATCATCATAACAAAAAAAAACACATTTTTAAAATAATCCCTTAGATTCAGTCCAATCCACAATCAGTGTTCAAAGTGCAGGGGAGCTATTTTTAGAGGGTAGCGTTAGTCCCCACACTTGATTTGATACTCTAGTTCACAGAGATGTGACTTATATGCACAAAAGGGGTGAAAAGCTACCATCCAATCAAGCCCTATATTGGTCCCAACGTGTCGACTCTGCAAAGTCAGAGGAACCCGGATGGTTCAACAAGGCTATTGGAAAAAATGTCAGGATTGCATGCGGCTGGAGAGGAGCCCTTGGAAAGCATTGCAGGATCTTGATTTAAAAGCTGATGACAGGATTTAAGACAATCAGGCACAGTATAGATGACAAGATGAAAATGAGAATGAGTGTGCAGTGTCAGGAGGATGGCGAAGAGATATCTGTGTGTGATGGAGTGGGGAGCATTTGCGTGGTTAAATTTGCAGAAAATGGATTAGCCCTTATCTCGGACTTGCTGCATAAAGGGCAGAGAAGCATGAGGAAAAATCAAATGCTTTCAAGATGTTTGGTGACTGGCCGCCTGGTTGGCGACTTAGCTACATTACATACCGGCTATGGCTTAGACAAATAGCTTACCAATTCTGAAAACTCATTTTTTAATCTGTAAAATTATATCATTAATTCCTGTTCCTCTATCTCATGGGGACTTTTCAAAGATCCACTGAGATAATGTCATTAGCACTTCATTATTTGCAAAGCAGATAAGCTATTTAACATCAGGATAACTTAGGTAGCTGGCAAATTACTTCCAAATTAGTCACCTTGTTTTTCTTCTTTTTACCTAGTGAGGTAGGTCTCCTTATCCCAGTTTCCAGATGACAAAACTCAGGCCTCAAGCATTATTTGCCACAGCCACACACAAGTTGTAATTGAAAGGCACTGTTATTATTATTCATATATATATATATATATATATATATATATATATATATTTTTTTTTTTTTTTAAGTCCAGGGTAAGCAAGATACTGACACACATCTTTACATGGTGTTTAGGACTTCCCACAGTGGAAAAATGTAACAAACAACATGGAAGTCCCATTCACTTAAACTTCCTGATGTTGGAACTGCAAATGGCTGTCAGTGCAAAATGAACCCCACGGTTCTCACACTAGATCTTCTCCACTTGGGATAATAATGAGGGTGGTTTCTACCGTGTCAGAAAAGGTAGCGAGGATAAAAGAACTGAAAGGATCTCATGACAACTCTGATGTCTCACCCTGTTGTCTGGACAGACCAGAGTTCCTCAATATAAGAAATGTACATAAATGTAATGAGAACTGAGTTAATTATGGATTCCTGGGTATATAATGGAACTTAGAATATTTTTTATTATACACAGTGGTATCTAACAATGCCTATTCTAATAGAAAAAGGACTTAGAGTTTAAATAAACTCACACCATTGTCATTCTGTTTTTCGAAATTATATCCATGAGTCTCTCTTGGTCTTGCCAGGTATGCTATATGCCACAGAGCTAGCGTTCATTACTATTCTTTACAAAACTAAACTCCAACGATTTGCATCTTAACAATAGTTTCTTTGACCAAAATTACATATGAGAAGAGAATAATGGGATCCTGCTACAGGGAGATAATAGCTACTTGCTTGATCAAATCATGTTTTATTCTTATTTTTCTTCCTCGGGATATAATTGACCTCCCCAAAGTAAATTTACAAATACATATTTTATACGTAAGAATATATTCATATACACTGAGGGGCTTTCAAGAAGAAACTATTTCGTATATCCCTATGAGCTTTAAATGGCAGGGCAAGTTAAATTTCGTCTACTAATTGATTCTTAGCTGCTCCGCACCCTATGACCTATGCAAGCAAATTTGATGGAAATGTGACACCTGCCTGCTGATAATGGGATCCCTGCCTGACTCATGGCGCTGGGTAATGGAGGGGCCCTTGGTGATACAGCCTTCCCAGGCCGAACTTGGTGATTTCACACTCCATAATGTGCGTGTATTACTTTAAAATGCATTAAACTTCTAAAGATAGCAAATAGCCTTTTGGATAATGCATTTTAAATAGACTCTGAATTTAGAATTTTTTAAAAATGTTCATTTTGTAGGACATCATAATAGCTTTTATAACTCTGCTCCCCGTTGACGAGGCCCCCTCTTTCCCGAGGCCGAGCCTTCTTCCTCAGACAGCATCAGACCTGGGTGTGCGAGCCTGTCCCTGCTGCCATCTGAGCCTGCCTTCCACTCTCCATGATGGGCTTGTTTCTCATCCTTTTTCATTTCCAGAAGGCATCTCCCTGTCAGTAGGACTGATTGGGTATTGTTGAACGTGGAGAGGTCTTATAAATAGCTTTCCCGGCTGAAAATTGAACATAGAGATTTCAAATCATCCTACGCCCCCCGCCCTGATACATTAGAGCTATCTGTTTTGTAATCTTCTTTATTAGAGAAGATGACAGTACATTCTGACATAAATCATCACTCATATTAATACAATACACATCTTAATCTCCATAGAAGCGTTGCGCTGTGTCGAGGAGTGCCGACGTCTGAAGGAGGGGTCATTTTTGAATATGAAAACACGCAGTTCTAAGTTTTCATTAAATATGTACTTAGCTCAAATGCATTAATATTCTTTAACCAATTTTAAAAACTTAATTATGAATTATCCACGGTGACCAAAGTTATTTTGGTAAAGTTGGTTTTTCAGTTTCAAATGCTAAATGGAATAGAGTGAGAATGTACTCAATGGATTAATAAATTTTATAATTGTCAATTTGGAAATTGCTATCTACTTCATAATAAAATCTAGATTTCATCAAGACTTTATGAAGAGTTTTATAAAATTACACTCTACTTCAATTTCATTTATTTATCAGCTAGCCAAATTTAAACTGGTGCATGGTTAATAATTTTTTAGAAATTTGAACGCTTTCCACATTTGATCTATTTACTTTCTGACAATGTGTGACCCTAAATTTTTTAAAAATAAGGATGAGAATATTTGGAAAATTCCTCTGATTGCTTTTAGGAGAGAGCTGTGCGTTTATAGTCATACTAGTGGTGTGGAAGGGAGAAACATTATTGAAAAGTTAGGGCCCTCCCCCATGAAATTCCTGATGTCACTTTAGTCAAATCATTGGTAGGCAAGAAGATTCTTCAAAGTCTCATTTTTTCACCCTAGCTCAATATGTGTAAATGGTGATTCATTAATGGTTAAATGGTGAGAAATTATGCATAATGACATTTAAATTCATAAGTACTTTTAAACAATGTTCACTTTTAAGCTATTATATAATGATATGAATGAAAATGTTGTAGAATAAGAAAGAATCAGAAATAAAAATGTTTATGCAAAAAAGAGCAGGAATTTTCTAGCCAGACTAATGTCGGGGGAAGGAAGAGTGTTCAAGCAAGGGAACAGCATATGCAGAGGCACGGCAGCCTGAGGAGACATGGATGACTTGGAAAACTGCAAGAATTCAGGCTGGCTAGCACAAATTGCAGGTGTAGGGAAGAGAGGTAAGGGATGTCAGAAGGACATCAGCCAGATATGGAGGGCTCTGTAAATTGCACAGCATCTACAGTATGTCCTGTGTTCCATCACCTGTAGAAAGCCATTCAAAAACTGGGGCAAAGGCATGGCGCACCTTAACAATGCTAATCACATGTTGTGCACCTTTGGTTTTCCCATCAATTCTCTCTCCTACATTTTTGCTTCTTCTCACTACATTATAGCTTTCAATATACTGCCTATATTTGTTTGTTATGCTAAGTGCTTAGACATAAATTATCTGCAAACCCTACAGCAACTGGAAAGTTAGGGGTTATTATTGCTATTTTTCACCGACTACTCAGAACAGGTAAGTGATTTGATGAAGACAGCTCAGTTTCTAAATGGCACGACCCAAGTTGACACTGAGTCTCTTGGGCTCCAAACCCCGCCCTCTTTCCAGCTCATAGGACAGAATTCTCACATCCTATGAGTATGTATTTTGCCTCTTTTCTAAGCCATACTTGGTGGCAGGTCATGCTCTGCTTTCCTGGAGGTCCCATTCCCTGCACAGATCTGCTGGTTGTTAAAGCCAGGGGAAGGTAGTCTGAGGGAAACTGGGTGGTGTTGGAGTGGCAGGGCCAGGGGCGAGGGCCCCAGAGCTGAAACAAAATTATACTCCCCGAATAGCTTTTCTGGGACTGCCAAGCAGCTGTGAGTGCCCAGCATGTCCTGCTCCTAATTGTTAAGCAAACCCTTTTGGACCAGAACAACAGTATGACTCATGGGTACTTTTGCCTTTGTGAGCCCCCTTCCTCCATTAAACACACACACACACACACACACACACACACACATAATAGAATTAAATATCTGTAAGTACATAATATATGAAATTATATTTTATGACTGCGTTGGAGCAAAGATGAATATAATCCAGGTGGGATTCATTACAGTCTGTTTATTATGATGATATTTATTTTTCCTTCTGATTTTAAAAGAAATTAAAATTTTAAAACTTCTCTGGGTCCCTAGCAGTACAAGGACACCTGGGGACTGTGGGTCATCAGCCCTACTGAAGACGGGAATGTTTTCCACCTCCACACGGTGAAGGAATTCAAAGTCAATGTCACAAAGTGCCCTCATCCTTGAGCATGGGCTAGAAGCTGAACCAGAGTAACTTCCATCCATGAGCCCAGCTTCAGGAGAGACTTGGGCAGGTGGGAGCCGCTTTCCACCAGCTGCCCAGGAAGGGCACGAGCAGCTCCCTGAGCTCCTAGGGAAGCAGAGTCCAATGGTCAATGGCCTCGTGGTCTCCAAGAAGAAAAAAATACATACAGAACACTATTAAATTATGTGACTATAACCCCCACACCACTGCATGAATACAGTAAAGTGAACAAATACCATTTTTCAGAAAAACAGTTACTGCACATCTATGATGTCCCAAGTCCTGTGGCTCAGCCTCTACGATGTGGTTGCAACGAATCAGGTCCGGGGGCTGCCTCTCAGGGGCTTGGGCTCCACCAGGGAAGGCAGACTTGAAGGAATTCATCCCACAATTAAACTATAGTTTGGCCTTTCATGAAGATTTCACTAAGTTTAACCTTTAACAAACATAGTTACTACAGGATAGGAGGCAACTTTTGTAATTTTAATAGAAAAACAACAGCTTACAATAAAAAAAAAAGACCTATCTCTTTTGACGCTGTTGCTATGAGTGTCCATATTTCATTTATTGTGCAATAAAATTTACATGAATGAGCCCTGGCTGGTGTGGCTCAGTGGATTCAGTGCCAGCCTGCAAACCAAAGGGTCGCTGGTTTGATTCCCAGTCAGGGCACATGCCTGGGTTACAGGCCAGGTCCCCAGCTGGGGGTGCATGAGAGGCAACCACACATTGATGTTTCTCTCCCTCTCTTTCTCCCTCACTTCCCCTCTCTCTAAATATATAAAATCTTAAAAACATTTTACATGAATGAAATACTTTGGCCTCCAAAAATGAATGCAGGATCAGCTCACAGTCTGGGCAGGAAAGAAGAAGGCAAAGAGCTGGAAATACTTGAAAATACTCTGCATGAAATGCTAATTAGAAGGCCTGAAAGCTATGCAAAAGATGGAGAAAGACAATACCAAAATATTGGAATTCCTGAAGGGGGAGGGGTCGTATCTCAAATATCAAAAGAATTGTAATTGGGAAACTGATGAGTACCTAACACGAGAGTGAGAAGATATATATAGAACCAGATATAGCCAACTACAGAGAAGATAAAGACATGATTGACTCTTCTGCAACCAATCATGAAGGAAAACTAGGAAGGTTGGGCATGTCAGAAAGCCAGCTCTGTCATGCCCACAGAAAACAAGCCATTGGGAGAGACGCTCAGTTGGGCTGAGAGTCCTGGCCTTTGAGTCAGACTGGCACTCCAGAGATCCGGAGAGAGGACTGCAGACAGGTCACGTGGTTGGAGGGGCCTTCTGTGCTGAGCCCACTTTCATGTTGCCGGAGACTGCTGCTTGAGCATCTTCCCAAATTCTCAGTTCCAGAAAAAATGAAAAATTTCATGTGGGCTTTAGAATGAAGGGAATTGAGTGAGCAGTAAAGCCAACGTTGGGCAGGCAGGACCTCTGGGGGTGAACTTTCACAGTCGCAGCTTCCAGTTATTTTGTGACACTCAGTTGATTTCACAGAGCTTTCCTTTGGCATGCCACGATGGCAGGCAAGAGAAGGATATGATAATTTCTGCAAAATCTGTATTGCTGCCCTTGAAAGAACAGGGAATAAAGAGTGCTCTGGAAGAAAACACAGACCGACAAGGGGATTCGCAACCAGAAAGCAGTAACATGTAACGACAACAGCAGTTACTGAAATCCTAGCCTCCCTTTCCAAGGCTGTAGAGGAATAGACCAAAAGCAGCCCATATTCCTTGGATAGAAATCAAACCCTCGTGCTCAATGGCTTTCACCATTAATTTCATTGATGGCCCCACATTAACTTGGGCTCTTGGAATTTATCCATGCCAGTAACTCATCCTCGGAAGGTGCCGGAGGGACTGAGCCTGAGGGACTGAGTGATGGCTTTGTGAGGTGGCTGCCGGCTGTGTGGCAGCCTCGGAGCCAAGTGGCAGCCATGGGGTGGCCACTGGGGAGAGATTCTGATTGTGACTGATACTCAGAGAGTGATTAAATCTGTTTGGAAAGTTAGCCTGAAGACAGAGAAATTGAAAAGGGAATGCAGTTAATTCCTGTTGGGCACTGGCTTCTCCCCATAAGTATTAACTCTTTGATACCTTCAAATTCTGGCTGGATTTTCATGTTTTCAGATGGATATACGAATTTGAACCTGGCAGAAAATGCCAGCTTAAGAACAACCACAATATTTGCAAATGTGAGAGGGAATGGCAGTGAGGCCAGGGGAGATTTCAGGAGGTTGAATTTGCTTAGGTAGATTATAACAGCTCTGCAGTGAGGATGTTTGAACCATCACATTTAATTTGGACCTTTCAGCAAAGACCCTGAGGGCAGAGTTGGAAAGACTGAAACACACTTTCTCTGGGATTTTCTCATTTTTCTCTACCTAGTCTAGGTTCAGAGCTCCAAGATACAAGTACAGAATGTTCCTAATGTTAACAGACTCTGTTTCATAAGAAGTCTGCCCTTTGATTCTTTATTTTGTATATCTTCTCGTGAAAAGGGGAGTGCCATTTTAACTGAGCGGGATGTTAATTTACTGCCCCTGATTCTTTCTACCTGAGCATGGTTGGGTTGGAGGAAGCCAAAGCGTACAACTGGTCGACCTCCCTGGTCCTGTGGAAAGGCCACTCACCACCTGACAGTCCTGCTTCTGCTGCTCATTGGCCACATAAGTCAGGAAGACCAGTCTTTCAGCACGACAGCCAGTTCACCCGCACATGCAACACCACTGAAGACAGAGCCAGGGTAATGTGGACCTACTTTTTATTTTATGCTTTTGTCTTTATTTTTTACCTTTGCTTATGAATATTCTCCACTGAAACATTAGGAGACTTTGGGAATAAGGAAAGCCCTTAACACTTTCACTACATGAACACCTGGGGAGAATAAGGGTGCAGGAGAGAAGCAGCTTATTAAGCGCTTTGGTAAAAGTAAGAGAACTAATTTGTCACACTGCATGACATTCAAAGAACAAGCTTTCTAGATTAAAATGCTAAAGAAGGTAACTCTGTGGAGGATGGAAGATTCCAAAGTGTATTTATTATGGGTGGGGGGTGAGGAGTTGAAAAAAAAGGAAGATTTTGCTAGGAGGTAAAACCAAGAGATTTGTCTTTTCTGTGCATTTTAGTCATTACCAGCCTGAGCTCCTTGAGGCCCTAGTTTATCATTTCTGATTTCCTGACACCCTTCATAGCATGCAGCACAGAGCAGGTGCTCAGAACATATTTATGGAGCTGCAGAATAGCAGAGAAGTCATGTCCACATGCTTCAGGGGTCCTCTCCTTGACCCTAGGAAGATGAAGGTCTGGAAGGAAGGAATCTCCTGCATCACCCCAACCAGCCCAAACCATGAAACTACCAAGTACTGCGGCAGAAGCTCCAAATAGAAAATGTATTCATGATCCAGGAGTGAAGCCATTATGTGATTTTGGTAGTGACAAAAATGTTGAGTTGATGGGCATTCTTGTTTGGTCTTGCTTTTTAGGAGGCTGGGTCACTTAGGTGGGGGGCAGGGACAGGAAAATTCCCCCCTTTCTCTTCTTGGTGCTTTTGGCTATCCAAATACTTAAAATGACCTAAGGCAGATGAGCAGGAGAAAGTGAAGCTTTAGTACATATGCATGGGGAATTTACCTGAGCGTGAAGAATTCCAAGGATAGTTAGGCCACATGAGGTATATTTGTCATTCTGAACTGAGGACAAGGAGGTAGGGATCTGAAATTTCAAAAGTTAGTAAGGTGATATCACAGGGAGATGAAAAAAGTTAATGATTAGTTAAGAAAATGGTTTGCTGGGACATCTATGAGACCTGTCTGGAAAAAAGCCCTGCCATTGTTAATATAACAAGAATAATTTGTGTGACATCAGTGTAACCTGGCAGCCAAGGAGAGTGGACTGAAATGCACATGTGTGAACAATGACAACTTCACTGTACTAGTCAGTGGGGGCAGTAGATACCATTGAGTGAGCATGTGTGCTGTGTGGCCATGACATTCAAAATGACTGAGTGAGTAGAGCAAGGAATCTGCCTCAAATTTTGCATTAAGCTTAAACATTTCTACATGGAAACTATTCAGATGATTCAGAAGGCCGCAGCTGTGGGCAACCAGTGACAGGCAGTTTCATCACGACAATGCACCCACTCATGCATCACGTCCTGTACAGAGTTTTTTGGCAAAACATGAAATGACACGGGTGACTCAGCCCAGATTTGACACTTCTGGCTTTTCCCAAAATTCAAATCAGCTTTGAAAAGGAAGAGATTTCAAACCATCCATGAGATTCAGGAAAATACAATGGGGCAGCTGATGATGACTGGGAGAACGGTGTAAGGTCCCAAGGTGTCTACTTTGAAGGGGACTGAGGCGTCATTGTCCTATGAACAATGTTTCTTGTATCTTGTATCTTCTTCAATAAATGTCTCTGTTTTTCATATTACATGAGGTCCTTCTGGACAGACCTCATGTAAAGAATAGGACACAGAGCCTTTTGATCAAATGGGCCTTGCTGGGTCGCTCCCTATCTTCCGCATGTAGTTTTGATTAAATTCTAGTCATCTGTGATGATAGTGTCTTCCTGGAACAGACCCATGGTACTTTTTTTTTAGGCAGTTAAAGGAAAGGTCAGAGGTTCTTCTAGAGCCCCCTGGGCCTTAAAAATCATCAGCCTAAAATAATCAATCTCCAAAACAGGCCTATTTTGAGATGGCAAGCTCTGTGCCCCTTCAGGTGGGTGCTTTGGAAAGACGGTGAACCGTATTTAAGCACCCTCCACAACTGGGCACACCCAGTGAGCCCCACCCTTGCCCTTGAACACAAACGTTAAAGATAATAAGGGTTTTTGTTAGATTATAGATTTATGGAATCACTATAATCAAATCTATGTGCCAGAGGTAGCCACCAGAAGGTAAATGAAAGAAGGGAGCTATTACTGGAATCTTTTTCCCGAATAACGAAGTGTATCCATGGAGTCCGTTTCCTGAGTAGAGAGATGAATAGGGAGGTGACCGCCAACAGTACATAGTTCATCTCGCCAGTGATCACATTTTCTATGTTACTAATTCCTCTGTCTCTAAAATCCATTGAATAATGCAGCATTTCCATATTTAAGGATAATGAGAAAATAAAGTTTAAGGATAATGAGAAAATACAGTTTAAGGATAACGAGAAAATAATCATCGCGTAATGCTTTCAGTTACTCAAAGACACAGACCAGAAAACTGTGGCTCAGGGGCCGCGGTCTGCCAACGGCTTGTGTCGGTAAATCAAGTTTTATTGACACACAGCCGAGCTTATTCATTAACATATTGTCTATGGCTCCTTTCACACTTTAACCGTAGAGTAGTCACTACAGAGACCATGTGGCCTAAAAAACCGAGTTGGCATCGGCACTGCCCCTGGCTCTTTACAGTAAAAGTTTGACAACTCTGCTCTACGAAAAAATATCCTAGTGTTAGGGGCTAAGGAGATGGACTAAGGTACACTCTTATGACCAAATTTCATGCATTTCCAACCGCAAGTATACACACACACACACACACACACACACACTCAACACATATATATGATATGATCATATTTATATGACACCTTTCGTGTATATGTATCATATATATGGTAGCAACTATATATCATATATGCATGACAGACCTACAGAGATCTTAGTGAAGGCACAGGAGATGGTGTAGCCAGGCAAAAAGGACTGGGTTGAGTCAAGGTTGGATAGCCACCACCAGTGACTTTTCCTGAGCCATGATGGATGGGGGGCGTCAGTTTGGATGGAAATATGAGAAGCAACCATGAGTACAGAGCAGTGCTATTGAAGGACTTGGCCTTGATAAGAGAGCAAGCTGTCATGAGCCAACAAAAAGACATGTTGCCTAGAAGAAGAGAATCTGAGATGACACTACTTCTTCCCAAGGAGAGAAGGGACACTCTGACTCTATGTTGTGCAGGCCAATCCATAGCTGAAAGACTGTAGTTTTGTGCCCCCCTATTAATAAGGAATGAAAAGCAGGTGAAGCTCCTGGAAGAGAGAGAGAGATCAAGGGTGGGTGAGGGCTTGAAAACTATGTGTCACAAGAATGGCACAAGAAGTGGCTGTATTTGACCCAGAAAACAGAAGGCTCGGGAATGTGCACACGCTGTATTCAAATGTTTAAAGCGCTCTGTGTTCAGTGTAGTCCTTTAGCACAGTCGGGACCAATGAGAATAACGTTCTGTAGTTCGAGTAGGTCAAAATAGTGTTGGTGATCTCAGGAGTAAGTGAGAATGATGTGGAGGTGATTTAACTGTGGATGGGCTGATTGATTAGGTTAGTGACTTGAAAGACTCCGTCAAACCCTAAAATATTTGATTCTGTGAGGAAAATGATCCCAAGAGGCTCGTGCACTAGCGTGTTCTGAGCCGCTTCATCCCCAGGCGTGGGGCTCGTATTCAAGCGTTGGTGTCATTCTCTGGTCCTAGAAACAGAAATATTTGAGGTTTTGGGGAGTACCTAAGTTAGCACTCCTCCAGACAGAGCCCTATTGCACGGTGGGGCTCTGAGAACTTCATCAGCTTTGCTCCCCCCTTTTCTATCTGAATGAAGATAAAACAGCACAGCTTCGATCCTGCTGATGAAATGTCCTGTCCTGCTTCTTAAATGCACTGTCCTCTTTCTTATATGCAAATAAGACTTTATTGGGTGGCAAGCTGAGGGACCCACGGAAAATCGATGTACTTTCTGTGGTTCTCTTCTCCTGTCTGTAACAAAAGTTTAGCAATTTTTCAATTACTGCAGCAATGCTTTGAGGATCAGTGGAAATATAATTGCAAAGGGCTCAGAACGTGTTAAAGGAAGAAGCCTTAATCTTTCATTATCAGCCACCGCAATAGCCTACTCCACTGATAGTGTCTTACTGCTTTTCATTTATGCTAATAGAAAAGGCTACTAGTTACCTATGATTTGAGTTCTCTGGAAATGCATGGCATGAAATGAATAAATCATGGAGTGCTGTAGGTTTGCAGGGCACAAGATTACTAAATTATGCACTATGTAAAAGAGAAAGCGGGAAAGAAATCAATCTTGGGCTGAGCTTGAGTGATCCATACAAGACAATTCTAATGCATGGGTTAGGGACCCTCTGCGCCAGGGTTCTTATAACCTAGTTAAGTTGGTAATTAGGACACAGGGACAACCAAAAGGGGAGCAAAATAACAGTGTTGAACAGCAGCCAAGTGAATTTTAGAATAATGAAGAAATATCAAATAGGGTAAATCAATGGAGCTAAAAGACACAAAGGGGAAATGAAAAACATTCAAAGATAAATTACTGTAGGCCCAAGGGTTATGCAAGCAATTTACTATAAATACACTAGAAAAAAAAGAGACAGATGTAGGTGAACAAGGAAGTATGAAATTGGTGCTGCCTTATTAGAAGTAAGAAGTGGCGTAAAACAATTGGGCAGCAAAACAGCAGGTCAATGAAGAAGAAAGAGAAGCATTTATGAAAAAACAAAGGCTTTCTTTTGTAGATGACATAATTTTAAGTGAAAGTTCTTGCTATCTCAGGTATGATAATATTGTAAATTTGATGTGAAGTAAATTTCGCCAGCGACATTTTTTGTTATGAAAACTGAGGTTTCGTGTACAGTATGGTGACCATACTTAATACTGCCATATTGCATATTTGGAAGTTGCTAACAGTAAATCTTAAAAGTTCTCATCACAAGGGAAAACATGTTCCATGTAGGGTGACAGATGTTCACTAGAATTATGGTGCCGATCATTCTGTAATACATAACAAACACTGAATCATTATGTTGTACAGCTAAAACTATTATCGTGTTATATGTCATTTATACCTCAATGGAAACAACAACAAAGCCCCCGAGCTTTCAGCTTCTCTCACAGTCACGGAAAAGAAGCAGGTTTTTATCTTTCACCCACACAGGGAGGCTTTCAGCCGATCTACCTATTCAAGCAGCAGCAAATCCATCGTTCTATTCTTTTTAATTGACCTATAAAACAGTGAAGTGCACAAACGTGTGTGTGCAGCTCAATTAACTTTTGTGTATGAACACATTGCTGTAGCTAGCACTAAGATCAAGCCACAGAACATTTCCAGGACCCCTACAGGCTCCCTCGTCCCGTTAGCAGCGTGTATCCCCCGGTTACAACTATGATATGCATTCCTGACACCACCATTTAGTTGTGCCTCTTCTGGGACTTCAGTGGCATTCTCCAGTATGTCCTCTCTTGTGTCTGGCTTCTTTCACTGAACATAATATCTGTGAGATCCATCCCATGTCCTCCTCTGTACAGTAGTCTGTTCCTAGTGATTGCTTGATAGCAGGGGTTGGCAACTTATTTTTATAAAGGACCAGGTAGTTTTTTAAAAAAAGGTTTTGTGGGTGATATGGTCTCTGTCTCAACTACTCAACTGTGTCCCTGCAGTCCAAAGCCACTGCAGACACTATGTCAATGATGAGTGTGGCTGCTCTCCAACCAATGTTATTTACCAGGATTCAGCCTGTGGACCACATTGGCTTATTCCTGCTCTGTGCTGTTCCCTTGTACAAATATACCACTATTTACTTCTCTGTTCTCTTGTTGATGAACATTTGGATTGCTTCCAGGATTTTGGTGAAAATAAGCACTCATTTCTCTGGGATATACAGTATCCCTCAGAGTGGGATAAGTGGATCATCCAGTTCATTTATGACTAGCTTTAATAAAGACTGCCAAATAGTTCTCCAAAGAGTTCTAGATGCCCCACCCCCTTGCCAGGACTTGCTGTAGTCAGTCTTTTTCATTTGAATCCGTCTGGTGATTTTCTGGTGGGTTCTGTTTATGGTTTTAATGTGTATTTTCTTGATGAGCAATGGCATTGAGCACCTGTTTTAGCATTTGTTGCCTGTTTGAATATTCCCTGTTGTGAAGTGCCTGCTCAATTCTCGTGCATATTTTCAATGGGCTTTTCATTTATTACTGATTTGCAAGAGTTCTTTGTATATTCTGGATACTAGTCTTTTACATGCATTATGAGTATCTTCTCCCAGACAAGACTCCATTCTGAAAGCAATCACAAGCAGTTGATACCATGATCTTATTTTCTTTTTCAATAAAGTCCTTTCACTTCCTCAGTCAAATCAGCCCTGAGTGGGTCATGAAATTAAGCAGGGTATGTGAGCAGCATCCCAGGCATCCAGGAGCCTGTGGAGAAAAGTCAGTTCTGTCTTGAAGATGTGAAATAGAGCCTCTCGCCGCATGTCCTCTCCCGGTGTCGCAGTGGTCTTCCACGCCTGTGAAAGTGTGGCAGGGCCCCAGACTCCAGACAGAAAAGTAACTTTGAGGGAGGAAGGTACAGGTGACTCAAAGATGATACAAGACCAATATTGGGAATTATACCACCAAAGTAGAGCCTGCCCTAATTCCTACACCATTTCTGTTCCTCTGTGCTAAACATGGTAGGAAACTAACATGCATGATATTATAACCTATACTATTCTTTTACAAAGGAAACCAGTACCCCATGAGGTTTGTTCTGCCTGGCAGATATCACACAATGAGCCAAGAATGTTGTCCAAATTCTACATTCAGTTGCTACACATTCCCTCTTTAGCTATGCATTCTTACTCTATTAAGTTATTGCCAAGCAGAGGTGATTTATTAAGATGAGAAGCAGACATTGCTGAAACAGGAAGAAAAGCAAAAGAGAAATAAATGTTTCCTCGGAACACACACAGGAGAACAGATGTCAGCCGAAATAGATGTATGTTTCTCCGGGGTGAAAGAAAGAATACTTAATGCAATCGGAGTCCCGAAACTATAAGTAACCAAGAAAGTGGAACATCGAAAACTTTGCAGAGCTCCTTCACGTGATGCTATGCGTCCATAAGGGCTACCCAAAGCATCACACACTACCAGTGATGAATGCTTTGAAGCTATTTTTTTAAAAGACAGGAAAAGGAGAATGGACTAGGTTATTTTTATATGCAAGGTTATATTTGTCCTATTTTTAGAATTAGAAACCCATACAGAAGATTTGCCTGTAGGAAGAAGTTATCAACTCTGGATCCTATTTAGCTCAATCAGTCAAAGGGCTGATGTTTGCTCTTGACCCTTAGGTGACATGATGAAGGATTAATTCCTTCCCCAATTTCCATATGGAAGGTGACACAACATGAATTGTTTGGGTAAACATCTTGAGAAAAGGGGCCTTATGAAATGACCAAATTGTTTCTTTCTAAACTATAAAGTAGGGATGACTATATAAAAAGGTGAAACTTCTATATATCAGTACCAAGATTAGGGCACTGAGGAGAATATTTGCAGCAAAAATGACTTTGAAAAAGCATGATACATTGGTTATATAAAGAGCTTCTGTAGACTGATTTTCAAAAAAAAGTATCACATTAACAGACAAATTCTTAAACCTTTGAACCAATAATTAACAAGGGAAAAACTAAAGTTAGTTAGGAAACATTAATAATATTAAACTTATTAGTGGGGGGGGGGAATGTGGTATCAATTGTTACCAGTCAAATTAGCAAAGAGTGTGTAAGTGAAGCATAGACATGGTGACCAGATTATAATAAAGTAGAAACAATTACAAATGTCTGGACTACACATTCGCATAAGACTTTTGGAAAGTAATAAGAAATATTAATAACATTTATGTATTTCTACAGAGTAATATCAGCTCCTTCAATCTGCTCAGCAGAAATAATCATAAATTCACAGGAATTTTTTTAATTATATTTTATTGATTATATTATTACAGTTGTCCTGATTTTTCCCCCTTGGCCCCCCTTGCACTCAGCACACCCCACCCCCTCAGACAATCCCCCCATCCTGTTCCTGTCCACGGGTCATGCATACAAGTTCTTTGGCTACTCCACTTCCTGTACTGTACTTTACATTCCAGTGACTATTCTGTAACTGCCTGTTAGTACTTACTAATCCCCTCACCTCCCACCCATTCTCCCCCTCCTCCGTCCCATCTCTTTATCTTTGATCTTTGGCATTTTAATAATGATGTGTCTTGGCGTGGGCCTCTCTGCATCCATCTTGTTTGGGACTCTCTGTGCTTCCTGGACTTGCAGGTCTACTTCCTTCACCAAATTAGGGAAGCTTTCTTTCATTGTTTTTTCAAATAGATGTCCCATTTCTTGCTTTTTCTCTTTTTCTGGCACCCCTATGAAATGAATGTTGGATTGCTTAAAGTGGTCCCGTAGGCTGCTTACATTATCCTCATTGTTTTGGAGTCTCATTTCTTCTTGTTGCTCTGATTGGTTGTTCTGCTTCCGTATGTTCCAAATCATTGATTTCATGGCTTCATCCACTCTACTGTTGTTTCCCTGTAAACTGTTCTTTATTTCAATTATCTTTCATTTGTGACTGGACCTTTTTTATTCTGTTAAGGTCCCACTAAGTTCCTTGAGCATCCTTAAAACCAGTATTTTGAACTCTGTATCTGATAGATTGTTTCTTTCCCTCTCATTGAGCTCTTTTTCTGGAGTTTTGATCTGTTCTTTCATTTGGGCCATGTTTCTTTGTCTCCTCATTTTGTCAGCTTTCCTGTGTTTGTTTCTAGGTATTAAGTAGAGCTGCTTTGACTCCCTGTCCTAGTAATGTGGCCTAATGCAATAGGTGTCCTGTGGGGCCCAGTGGCACAGCCTCTGCTATCACCCAAGCTGGGTACTCGAGGTGTGCCCTTTGTGTGGGCTGAAAACACTCTCCTCTTGCAGTTGAGCCTTGGTTGCTGTTGGCAGATCAATGGGAGGGATTTACCCAGGCCAGTTAGCTTTAAGAATTGGCTGTGACCACTTACCACCAACCTCCAGCCTCTATGGAGGATCAGCTGTGCAGGGGCATGGTGGTGGTGCCCCAGTATGGTCTGTAGCTGTCCGCTGGGTGTGCTGGCCCTAGGACGCCCTAGGGTCACTCTGCCTGAGCTATTGAGCAATCTGAGATGGCTGCTACTTGTGCTGGGCTTGGAGATTTCCAGGTGAAGCCAAACTGTGAATCTAGGCTGGCTGATGCTAGTGCTGGGCCTGGGCTCACTGAGGCCAGCTGTTACTTGTTTGAGAGGATTTAGGAAGTTGTAAAGCAGGAGCCGTATGGAAAAACAGCTTGGGTGGGGCGGAGTCTGGGGATCTCCAAGGCAGGTCAAACATGTTAGCCAGGTTTATGGAGTCTCAGATTAGGGCACCAGTCTGCTGGCTCTGTGGGAGTAGAGCCCAGAAAAGGGACAATAACCTCTATTTGCCTTGATGCCAGACACCTCAGCCTCCCCCTACGTGCCACTGGCACCCCTCAAGCTGCCACCCCGTCGCTGGAGCTCAAAGGGAGTGAGTCTGAGTAAGAGAGTCCATGTGTGGGGTCTTTAAGAGGAACTGCTTGGGGCTCCAGAAGTCTCTCCTACTTACTCAAATCCCACTGGTTTTTGCAGCCAGAAGTTGTGGGGACTTATGTTCCTGGTGCTGGAACCCTGGGTTAGGGGTGTTGGTGTGGGGCTGGGACTCTTCGCTCCTGAGATATCCCTCCTGAATTTTTATCCACCTCTTATAGATATGGGACCAGCCCGTTCCTTGTCTTCATCCCTTCTACCTGTCTGAATGGATGTGGTTTCTTTAGGTCTGTCGTTGTCAAACTTCCATTCAACTTGATTTCTGTTGGTTCTGAGCAGTGGCTGTTCTATATCCTAGTTGTAATTTTGCTGTGGTTGTGCAGAGAGGCGAGCCGAGTCTGCCTGTGCTGCCATCGCGACAGGAAGTTCAGATTTCACGGGAATTTTAACCAGGTCGTTATCTTCCACGGGAGTCACAAAAACAACAGTAACAATAATGAAATAAGTCTCATGACCCAGCATAAACACATTCGAATCATTGTCCTCTTTCTCTGAATAAACATTTGTTCTTAATTTTAAAATACTTTTGTTTTCTACCTGTCCAAAATTCCAGACATTCCCTCTTTCCAAATTTCCATAAACAGGTCAAATTAATTACTTTGAAATATTCTTTCAAAGTTTTCTATCATTCTCTTTCACTGGTCTTTAAATGTTTATCTTTTCTCACACCCCACATTCTTATTCAATTATAGAGATATGGTAACATAAATTATGGTAAATGTATTCAGTTACAAGTGATGTAATTATATAAATGATATATATAATCCATGAGAAGTGATTATGCATAATATTATACAGTGATTTCAACAATATTTTAAAATTTACCTGCATGCCAAGGGACTAAAAGGAAACACACTAAAATATACCCAATTATTGTATTTGACTCATGGAACAGAGGGTTTTGTTATTTTTTTTCTTCCTTTGATATTCAAAACTGTTCTCATTTTCTTTAATAGGATTGACTTTTTCTATAATAAAAATACAAATCATTAAAGTAATCTTTCTCTTCTCCAAAAGACCACCACACCCATGACCCTCTTTAAGATAAAAATGGATTTTTTTATTTCCTCCCAGTGTCTCTGAATACCAGTTCTCTGTGTTCCACTGTCTCTATTCACTTTCTTGTTCCGCTGCAGCCAGGAGAGGTGAGAACAGGTGGGATGACAAACCTAGGAGGTCGGATGGAGCGAACTCTCCTGCCTCTCTAGGAGGTACAGGCACACAGTACCTCAGCTGGTTCTCAGCGAAGCAACATTCAAACTGCAGAAAGCTTGGCCTGAACTCAAGCCCCCTTCTAGTGGCTATTGAGTTCCTCCTTTTCTGTTCTTAAAGCCTGTTTCAAGGTACAACCACTGCCTTGCTTTATCTATTTCTCATCTGAAGGTTTGACTCTAGCTCTGACCCACCTTGTTTCCATGGGAGCTTTTTCTTGGCAGTGACAAACGACCCCGTCCGGATCACTTTTACATTAACTGCGGTGTCTTTCCCCTCCTGCTCGTCTTTTTCCTGGCGCTCAGAGAAGTCAGTTTGAAAGCCAGCCTAGACTCTCTCACTGGCATCTTTCAGTTTGCTTCTTGTCAGGTGTCCAAGGACACGATATTGTTCTGCAAACCACCTCCCACACTCTGCAAATGTTCTTCAAAGCTTTCCTTCCTCTCCCATTTCCCCAGCGCCTTTTGTCCTCTAGTACCTTGTTGGCATTTGCTTGGAGATCATGAGGCTGGATGGAAAAGTGAAATCCAGAAGAACACAGGGCTCAGCTATGGTCGCAAACGCCCTGAGGTGAAGGAGTAAAACCTTTCTCAGTTTCCTCACTCACAGGAGTTCCCGCTCTGTATGTTTTCAATGATTCTCCATCACTCTTTATATAGCTGGAGCCTTTTTTATTTTTCACTCAGTTCATGTTTTTCCCTAGTAGATCCTAGTCTCTGGTAGACTTCCATAGTTTTAAAAAGTGATATAAACTCTAATTACAACCCATTTGTCAAAAACAAATGGAAAACTAATTTAACTGCTGTTCACAAGCTTTTTGACAGGCTTCCTATAAAAATTACTCCTTCTGTAGGTAGCTGAGAAAGCACAATAGGATGGACATTTTGCTTTTGAACATGATGTTTCCCTTGGAGAGTGATAACACTAGGCAGTTTTTGTTTTGTTTTTACCAAGGACAAGCTTATTAATTTTAGAGAGGGGCGGGAGAAAGGAGAAAGATCGATTGATTGCCTCTAGCATTCAATCTTACCGGGGACTGAACCCGCAACTAAGGCATGTGCCCTGACTGGGTATCAAACCTGCAACCTTTCAGTCTATGGATAACACTCCAACTGAGCCACTCCGGCCAGGGCAAGGGTTTTTTTGTTTGTTTGTTTTTTGTTTTTGGTCTTTTTTTTTTACCTCCTAAAGAGGCCACTCATTTGGGGGTAAAAAAAGGAAGGTATAATCAGAAAATAAAATTGTTTCACCCAACAGATACTTATAAGAACCTATCAAACTGCTATTGGGATTCAGAGAAAAACAATGTGTGATCCCAAGGCGCTTTCCATCCCACTGGGGAAGGTGGGCCTATAAACTGGATGGCGTGACCCTGTGCTCAGATAGATGCCACTGGCGTACAGGATTTAGCAGCAGTGCCTGAGGAAGAGGATGTTGGTAGGGTAGGCTGCCTAGAGCCCCAGACTCCTACACAAAGGCTGGAAAGGGAGCCACAGAACGGGAGGTGGGAGGTAAGGCTCAGAGGCCTCATTGCAGAGGGTGTTTTGGGGGGATCGGGGGGGACCATGGAGGGCTCCACACAGACAAATCCATGACCCATGGTTGCAAATATCTTCTGGTGCTAAATGATATGTGAGCATTAACTTCTGAGGACACGTTGGTTTGGTTTGAGGCCTCACCGCAGGTTGGCATCATGCTCTGCTGCAGTGACAAAGAGGCTGTTTGGTGGTGTCCATTTGTATTTGATCCCCTTCTTCAAATACAGCAACTTGATCAACTGAATTCAGTCTTTGAAGCCACAATGAATGCATTTTGTGCTTAAGTAGATAATGAAAATAACACGAAAAATCAATGGATTAAACCACTATTTGGAGGCATCCTCACTGTATTAAGCTGTAAGATGTTTCGAGTGAGCTGCGTACAGAGGGATTGGCTGTTCTCAAAAGAGATAATATGATAAGTGGCCTTCTTCTCCCTTAGCAATCAATGTTTATTTGTCCTTAGCAATGTTCCTAATTTTCTCCTGGCTGTACATGTCTCCTTTAAAGTAGAATAATCTACTGGAAATGAAGTTGATCCCTAGGTAATTCTGAGTTCTTTTATTTAAAAAAAAAAAGTCTAGAAATTATTAGGGACAAGTCAGCAAGGTACAATATATGTTCTTATTCTGATGTATCTATCTTAATTCATGGTAAAGGTTCTCTCTCTCCCTTTCCCCCTACTTTCTCTCCCCCATGCGTGTGCAAGTGAATGCTTCCATAGACTAGAGATTAGAGCAGCCGTTTGCAATCTATACAACATTAGAATGATCTGTAGGGCCTGTGAAACCATAGATTGCTGAGCCCGTTCCAAGTTTCTTCTTCAGCAGGTCTGGGTAAGACCTGAGATCTGGCATTTATAGTAAGTCCCCAAGTGATGAGATGAGACTGGCTGGAGAAACCACACTTTGAAACTCAGTATCATAGTGACCCCTTGGACTCAGTACACATCAGGTACCCACCGTGCTCTTGCTAACTTGCAGGAGAGAAGACCTAACACCCCATCGTTAAAGTCATCTGTCAGTTTGGGCCTGGCGAACGTGACATTTGTTACTACACGAAGACTTCATTTTTCATAAAGAATCAAAAATTGAGAGCTAGGAAGAACTTGAAACATTATCTGACTTAACCTGTTATCTATCAGTGGCAACAGTAAGTCTTCGTGATTTTAGCTGACTTGATTAAAGGCACATAGACACTCTCTTACTGGTGACCCCAGGAACAAAATCCATCTGTCTCAGAACTCCCAAACCACACAACCTTTGCACTGTGCCACCTGGCTCTTGTCACTTTAATTGCAGAGTCCTTTACAAATCAGCTTGTTAAAGTTAGGATGCCTTCTAAAAGTGAAACAATTATCTGTGTGCCTCTGTCATCGTTTTGACATGATAGGGAAGGAAGACTCGCTACCCCTGGCTGCCACTTCCCGAGCACCTGCTGAGTTTCTGACGCTTTGCTGTACACACACTGGTCCTTGGAGTCTGTGCAGCAGCTCTCAGGAAGACGTGAGAATATCCTCATGTTTCTGACCTGGCGACCGAGGCTCCCAGGAGTTGCACGGCTTACTCCCAGTCATGGAGCTGGGAGGTGGCACCCGGAGGATAAGCAAAATCTTCGAGAGCACTGAGCCAGGCAATAGAGACCCATTAGCCAATGCCTCCCACCCCCGACAAAGGGCACTGGCAAGACATGTGCTTTTGTGATACGGCGACAAGGAAGGTAGTCAGACCCAGAGGAACATGGATGCAACAGAGGGACTTGGTGTCAGGAAAGAGGCAAAAGCTCGCAGCATTGGGATGGGGTTACAGAGCCAGAGCTGACATGCGAAAGGGCTGACTTGATGCTAAGTGACCTTACTTTGGTCCAGGAGTTGGCCTGCTGTCCTGGGGGGCAGGTAGGGGTCAAGTGGCGCCAGGCATGGGGCTGTGTCTGTGGCTGCAAATGTGTGCACTTGATTCCTGAGTTTTATGGAGTGGGGAACTGCACGTGTCTCCCTCTAAAGAGAGGACATTGCATGTTTCTGCTTCAAAACTGAATTCAATTATGCCTGATGTGTTTTCTGAAAGGGAAAGGTGGGCGAAAATTGTTGTTTTATTGATTATTCCAAGGGCCATGAATAGACACTAGGTTTGCTTATGCCTTATTACTTTGCCCATTATCACTTTTTAAATCAACAATGAGTATTGCCAGAATCTTTGTAAAATCACAAAAGTGAGATAGGATCCCAAACTTTTCATCTTTATTGTTTTTTCTTATAGCTTTTGAGTTTTCCATTTCTCATCAGTCATTTTGAAATATGGCCATTAAAAATCACTGTCCTTTAGCAATGACATCTCTTTGAAATACAAAAATGGCATCTACTAAGTGTTGTGGTCCCCTGGATGTTGGTACTGGAGAAGTACATTGGTCACAGTAGGCCTGTCACAAATGTTTTGTGTTTAAAAAAATATCATTAATGAAGTCACCATGTAGCATTTCTTTATACCAGGCATACGCTAGATTCTTACAGCACAGGACAGGATCAAGATAAGTAAATAGCATTCATACAGATTGATAAGGACTAGAGAAAAAAATAATAATAATAAAGTTCACCATACTCAAAATTGCATACATGTCAACATACATAAACCTTACTGCAACCATATGATGGCTAGCTATCATTATCCCCATTTGGTCCATAAAGATGTTCAAGCAGAGAGAAATCAAGGACTTTGGCAGAGGCACAGCTGGAGTATGGCAGAGTCCCGGAGTTCCCGACCACTGCTCTATAGGAACTCTTGCAAAACCAGGGATACGTCAAGGGTTGTGGGAGCACTTGGGAGCATCTGTTTGCCCCCCACAGAGGGGTCTCAGCTGAAATTAGGAGGATTAGTAGGAATTGCCATGCCAAGAACATGGGTGTCCTGGACCAGAAAACTGTGTGTGAAATTCCAGAGCAGGAGAGAGCAGGCGGCATCCTGAGAACAAGCCCCGGGTGAAGCATAGTGCCTGTGCCGTGTGAGGGGGAGTGTGTGGGCCTGGTGATGAGGGAAGGGGCTTTGGGCCAGCGGAGCTGGGCCTGCCAGTTAGGACTCAGTGCCGGGGTGTGTGCATGGGTTGGTGGGGAGACTCCAAGGACTTTGCAGGCAGAAACTATTGTACTTTGAAATCCAATGGTAAGAGAAATCACTGATTACAAAAAGCATCCTCAGATTTTTAGTGAGAGTGGTAGCCAAGGACTATTGCATGGTTTTTCTTCTGCTAAATCTTGAAGAAAAGTGGAAGAAAAGGAAACCTAGAAGATGAATAAACTTCCTAGCTTGCTAGTACCAAGCAGACAGTTAAAGCCAAAGTGATCACAGGTGGTCTACACATATTTTTCTAACTGCTCTTTTATTATGGCAAAACATGTATGACATTTGCCATTTTAACTATTTTAAGTGTACAACGTGGTGTCATTAATGACATTTATAACTTTGTGCAACGATCACCACTGTCTACTTCCAAAACTCTCTGTTACCCCAAACAGAAACTTTATTCCCATTATGCAATAACTCCTTCTTCCCAGCTCCCCCAACCACTGGTGACCTTTATTCCATCTTCTGTCTGTGTGTCTGTCTGCATACCTCATAGAGCTGTCTTCTCATACCTGGCTCCTTTCACAGAGCATGATGTTTTAGGGTGCATCCACGCTGTAACATGAATCAGAACCTCCTTCCTTTCAACGGCTGAGCATGCCCCACATTTTCTTTATCCAATCTTCTGTTGATGGGCGCTTGAGTCGTTCCCACTTTTCGGCTATCGTGAATGGCGTCGCTGTGAACGTTGGCACACGGGTCCCTGTTTGAGTCCCTGCTGTCAACTCTTTTAGGCATATACCTAGGAGTAGAATTACTGGGTCGTATGGTGATTCTGTGTTTACCTTTTGGAGGAAATACCAACGGTTTGCCATTGGTTACACCATTTCACCCCACTTTACAAGTATTCCAATTTTTCACATCCTCCTCAACCACTGTTTTTTTCAGTTTTTTTTTATTATAGTCATTCTAGCAGATCCACACATACTTTCTTCAGCATGTCAGTTGAAAACCCCATAGCATGAGGATGGCGGAGATGCTGTGTCTGATGTTCTCATGGGAAATTGGGGTGATTAGTTTTACTCAAATCAGGAGGAAGGGCAGGAACAGGTTTAAAGAATGTGATTATTGGACACAGTTGTTTTTTTTTTATTTTTCTTCATTTGTTATTTGAATTGTTTATTGTTCAATTACCGTTGTGCTGAAGACACGGTGCTAATAAAGATATGTATGTTTGGACGAGTGACTGGATGTGTGAGTAAATAAGGAAAAAGAAAAGAATCAGTGTAACACATGTTCTCTATCTTTAGGGAAAAGCACTTTTGGGGAAAAGTCTCTGTGGTCAGTTATTTTTTAGAGAAAGGCACTGATGTCAGGAGGTTGGCACTTGGTGTCATCTGTCTGGCCAACAGGAGGTCTAACCAGGACTTGGCGTTTGAGGCTCTCTAAACTGCAGTTCTGTCCTGCAGAGTGCTTGGGTTGGACTAGGTCACCTCCAAGGTGCTCCATTGCTGGCACTCTAAGATACTTTATATTATATTCTTTGGGGCACCCTTGCAGTGATTACTAATTTAAGATAAACCTTTTTCTTAAAGACTCAACTATGAAAGATTTAGAAGTTGAAAGCTTATCAAAAAAGTTTTTAAAGCAGGGAGTTATTTTTATAATAATATGTGTGTACATAAACCTTCCCAGGAGAAATCGGGAACAGGTAAACTATAATTAACTCACAAATATTAATATACAAAACACCGCACATTCACTCAGCAACATTTTAATATTCAGTCACAGTCATTTTGTTGGAATAGAGACCTATGAGATTTTTATGAACCTGTCTCGGAACAGCAGCCATGGATCCAGGGGTCAGTCCCTTTTGCTACAAAAGGGAACTTGGAAGAGAGGTTACAAAGGAAGATGTTTACTCTCTGCATCAGACAACGTAGGTTCCTTTCCTCAAAGGAAGACTTGGGTGGAGTGAACACTTGCAAGAAACTGAGGCAGGCATATTTTTGCAGTGGATCATTTGCATAACTAGCATTCTAATTTGGAATTTCTATTTTCAAGCTTAATTGGCCCCTCTCTTTGTAATCAAATGGATCAAAGCAGAAATTGCAGATCCAAATTCATGGCAGAACTAACACGAAGAGGATGATGAGTCAGAAGGCAGGAGGCCACACAGCTCAATTTTTTTCAGCCGCAGGAAAACCTGTATGAACTTCGCTGACCTCACAACACTAAGAAGGTGCTCCCTTAATGTAGTGCGGCTATTTACACAAGTCTTGTTTTAAAAATAGAGCACCTTACCACCATCCCTAAATTTTTAGATCAATTCAAATGTAAAAATTGATCATAATGTGAATTTATGTCTGCAAAAACTATTGATTAAGCATCCGTGGAGAGACCCAGAACACCCACGTTCTGACTGTTGGGGTAACAACAGTGACAGAGAGAGGCAAGAGCTCCTCCCTAGTGAAACTTATGTGGGGAGAATAAGACCAAAAACAAGATAAGAAAACTTCATAGAAATATGTAGACATATACATGTATGTATATATAAAATGTTATTTTATATATATAGTTTTTAACAAAAAAAATACGGCTAATTTATTTGTGCCTTAACTTATACTACAGAATCAGAATAGTATCCATAAGTTTTAGGTCCTTGACCAGCATCTGTGCCTTTTTATAGGGCACATTACCTCTGATGAGCTAAGTAATTGCTAGATCCACACTGGAAATGAGCCTCCGGACTGAGTGAGGAGAAAAGTGGCATCGGTTAACTGGGTGAGAAATGAATGCAAATTAATTCTTCACCCTCCCAGCAGCCACTGCTCCCACTTTCCTGCCCTCCTCCCTACCCCTGCCAGTTCTAGGAGTAAAGAATGCATTCTACCAAGTGTTGTCCACTTTCTGTCTCAGGGACCTAGAAAGGGGAAGGTGCAGAAAGGCATGGCTGTGCCCTGACGATGCTGCACCGGGAGCAGGGCAGCCGAATGAGAGCACCTTGGACTGTGCAAGCCCTCTCTCACTTCTGTACCTCTTCCGGGAGACTGGAGGGAGTCAGCGTGGGGGGGGGGGGGCTCCGGAACTGAATAGGGATGGACCACAGCATGGCTCCTTTCCTCACAGCTGGTCCCCTCTGTACTGGGGCCCAGAGGAGTTTTATCCTAATAAAAGATTGCCCCAATGGTATCAATTAGTTCAGCATGTTTCAGAGTTCTGTGATATGAATGATCACTTCTTTCAACTAAAGTAAAAAAAAAATATGAAAAAATATGAAATCATTTCAGTTACAAAGAATCTAGCACTGGGTTCTAGGAGGTTTTCTTATTCAGGTGAGAAGAGAGAAGGAGCTACGGTGGAAGCCGTGGTGTCCTGCCCTGACGCCTTCACAAGGCCAGTGCACCCATCCCCCATCCTTTGGGTGCTCTGAGGACAGGCTGCTCAAAGCTGTTTGTTCTGTAGACAAATGCTGATGGAAGCCAGTGTACCTGGGAAGGGACTTGCCTCTCTTGTCCCTCAGCTGGTGACTGACTGAGGATAAAAGGACTGGCTGACTCTCTCATCCTGACGTGGACCACGTCGGGGCTCCAGAGCTCCCCCTAAGATAAGGCTCCAGCTGAGACCACATCCCTGAGCATTGTCCTCTGTCCACCTCTGTTTCCAGCTTCTGCTCCTCCTGAGAGCACGTTCTCCCTGAATCACGTGTATCTGAGCCATGTCACAGCTCTGCTTCCTGGGACCTTACCCTTGGACAGGAATGAACACGCATCACTGACCTACCACGTTGCCAGGGCATGCGCTAAGCACTTTACATGCTTAGCTCATTTCCTTCTGGCTTGTTATCAGGGTCCCTTAATAATAGAAGAAGTGAGCCTCGAAGAGGCTGTCTTCCCTAAAGTCACAGTCCAGTAGGTGACTCTGAATCCTTCCTCACTCCCTTGGATCAAATGTGGCTTCATTCTCTTCTACTGCTAAGGAGCAACAACCGCAGTTCATCACTGAATAATAAGCATCCCCACAATTCCTTTTCACCTTGGCCGTGATCGGGGTTTCTAATGATTGTTGTTAAGGCTTCAACTATGTCACCTGGAAGCTCTGTCCTCTTCCTTCATCAGGAGGTAGAAATTCAGGACACACCATTTATGTCAATTGCCCAGGTGGCGGCAAATGTTTTCTTCATGATTTGTTTGCTCTTTGGTGAATCTGTGAGTGGGTGGCTTTATTGCGGAGAGCAGAGTCTCTTTGTCTTCTCTCCCAAAGGGGCTCACGCATGGACAACAAAGAGGAAGGGAGCAGTGGGCTCCTTAGACTGTCGACTAAGGCAAGGAATGTGCATTTTCTAGGGAGATGACATCAACATTATGATGATTTTGTATGTATTTTCTGTTGAAAACACAGTGGCGTCCTTGAGGGCTGCTGGGGTATATCATCCAGTGGCTGGCACACCAAATGGGCCCGGTGTGCCGGGGAACTGTCCCCCCCCCCACACTTCTCTCTCTCCTGTCTGCTTTAAAGTCTGCCGTAATCAATAGGAGAGTCATTTTGACGGAGTTGATCTTGGTTCTGCTTACGATGCAAAGAGCCCTTAACACATCTCTTCAAGGGACTATTTACTGCAAGAAGGACCATGTTATTTTAAAAAAGACAAAAAATGCTAAGGAATTGCTCTGATTAAAGGAGACTGAGGACACGTGACTCCTGCGCATGACCCTAGACTGGATCCTGGGGTGGAGAAAATGCCATAAAGGACATGACTGAGTTTGTTGAATTAGACAGTGGGTTAAGTAAAAGTATTGGATCCACATTAAATGTACTAAGGCTGATACCTGTATTGTGGGAAGGTGAGAGGATATTTTTATTCTTAGAAAATGCACATTATTTTAATGTAGGTACATTCTCACTCATATGTATTCTCAAATACTATTCTCAAATAGTATAAGTCGTATACATCAGTATAAAGTATCCATGTACATACAGCCTGTCTCATATAGATAAGAGAGAACTAGAGGCAGAGGCAGAGAGATAGCAGAACTGATAAAACAAGGCCGAATGTCAATAATAGATGATTCTGGGTAAAGAGTATACGAGTGTTCTCCGTACCGTTTTTGTAACTTCTCTGTGAGTTTGGAATCATTTACCAGAGAAACAAACCAAAGAGTCTTTCCTTAAGTCGCAACTACAAAGTGCTAAGACTGGATTTTAGACACGGTGCCCAAAGCCATCTCATTGATACATCTCCGCAATATTGCAGCCACTCTGACGGACATGAGCGTTTTATAACAGATGAGTTGATCCTGGAAAATCTAGATGAAGATTGCTGGTGTTGAGGATAAGCATAAATCTCCCTGGTCTTTCATGAGAGTTTGTGACAGGCGACTTGGTGTTTTATGGGAGTTTAGGCAGCATGGGATTGCTAAGTGTGACTTAGAGATTCTAGGCCTCTAGATGACTTGAAGCAGCGTGGAGGTTTGGGGGAGGCATTGGCGGTGTGCAGGATTAACTTATATAGGGACTGAAGGGCCCTTCAGAGAGTTGGAATGGCAGACCCATATTGCAATGAATCAAGAGAGTAAATGATGGCCTCTGAAACAGCCTCCTTTGCCAATATGTCATCGTTTGGATAAAGCTTAGATTAAAACAGGGAACACGAAACATCTTACACTGGGGGGAAGAAACTAGTAGAGGCAAGGTTACAGGAAGCAAAGGAATTGAGACTCATCTTTCCATTTATATAAATCCAATCCTCCCAGCCCCAGTCTCTCCTGCCTCCTCTGTTAATGACCAGGGCAGTGGACTTCCCCACGGGATGCTCCTTTTCAGGGTTGGAGATACTGAACTTAATCTCTAAGGGCATCCGATGAAGGTGATGAATTGAGTGGCTATGGAAGGCATTTGGGAACCAAATCCAGCTAATAAAAAAGAATGATGCTCATATGAATTAAATTTCCTTGTGTACAGAAGACATTTGCATGCCAGATCAATATGAAAAAAATACCATCTTATTACTTGATTAGAAGACATCTATTTAGCACAAAAATAAAATCTATGCTCATTTTGCTTCTACCTATGCCCCTCACAATTCACAATTTTATAGGCTTTATAAGAAATAAAATTGTTTTACGAGAAAGTACCCACTTGATCATCAAATAATTTATTTTACGTAGCATTTGTTTACATCAGCATGCTATGATATTTTTACACAGAATTTTCCTTAAATTCACTGCTAAAATGCAGCCACCTCTGAAAAAAAGTTGTCAATAAATAAATGGCTCCTACCACATGCCAGTCAATCTCTGGGGCAAACAACAGAACAATCTATAAAGTATTGAAAGATTTTGAGCAGCCGAAACTTCCCTCTCTGAGTTGGGCGTTTTGCCACATGGTAAGTGTAAAACTGCTAGTCTTCCTAACAGAGCCCTGGGAAGTGTAATAGCCCAGAGTGTGCGGCTCCTCATTTTCATATGTCATCAGAAAGATGGAATGCCAAGAGCACACCTGGGGTCTGGGTTTAGTACTAGCTCGGGGAGAAAGGTACCGTAGTCAATCACTTCCCACATAAGCCGGATTTTCCCCTGCAGATTAGTCAAAGTGCCAGTAAAATATGGGTCTGTGTTTCCCATCTTAAGAGGAGCTCGTGGAAAGCAGACCCGAGGTTTGTGATGTTGAAAAGTGTTGGGGGTTGTGCCCCCGTGTTCATGTGCACACGAAGGGCGTGTCTTAGCCATTACAGGACCCTGGCCAAAATGACCTCATGGGCCTGGGCAGCCAGGAGGGTGGGAGGGACTGGTGCACAGAGGGCCTGGCTGTGTACTTCAGGGCTGCCCTCTCTGGGGAACGAGTTGCCATGGCAGGGGTGGGAGTGGAAGTGGAAGCCCTGTTTGAGGTACAGGCCCCTGTTAGAGATGTTCGAGAAACTAAAGCTGAGACGCAGGACACTGTGTTAGATGAGGTTTTCCAGAGAAACAGAACCAATAGGATAGAGAGAAACCCATATGAGAGGAGGTTTGTTATAGAAACTGGCTCACGTGGTTACGGAAGCCACAGTATCCCATGATCTGCCATCAGCCACTGGCACAACCAAGAGAGGAGGTGGTATCATTCACTCCGAGGCCAGCGACCAAAGAACCAGAGGAGCCAAGGGTGTGACTCCCAGCTCAAGGCCAAAGGCCAGAAAACGGGAGATCACTGGTCCAGGTCCCAGAGCCCAAGGCCAGAGAACCAGGAGCTCTCCAGGGTTCAAATTCAGGAGAAGACGGATATCTTAGCTCCAAAAGAGGGAGAATTAGCCTTTTTGTTCTATTCAGGCCCCCGGTGGAGTGGGTGATGCCCGCCCATTTCTGTCAGACAGACCGCTCCACTCAGTCCGCTGAATCAAGCGCTGATCCCTTCCAGGAACACCCTCACAGGCTCACCCAGAAACAAGGTTTCACCAGCCATCTGGGCATCCCTTAGCTTGGTCAAGAGGACGCATAAAATTGGCCATTACGAACACCATGTTGCTGAAACCTGCATTTATAAACACAGGAAGCTTTAATACATTGAGTGAGGTGACTCTGGGAACTCGTGGGACTCAGAAATGAGGCCCTCCTTTTGGGGACCAGGACAGTTAGGCTGGGAGCTCTTGGGGAAAACATTCTGAGAATCCCAGCTTACATGGTGATACTCTTCATGTGCGTGTGTATATGTATATACTCCCACGTACCTATTTTATTCAACTCCCAAACGATCGTGAATTCAGTGTTTATTCTTTGTCACAATTAGAAAGGGAGCCATAATGCAAAGGGTTTGTCAGCAGCTCTGTTCCTGTCCCCTAATAGTTTGCGAGGTTTCTAATGACCCGCAGGCCACACAGGAGGCCTTTGTAATGGAGCGATGTCACCACGGGAGCTGTGCAAAGTGCACCTGACTTAATCACAGCCACCGAGGATGAAAAATGTAGTATTTCTTAGGGAAGCCGGTGAGGCTATAATTTTAAAATGCCGCTAATGACATGTCGGGTGGGTGGAGGCTTCCATTTCTGGCCTCTCTTTTATCCCTCGGTTTGAATGCTTCTGGCAAAAATAAAAAATTCTAAATGGCATTCTTTTTAACAGCACTTGCGGGAAAGTGAAACTTTTTGAGTGTGCCGCGGAGTAAGCAAACCCACCTGGGAAGCCCAGGGCGTGCCGGGGCGTTCACGGTGTGGGTCGGGCTGTGGGAAAACTACCTGTGTGCAAACTCACCTGTGACCAAGGGGGCCAGCCACGTCCTGAGGGGAAAAAAATATTTTAAAATATGTATTTAAAATCAGAAGATAAAAACGTTGAAGAGAATGTAATGCAGGCCCTTTCCCTCTTTCGGGGTTTCGGTTGTCAACTCGAGCTGTTGTCCGCCGTCAGGCATGCCCCCTGTCTTCTCTTTACAGCGACATTGATGTATCGGCCACATTCTGCGTGAGGGCTTTGCCGTGTACTCTGTGTTCTCAGTTCACCGGGAGGGTTTGCGCTGGGTTCTGAGGCTGCAGCAGGTACAGTCACAGTCATTGCAGAGCCCACGATCCGATAGAGAAAATAGGTGTTGACAATGAACTTGCAAGCCCTGACCATTGTGGCTCAGTGGGTTGGGTGCTATCCCCCAAAGTGAAAGGTGCTGGTTCAATTCCCAGTCAGGGCTCATGCCTGAGTTGTGGGTTCTGTCCCCAGTCGGGGTGTGTGCTGTGCGAGAGGCAACGTTAATCAATGTTTCTCTCCCCTTCTCTATCCCTCTCTCTAAAAATAAATAAATAAACTTTATTTACTTTATTTACTTACTCTCTAAGTAAATAAATATTTTTAAAAAGTGAACTTACAAGTGTGAGTACTTT